>BTPG01000002.1:224838906-225291319 GCA_036245525.1 Semisulcospira habei | reverse complement strand
ACTCGTAATACAACGATTTTGTCTTCAACTCAGTGTTCGAATATAAATGCACGAAGGGTCCCCTTGAGAGAACCTCTGCTAAGTACTTTCAGTACTCAGATGACGCAACTCTCAGTGTCAGTGAATTACATCTATTTAACGGCCATGGAGCGTGGCTCAGTTTCGCTTCGAGTTGGCCTTTCGGTCGAAGGTATTGTCAACTGAACTTATTACATTTCACGTTATTTTTGTATGAAATATAAACCCTAAGTTGCACATAACCCGTGAATATAACCTATTTATAGGAATACCTTTATTGTCCCAAGTCGGGAAATTTGACGGTTTGCTGCGGACCTTCGTTACGTAACCCTTCAGTTTTTAAGTCCCTTCTATTTATAGAAGAGACTTTTTAGGTGGGGCGAATTTAATAGCATGTCCATGATGTCAAAGGCGGGCAGGCCTAAACATCTCACAATTGAAGTAACATGATAAAAATTACGTTATGTCTTGTTACGCTAACCTCGCTGCTGAACACGTACATTTGGCGCGAAGCGTCGTGACTGCGTATGTGTGTGTGTGCGTATGTATGTAAACAAGAGAATCTCCGAAATTTCTGTACACACAAGCTTGACACTTGGCGAAATACTTCCTTAAAGCATATTGTAATTGACTGAATCATTGTCTCATTGAAGACATACATAACCGTTTATAGGAAGTCGGTTGACCCAGATTAGAGTCCGTAATTTTTGTCATATTTACTTGAAATTTTGGATATAGCTAGTTTGGATAAAGACATCGGATGAGTCCGTTAGCGAGCTTTGTATCCTTTCAACTTCTTTAGTAAAAATTAATTCTTTTTAGAAAAGAAATAAAACAGTAAAAAAAAAACTTGACTTCTAGAGAAAGTCAGACAGTGGCGGCGACGTAAAAGAAGCAACAGGCAACTCCGTCACACGCAGACATTGATATGACGTAATTTTCTCTAGCGCGCGCCGCTCTCTCTCTCTCTCTCTCTCTCTCTCTCTCTCTCTCTCTCTCTCTCTCTCTCTCTCTCTCTCTCTCTCTCTCTCTCTCTCACACACACATACACAGACATGCGCGCATCTCCAGTTTGAAGAGGCAAAGATCCTCATGTGCCCGGAGAGCGCATGAGGATCTATGTCTGTTAAAGATATTTGGAGCCCGCGCGCGCACACACACACACACACACACACACACACACACACACACACACACACACACACACACACACACACACACACACACACACACACACACACACACACACAGAGTCGCGCTTTCAGAAGAGCATTCAGGTGACCCGATAAAGACATTGGATGAGTTCGTTAGCCAGCTTTGTAACCTTTCAAATTTTTCAGTAAAAATTAATTCTTCCAGAGAAAAATTAAAACAGTGGCGGTGACGTAAAAGAAGCAACTCCGTCACTACGCAGACATACTATTACTTACTTACTTACGCCTGTCACCCCTACCCGGGTATAGGCCGTCGACGAGAGACCTCCAGCAACTCCTGTCCTGTGCTTCTCCTTCGCTTCTACTCCAGGTGGTTCCCAGTCTCTTGATGTCTGCTTGGAGGTCTCGACGCCAGGAGTTTCTCGGCCTACCTCTTTTCCTCTTTCCCTGGGGGTTCCATGACAATGCCTGCCTAGTGATACTGGAAGCTGGCTTTCTCAGACTGTGACCGATCCATCCCCATCTTCTTTGCCTGGGAGAGAACAGAGCAGATAACAGCAGACATACTATAAATATGACGTAATTCTCTCTCTCGCTTGCTCGCTCTCTCTCACATAATTATGCGTGCATCTCCAAAAGGCATAGATCCTCGTGTGCCCGGCCCCCACCCGGGTCTGCCTTGGGGGACTTGGGTGGGGTTAACTACTTTTTAGTTCCCAGGGTCACCCTGGTCAGCTCCACAGGGTGGGTTTTTCCCTCTATTCTGGGGCATGTGTTTCTGTCCACCTTTGGTCCATTCACCCGTATTTTCCGTTTTAAAACTCTCCCTATTGTCCGCGCTGCCTGTAGCTCTTGATATTGGATGTGTGTTGCTAATGGTCTTAGGTTTATTTAGCGTATTAGACCGGCTGGCGACATACATTCAATATTCTGTTTAGTTTTTTTTCACAAGCAGTGCAGGCACGTCCTGAGAAAGTCTTGTTGCTGTTGGGACGTTAAGCAATGTACCGGCAACCAACCAATCATGTGCCCGGAGGGTTCATGAACATCTATGCCTCTTGAGGACGTTTGGAGCGCACGCACGCACACGCACACACATACACACACACCGACGCGCTTTCAGAAGAGCATTCAGGTATACTTAGTATATCATGTAGCTAGGTAAAGTCAACCTGCTTTCACACAAATTATAGCAAGACTAAAATTGTACCGTGACATTCTAGTATTGTCACCATTTTCCCAAGTCTTGAAGCGAAAGCGAAACTATATCACGTTAAATATTGAATTAGGCAAAAACAAAACAAATACGTCATGACAAATGACGTTTGACAAACCAATGACGCGTATGCACTGCGCTCGTCCCTTATAGAGTTCACTATGGCGCATTGGCTCATCTGCGAGGCTTTTTCACAAGGAGATATTTCAACATCAGAATCAAGTCAAAGACAAAAGGTAGAGACCCTTGACAGCGAAGACAGTTCTCATATAGAAGGGACTTTGTGGGTTATGGTTCATCCCATCTTGTTATTTATCTGACTTTGTTTCTCCGCCGTTTCGACTATGGTCTGTAGGTACATCCTACGTAGGGCCTTCGGTTGTAATTTTCTATCGTTGATATTATTTAACTTACCCTATTTCTGCGTTATGTTTTGTATTATATTGGTACCAAAGGTATCAAATAACATCTGCATACAGTTTATTTTGTTTTGTAACCCCCTCAATTGTTAATCTGTCAGAATATTCAAGTTGTGGTTAAAGTTTCGGCTGAATGAAGATGTTTGTAATGAGAAGTGTGATTGGCCAGTAACGTGTTTGGGGAAAAAACGTTTTGCTCAGCGAGTAGTTGTCATCGTAACATGTGACTCATAAGTTGAGTCTACTTATCACATGTTACCTTGGTAAGTGTTGTGCCTAAAACAACTGTTAAAATCTATTCCAACAAAAAACCTTGGGTCACGAAGCACATCAAGGAGGTCTTAAACAGAAAGAAGAAAGCTTTTGAAGACAAGAACAAAGAACAGTTACGGACAGTACAAAAGGAACTGAAAAGGGAGCTTAGGAAGGGGAAGGAAGCATATCGAAAAAAGATAGAAAAACAGTTTGAGACTGGTAACATGAAACGTGTGTGGGAGGGTATGAATCTGATGAGTGGGAACAAGAAGCAAAAAGCTGTTCCGGTTTTGAGCAAAACTACGGACTATGCCAACGACTTAAATCAGTTCTATGCAAGATTTGATTGTCATGATTTTGAGCATGAGAGGGAACAGGTCAAGGAAATGCTAGTTAGTGGACCTAAACACATGCAAAGTGAAGTGATTGTGGTTACTGAGGAGGAGGTGCTTAGCGTACTTAAACATACCAACCCAAACAAAGCGGCTGGGCCAGATGGTGTTAGATCAAATGTGTTAAAATTATGCGCTGAACAACTGTACCGAATTCTTTGCTATATTTTTAACATGTCACTTACCCAGTGTGTCGTTCCCTGTTCATGGAAGACCTCTTGTATTGTCCCCGTGCCAAAAAAGCAAACTGTATCTGTGATGAATGATTTAAGACCAGTTGCTCTTACCTCGTGTGTCATGAAGGTTTTTGAGAGGGCTGTTCTTTCACATTTTAAAATACAGGTTGCAGATTTTATGGACCCCTTTCAGTTTGCTTACAGAAGGCAAAGAGGTGTTGATGATGCCATTTTGCATGTTGTAAACAACATCTACTCTCATTTAGAGAACCCAGGAGCCTCCATTCGACTGATGTTCTATGATTTTTCGTCTGCTTTTAACACCATTCAGCCACACATACTCGCCTCCAAACTAGTTCACATGAACATAAATGCCTCTACCATTCTTTGGGTTTTAGACTATCTCACTAACCGGCCACAGTACGTCAGAATTAGTTCGGATCTAATCTCAGATGTACTTTTTTACCAACACCGGTGCACCACAGGGGACTGTCCTGTCGCCTTTTTTGTTTTCTTTGTACACAGCAGACTGTAGAGCTACTCATGACGACTGTGTCATGGACAAATACGCTGACGACACGGCACTGACAGGTCTGATTACAGATGAGGACGACAGACACTATCGACAAGAGATCGATGACTTTGTAGAGTGGTGCGATAGAAACTACCTTGAATTACATGTTGGCAAGACAAAAGAGATGGTCATAGATTTCAGGAATAACAAACAGCATCCCGGTCCTGTTGTTATCAAGGGAACAGAAGTTGAGCGTGTAGAGTCCTACAAGTATTTAGGTGTTCTTTTTGACAACGCGCTCAACTGGAAACAAAACACAGATGCTATTGTGAAAAAAACGCATACCCGTCTTTACTGTTTGAGAAAGCTCAGATCATTTCATGTAAGCACTCAGCTTTTACAGATGTTTTACTGCTCCAGTATTGTTAGCATTTTAACTTTTGGACTGACGTGCTGGGGGAGAAATTTATGTAACAGAGACCAAGATCGTCTTAACAAAGTAATCCGGAAAGGGGGTGGGGTGATTGGTAGGGCACAGGATAATTTGGACACACTGTACAACAGACGGATTACAAACAAATTGGCAGACATTCTTGATGACAAAACACATCCACTTAGATATGAATTTGACAGCAGACGTATCGAACGAAGTGGCAGACTCCGAGTACCCAAAAGTCGTACATCACGTTATGCCAACCCTTTTGTCCCTCAGGCTGTTACCCTTTTCAACAGTAATATCAGTAGATAGTGTCGGTCGACATTCTTCCGTCCTTAGTACTAGCCCTCTCAGTATTATTACTAGTATTATGACTATTGTATTCAAAGGTAACAATATGTCTGTTACAGTTCATTTCTTTAATTGAGTGTTTTCTTTAATTGAGTGTGATGTTTGAGTGATTGATGAGGCCATGTGTTGTATGGGCAGACAGTGAATTTCCCCGTGAGGGATTAATAAAGTATTATTGTATTGTATTGTATTGTATTGTATTGTATTGTATTGTATTGTATTGTATTGTATTGAGAACGGGCGACCAGGGTAAAAAGGCGTATAGATTCGGAAATTAAGACAAGCTTCCTTATTGGCCCCATCAGTTACGGTACTGAAGAGGATCTATGCCTCTTACCAATGACTTGACCTACCTGCAAGACCTTAACCACTTAACTGCCAAGGCAAAGTGAACGCTACCCAGCTGCAAGAGACATAAACCCTCATGTGCCCCCGCAGTCGCGGGGGCACATGAGGATTTATGTCTCTTGTTAGTGCTATTTTCTTTGTGCCTAACATTGTCCCTTTTTATCTGCCGTCTTCACGCGAATGTCGGTCAGTGTGCAGTCCTTTCAGACGCGCAAATCGTGGTCACAGGCAGCGAAGAGGTTAATGTTTCATGATCGCACTCCTGCACTGCACTTCTTCCGCCTTCCCTTAATCTGGCATCATTCTGATTCTAATGCTTTCTCATTCCCTCTCTTTTCTCGCTGACCGCATCATTATCACTGTTACTAAACTTGCGTACGTCAGTATAAATACATTAACAAGCATCAGACACTTCACGTCCGTTTAAAACGATAAAAAAAACAACAAAAACAAAATAAAACAAAACGCCGTGTAATCAGCTTCGGTCCTATACAAAATAGAAAGCAAACCGGCCGTCACATGCTCTATTTGTGTTTAGAAAACATATTTACTTTACAAGTTAAATGTACCTTTCGATTGCGAAACCAACTGATTTTTTTTTTAATTTTTTGTTGTTGTGGTATGCATGTAATGAGTTTTCCATTATCAAAAAGTAAAGTTAAATTCCAATTTCTTACTGGACTTACTGTGTGTGTGTGCGTGTGTGCGTGCGTACGTGTGTGTGTGTGCGTGTGTGTGTGTATGTGTGTGAGTGTGTGTACTTTCAGAACCAGGAGTCAGTTGCATGAGCCATTGACCTTAAATCCTAAGCAAGACACTAAGCAAGATCCTTCAGTCCAAGGCTCAGTTACACGAGTGAGCCTTTTCCTGCGCAAGCCACTAAACAAGGTGCTCCGCTATAGCGGAGCACCCAGCTTTGTGGCTTGCGCAGGACTAACCTCACTTGTGCAACTGAGTCCAATAGAGAAGCACATT
Source organism: Semisulcospira habei (assembly GCA_036245525.1). Taxonomy (NCBI): domain Eukaryota; kingdom Metazoa; phylum Mollusca; class Gastropoda; family Semisulcospiridae; genus Semisulcospira; species Semisulcospira habei. The sequence continues at coordinate 225,285,065 of BTPG01000002.1, read as the reverse complement.
GCTTAGCGACTTGCGCAAGAGTTTAGCTCACTCATGCAACTTAACCCTGAGGCGCACGATCTTAAGTTAACTCATTCAAGACGTGCCGCCTCCGGATACGCGGCTTATGCCGCGTATCCGGAGGCGGCACGTGTCGAATGAGTTAACAGACATTGTGCGTCTGCTGCTAGGAACTTCACAGACATTTTCAATAAACCTCGTTATCGTCTTCCGCGATTCGATGCAGTTTGTACCGTACAAAATGACTTCAACCCGGTATGACAGCTTCTTCATCACCTCTATGAACAGTCCTACAGTTCCTCCTAAAAAGGGGGAGGCTGCGTACACTTCCATGTGTACACTAACCCCGGACGAGGCCTAAGTCTTTTCTTTTTTTAGCTCTACGACACAGTTATAAGACTGACGTTTGAGTTTCACGTCACTGCAGACCAAGAATCCAAGAGAGATGTATACTGACGAGCAGAAGAAATGCATGCAGACATTTATGGCATCATGGTAGATTCCAAAAATGTCGCATTTATTTTGCTCGTGAGTATATTTTGAACAATAAAAGACGAAGATTGCAAAGAATGTGCAGGTCGCGGCGACCCAAACAATGAGGTGAATGTCCCAAGACTTGGAAGCATCGCTCCCAGTGCGCAAAGGCCATTGGGCATTGGGGCTTTCGCTTGCTCATTAAGAATAGTCTATAGGTGTGTAGATCTGTGATTGTGGACCTTACGGTTCTACAGCCATCGTACCGTGTAATAATTATCAATATCCACACAGCTACAAGCGACGCAGACTTCAATAAGCACGTAAAGTCGCATCTTCAGTGGGACTATATATATCGATGGTGTTCAATGCAACAAAGCCGTGACATTTGGGCGCGAAATCATGTTTTCATGCGGTTGCCTTCTTTGATTTTTTTGCCATTTCTTGACGAAATATCCAACCTGTATCTCAAAAGGAAATGCTCCTAACCGTCTTCTGAAGAAGCCTCGGATCACATTTATGTTGTGATCAAAATGTAAAATTTCTAATTTTTTTTCCCGAAGACACAGAAATGTTCGTTGCACGCGGACACCATCGATATGTTAACCAATATTTAAGGTGGCAGGCTCGACCGCATTCACCGCACTGGCCACACAATTTTTAAAAAGCGGGCAGTGAAGTGGGGGAGGGAAGGGTCCTAATGCGCAAATGGCCATTGGGTTAGGACCTTATCGAGGGGTGGGGGTGGGTTCCAAACTGCAAGGATTTTGATGTGACATTCGCCGTAACTGTTCAAAGATACACTTCTGTAACAGATCGTTACAAAACGCTACACACAGGTCTAGCTATTGTGCATTTAGACACATGACAATCCAGTTCAGCACACGTCGTCTCGATATCAAGTAACCTAACAATAACTCCACTCCGTTCTAGAAATACAACGCTATCAGTGCGAGAAACAGGTAAAAATTAGCTGACACGCTAACGGCAGCAAATAAATAAATAAGTGCAATTACGCGTGTGCTTTTGCTGCGTGTGCAAACTGCTGTTAAAGTTCATTAGGTGTGTCGACAAGGCATAACAAACACAATTGGTGCTGAAATGTGTCTTCAGATTTATGCGTAATGGTACGTTAAAGTATTTGGAGTTGGAGGGGGGTGTGGGGGGAGATCCTCAAGATCCGCCCATCTGTGTCTGGATTTCTTAGCAACGGTCACTCCATCTATGCAAGCGAAACCAGAAACGTCGATTGAAACTGCGCCTTCACTAGGGCAGGGATCCTCTTCTTTTTTTTTGTAATTAAAAAAAAATTAAATTAAAATAACACGTTTATTATAAGAGGGATGAGAGACGGGATTTCACTGAGAGTGCAGTTCAAGAATCTCATAAACCATAAATGTGTGATGGTCTATGATTTTGGGTCTTACTGTTCCTATCCGTGAGACACAAAATCACATACCAGCAAGCAACTACATTAGTGACGCGTACCGCGTGTCTAGTCCGCGTGGCACGCTCAAATTTATTTTCTAATTTAACTCTGCTTGGTTTTTCCACTCCTAAATATAGCACTAGACGGCTCGCAACCGCGTCCAGATCGACATAACAAGTATCATGTGATCAAGTAAGAAACCGGAATCCCTATGCACTGCGGTCGATTATGATCGGCCTGAGGTTAGTAAATTCAAGTTGTGCCTGGAAGCGAACCGCAAAAAAGCGAGAATGAACAGTGTGAAGAACAGGTTGCACTTGCTGAGCTTTTTTAGGGAAACCGTCTGCTTTTAGTGTCATACCTCATAAAAAAATTTTAACGGTGTGTAGTCAGTGCGGGCTAGTGACCCAAATAATTATAGCTCAGCGGTTTACACCATAATATAGCCTCACCCAATGCGCAAAGGGCCATCGGGCCCGACGTCTGGCCGATGGCTTTTGCGCACTGGACCAGCTGCGCTGAAACTGTTGTACTGGCAGAAACGTGCCGCCGCGTCAGTGTTCACCTTGACAGACCGGACTGTGGTCAGTGGCCGGTTTCTTATGAAATATTTTTTTGTGACGATTATTATGCACATTCGAAACTTGCTGCATTAGGATACGCGGCGTTATGCCGCGTATTCGTATGCGGCATGACTCGAATGAGTTATCCAGACTCTGTGTCAGTGGCCTTGAAAGCCGATGTCTTTGAAAGAACAAAAAAAGAAAAAAGAAAAAAAGAAACCCAACTGATTACCGATGCGCGTATGAACTGCAGGTCAAGAGGACAGCAAGAGGCCTTGATCCTCAAGCATGTACATACGCAACTGCAACTGTCTATCGGCACCAAGTCTGAAACTCAGGCGCGGGATGGTCGTTGCGTCATTACTCCTAACACGGGTAGTGGTGAATAGCATTTACTCGTGGTGTTAGGACTGAGCCAATGACGCAACGACCATCCCGCGCCTGTGGTCTGAATCGGTCTGTGCCATGCACTACATTCTGGCAATATGCACATAGCTAATGAGGTGAAGGTCGTTTGACAAAAGCGAGGCTGGGCAGGATTGTCATCATGGCGGAGCTACTACCAGTAGTAAAGTGTCGTTCTTCCTCCAAGTCAAATCAGCACTGTTGCGTGCCATTGTGTACTTCAACTCGAACCAAATCAGACGAAAACAACAGGATTTCATTTCACAAATTTCCCAGTACAACAGATGTCAAACGTAGGAAGAATGGCTCATAAAAATTCGTCGAGATTCGGGTCCGGACTTCAGTCAAGGTAAGTTGGTACCGAGTTACGCTGTTTACTAATTTAGATCAATACCACACTAATTTCTGCTCTCGGATTTTATTTTTATGTTGACTGTGCTACAAGTAGCAGCAACATCTCACACAAATGGTTCATGCACTGAGATTTGTTTAAGTAGAACTAGTCAACTGAGACTGAACTTAGTATTAAATAGTAGAGCTATCAAGTAGGTCTATAATTTGGCTGTTCAAATGACTGAAGACTACTTCTCAGAATTGTAAGAATAAGTTTCAAAGAAAGCTTTGTTTTTGAGATTAAAGAGTCCAAGGAATACCAATTTTTACCTCTTTAGACCCTTTCATCAAAGAGGAAACTATTCCATTGCAGCTAAAATAGTTGCATTAATTTTTTTAAATTTGTGTCAACAGGTTCTTCCGCACACTGTTGTGTGTTCTCTCCATTTTTGTCATGAGGATTTTAAGTGGACACTGGTGGTGAGAACCCTGAAACCTGATGCCTTCCCTAGTATTTTTTTCCGTGGACAATGCCTACTCCAACTCGCAAACCACCAACCAAACGAGCTGTCCTATCACCACAAAAGCCAGCGAACAAGTGAGTTTGAACAGCATAGTTATTTTATTTGCATCAGTTAGTTTTATTTGCACTGTCTGAAAGGTATTAGAGTCACTGTAAAATGTTAGCTCCAAGATCAGACTGATGCGCTCCTTAGTGATCTCAGTGTTTCTGTATGCCTGCGAGTCATGGACCCTCACAGCAGACCTTGAAAGAAGGATACAAGCCACTGAAATGAGATGTTTTTGAAGGCTGCTTGGCATTTCATACAGAGATCACATCACGAACGAGGATGTGGGAAGCAGAATCAGGCAAGCCATCGGGCCCTATGAAGACTTATTAGCCATTGTGAAAAAACGCAAACTGAAGTGGTATGGGCATGTCACGCGTTCAGCAGGGCTTGCCAAAACAATCCTGCAAGGCACTGTGCAAGGAGGACGAAGGAGAGGAAGACAGAGGAAAAGATGGGAGGACAACATCCCAGAGTGGACAGGACTGAAGCTGGGCGATACGCTAAGAATGGCAGAGAACAGAGAGGAATGGAGGGAGCTGGTTTTTGAAGTCATCAGTGGTGCCCCAACGGTCGGCAAGACTACAGGATATAGATAGATAGAAAATGTTAGTTACAGTTTACTGTGGACAGAGTATTTTTATTTCTTATTTATTAAATAAAGACAGGAAAAACTGTGATGAAAAGGGAAGGCAAAAACCAAGATGCTTAGCACATGAATCATATGTCTGTGGAACATGAAATTTGTTTGAGATTTAGCTATTTCCTAAGATTTAAGTATTAGAAATAAATAATGTTTTCAGTGTTGATTTCTTTACGTGTTTCAGGAAACAGAAAGCAACTGCATCTGAAGAAGACACGGGGCAAGAAGTGAATCCGAAAGAGAGCGGCACTGAATCTGGAGACACGCTCACTGATCTCACCAGACCAAGTGAGAAACCTGAGGAAGATACTTCCAACACAGACAGTCTCCTTGCCAAGATTAAAGTGAGAAACCTGAGGAAGATACTTCCAACACAGACAGTCTCCTTGTCAAGATTAAAGTGAGAAACCTGAGGAAGATACTTCCAACACAGACAGTCTCCTTGCCAAGATTAAAGAACTGGAAGGCCAGCTCCACAAAGAGCAGGAGAAAGTGGCAGTTATGCGGTTGGAACGCTTTGGGGTAGAGCGCTTTTCTACAGACAATAACAATTTTGAACATTACACCGGCTTACCAAGCTACATAACTTTTCAGATATTGTTTGACTTTCAGTCACCGAGTGCAGGAACTATGAGGCAGCCGTACTACACATATGTCACATGTGACCCTATGAAGAGCCAGCAGAGTCGAGCCCTACCTTTGGCGGATGAACTGTTCATGTACCTTTGCCGGGTTCGACAAGGATTCACAGAGACTGACCTTGGAGTTCGCTTCAACATCTCGCAGTGAACTGCGAGTCGAAAATGTATTGCTTGGGCAAACTTCCTCTACTTCGCACTGGGCTCCATCAGCATCTGGCCGTCCCGACAGCTGGTTGACCAACACATGCCACAATGCTTCAAGGACGAGTATCCTACAACACGAGTGATTCTTGATTGTATCGAGATTAAATGCCAGACACCTTCAACACTGAAGCTCAATTCACAGATATACTCCAACTACAAGTCCACGAGCACATTAAAGGGATTGATAGGCATTGCACCGAATGGACCCATAACCTTCATATCTCAGCTCATGACAGGAAGCTGTTCTGATGTACAGATCGTGCAGGAGTCGGGACTTCTGCCCCTGCTTGATGAAGGTGACAGCGTCATGGCCGATAAAGGGTTTTTGATTACAGAAGTGCTCCGCTACCACAATGGACAGCTTTCACCAGATGAAATTGACAGCAGTGCTTCAATTTCAAGGCTTCGTGTTCGTGTGGAAAGAGCCATTCGAAGAGTGAAAGTGAACCGCATTTGTCAGTTGCCAATCCCCTTGAAATGTGTTGGCAGTATCAACCAGATGTGGACGGTTGCCTGCCTTCTCTCCAACCGGCCTTTGCGATCCTTTGGTGGCAAGCTTTGCTTCAAATAGCAGCTGATTTCAAGTTTGACCAAAGGCCAACTTGAGACGATCGTCCTGTGCCTAGGTGTTTGGATGTTGAAGTATTTCTAGGTCAATATTTACATTTTGTAGTTGACCAACAAAGACGATACACATTTTTATTAAAATTACAATTGTTGTTGCAACTTTACAAGCCTATCAATCACGGCAGTGCGTTATTATATTTGTTAATGCAAGCATGTATTGCGTTTGTTGGCCAACTACAAAATGTAAACATTCGACTCGTTCTACATTTATCAAAACTCGTGATGAATTTTTTTTTAATAGATGTAAATGTTGTCTTTTTCAGAAGATCCCTGTGGAAGGTGTCCATAGCTTTTGATACCTCCGAAATCTTTGAAGCGGTAAGACGATGTGCTCTCAGCTTGTGCCATCTTGGGTGGCTGGCCTGGTCGCGTGTCAATGCTTCAATTTCATTGACTTGTTCCTGTGTGACATGCAGCGAAAGGAAATTTTCTTGCTGTGCTGCAGTAAGCACAGTGGTGAGGGAATTGTCACCAATCAAGTCTCTCACTGGCAAGACTGGGAAAGCAATGTCGGGAATGTTGATGCTGGTTTGTACCGCCAGAATGCTTGCTTGTTGGTAAGACAGTGGGCTGCCTCTGGGGAAATTTCCAAACTTTGTTACTTCCATTGGAACATTTGCCTCAAATATTGTCGGCAGGAGAGAACCAGTGTGCATTGATAGTTGGTCCATGAGTTATTGTACTGGTGGAAGAGGCGTAACAATGGGATTTTAGAGGGTAGTTGTCACAGGCTTTACCTTGATCATCTGATTTTTTGCGCTTCTGATACTCAGTTGATCTGTTGAAACTGGACGAATTTGCTGCCCTCTTGGTTTATGCCAAGTCTGTGGCAACTGTGTTCTGGCTACATTCTGTAAAAGACCAATATCAAACCATGATTTGTTTACAGCTGTCAAGCAATCCTTGTTACTATAAACAATAATACTGCTGCATGGCTGACATTTAACACCAAAAAGTGGGGAAGCCTTTACAAAAAAAATCCAGTCTGGTGGTTGTTAGAATGTTACTCAAAATAATAATTATTAAAATTCTTCATACATTTAGGCGGTGTATAGTTCACACACACACTATAATTGTTTTGTCCTTTGGTCTGGTGTGTGTGCATGTGCGCAAGCAGGCACAAAGAGAGACAGAGAGAGAGAGAGGTGGGGGAGGGAAAAAAACATTTACCTCTGGAACAAAGTCAGTTTTTATCATTGAAGTGGGCAAGTTGATACAAGAGGCCACAGACATGTCCACACCTGCCACTCATACCAATAGCACAAGAACACTTTGCCATCCTGAAAAGCACTTGATTCTCTTCAAAAATGAATACCTGTAAGGCAAAACAATGACAAACATGTGAATATTAATATACGGCATCTTAAAAATGCGTTTCAAAAGTGCAACATTGACGGATTTTTAAATTTCACCTTCGTAACAAGTAACGATATATTTGCTCTAACGCAACTGGACAAAAGCAGAACTTTACATGTTCTGGAGATGTGTTTTTGTCAGAGCAGAGACTCCAATCAGGCAGAGTTTATAATTCTACTGGTAGAGATGCCAAACTGAGTCTCTACGTACTGCTAAATACTCATAAACGCATGCAGTAACACTCCTTATTGAAACTAACTACAAGTACAAATATTAATATTATGTGCCCAATTTGTTAATTAGGCCTGTAATAGTACATTTTGCCTACCTCCATTTTGTGCGGTGCATCTGTTTTACTCTGCGACCGGTAGCATGATGCAGTCACCCGGCATTGATAGGCGTTGCACACTTAAATAGTATCTCTGGCAGAATTGTATGCAAACCAAGGGGAATCACAGCGCTGGACAGACAACAGTTAGATCCCCTGCCCCCGCCTATCAGGCACCCAATCGCCAGCCCACAGAGAAATACGCAGGTATAGAATAAGACGATCATTTCCATCCTCAAACGAATGGATCAGGTCTCTTATATAACCCATGTCTTTCTCCGGAACTTAGGAAGTGGGCAGGAGAAACATACATACACAAACATGAAGGTGCGCTACTATAATATGTGGTCGGGTAAATACCCTGATTTCCCACAGTAGATGCACAGAACATTACACAACAATGTAACGATACAAATTTGCCTCGAGTTGAGTTATAGATACTCACAAACCAGATAGGTGAGGCTAGCGCTGGCAGAATTGTATGCAAACCAAGGGGAATCACAGCGCTGGACAGACAACAGTTAGATCCCCTGCCCCCGCCTATCAGGCACCCAATCGCCAGCCCACAGAGAAATACGCAGGTATAGAATAAGACGATCATTTCCATCCTCAAACGAATGGATCAGGTCTCTTATATAACCCATGTCTTTCTCCGGAACTTAGGAAGTGGGCAGGAGAAACATACATACACAAACATGAAGGTGCGCTACTATAATATGTGGTCGGGTAAATACCCTGATTTCCCACAGTAGATGCACAGAACATTACACAACAATGTAACGATACAAATTTGCCTCGAGTTGAGTTATAGATACTCACAAACCAGATAGGTGAGGCTAGCGCTGGCAGAATTGTATGCAAACCAAGGGGAATCACAGCGCTGGACAGACAACAGTTAGATCCCCTGCCCCCGCCTATCAGGCACCCAATCGCCAGCCCACAGAGAAATACGCAGGTATAGAATAAGACGATCATTTCCATCCTCAAACGAATGGATCAGGTCTCTTATATAACCCATGTCTTTCTCCGGAACTTAGGAAGTGGGCAGGAGAAACATACATACACAAACATGAAGGTGCGCTACTATATGTGGTCGGGTAAATACCCTGATTTCCCACAGTAGATGCACAGAACATTACACAACAATGTAACGATACAAATTTGCCTCGAGTTGAGTTATAGATACTCACAAACCAGATAGGTGAGGCTAGCGCTGGCAGAATTGTATGCAAACCAAGGGGAATCACAGCGCTGGACAGACAACAGTTAGATCCCCTGCCCCCGCCTATCAGGCACCCAATCGCCAGCCCACAGAGAAATACGCAGGTATAGAATAAGACGATCATTTCCATCCTCAAACGAATGGATCAGGTTTGTGAGTATCTATATCTGGTTTGTGAGTATCTATAACTCAACTCGAGGCAAATTTGTATCGTTACATTGTTGTGTAATGTTCTGTGCATCTACTGTGGGAAATCAGGGTATTTACCCGACCACATATAGTAGCGCACCTTCATGTTTGTGTATGTATGTTTCTCCTGCCCACTTCCTAAGTTCCGGAGAAAGACATGGGTTATATAAGAGACCTGATCCATTCGTTTGAGGATGGAAATGATCGTCTTATTCTATACCTGCGTATTTCTCTGTGGGCTGGCGATTGGGTGCCTGATAGGCGGGGGAAGGGGATCTAACTGTTGTCTGTCCAGCGCTGTGATTCCCCTTGGTTTGCATACAATTCTGCCAGCGCTAGCCTCACCTATCTGGTTTGTGAGTATCTATAACTCAACTCGAGGCAAATTTGTATCGTTACATTGTTGTGTAATGTTCTGTGCATCTACTGTGGGAAATCAGGGTATTTACCCGACCACATATAGTAGCGCACCTTCATGTTTGTGTATGTATGTTTCTCCTGCCCACTTCCTAAGTTCCGGAGAAAGACATGGGTTATATAAGAGACCTGATCCATTCGTTTGAGGATGGAAATGATCGTCTTATTCTATACCTGCGTATTTCTCTGTGGGCTGGCGATTGGGTGCCTGATAGGCGGGGGCAGTTGATCTAACTGTTGTCTGTCCAGCGCTGTGATTCCCCTTGGTTTGCATACAATTCTGCCAGCGCTAGCCTCACCTATCTGGTTTGTGAGTATCTATAACTCAACTCGAGGCAAATTTGTATCGTTACATTGTTGTGTAATGTTCTGTGCATCTACTGTGGGAAATCAGGGTATTTACCCGACCACATATAGTAGCGCACCTTCATGTTTGTGTATGTATGTTTCTCCTGCCCACTTCCTAAGTTCCGGAGAAAGACATGGGTTATATAAGAGACCTGATCCATTCGTTTGAGGATGGAAATGATCGTCTTATTCTATACCTGCGTATTTCTCTGTGGGCTGGCGATTGGGTGCCTGATAGGCGGGGGCAGGGGATCTAACTGTTGTCTGTCCAGCGCTGTGATTCCCCTTGGTTTGCATACAATTCTGCCAGCGCTAGCCTCACCTATCTGGTTTGTGAGTATCTATAACTCAACTCGAGGCAAATTTGTATCGTTACATTGTTGTGTAATGTTCTGTGCATCTACTGTGGGAAATCAGGGTATTTACCCGACCACATATAGTAGCGCACCTTCATGTTTGTGTATGTATGTTTCTCCTGCCCACTTCCTAAGTTCCGGAGAAAGACATGGGTTATATAAGAGACCTGATCCATTCGTTTGAGGATGGAAATGATCGTCTTATTCTATACCTGCGTATTTCTCTGTGGGCTGGCGATTGGGTGCCTGATAGGCGGGGGCAGGGGATCTAACTGTTGTCTGTCCAGCGCTGTGATTCCCCTTGGTTTGCATACAATTCTGCCAGCGCTAGCCTCACCTATCTGGTTTGTGAGTATCTATAACTCAACTCGAGGCAAATTTGTATCGTTACATAGTTGTGTAATGTTCTGTGCATCTACTGTGGGAAATCAGGGTATTTACCCGACCACATATAGTAGCGCACCTTCATGTTTGTGTATGTATGTTTCTCCTGCCCACTTCCTAAGTTCCGGAGAAAGACATGGGTTATATAAGAGACCTGATCCATTCGTTTGAGGATACCCCACCCGGGTCTGCCCTGGGGGACTTGGGTGGGGTTAGGTATTTTTTAGTTCCCAGGGTCACCCTGGTCAGCCCCACAGGGTGGGTTTTTCTCTCTATTCTGGGGCATGTGTTTCTGTCTACCATTTGTCCATTCACCTGTTTTTGCCTTTTTAAAACTCTCCCTACTGTCTGCACTGCCTGTAGCTCTTGATATTGGATGTGTGTTGCTAAATGGTCTTAGCTTTATTTAGGCCCCATGTTGTAGGTTTATTGAACGTATTTGACCGGCTGGCGACATACATTCAATTTTCTGTTTAGTTTTTCTTCACAAGCAGTGCAGGCACGTCCTGAGAAAGCCTTGTTGCTGTCGGGACGTTAAGCAATGTACAATCAAATCAATCAATCGTTTGAGGATGGAAATGATCGTCTTATTCTATACCTGCGTATTTCTCTGTGGGCTGGCGATTGGGTGCCTGATAGGCGGGGGCAGGGGATCTAACTGTTGTCTGTCCAGCGCTGTGATTCCCCTTGGTTTGCATACATTAAATAGTATCACCATAATTAATGAGCTGAGCGGTCAAAGGTCACACAAACGAAAACGAGGCTCAATAGGATACACAATGGTGACTGCTGATGGTTGTGAGTGTCGGGACCTTATTGTGCCTTATTTTGAGCATCAGGAAGTGAAAGACTACATCATACATAGTTCAAAGGGTGAAGGGAGAAAGGAACAACAACGTGGCTACCAGTATTTCACAGAGGGCTACGTATTTGGCGTGAGAAGTAAGTTTGAATGTTTTGTTTACACTAGCTTAAAGACACAACTTTTTTTCAAGACATAGACTTCTCAACACTTTGAATTAGATTAAGTTGTTTTACCAAGAAAATATTGCATGCTATAGTTTGCATACATTCAAGTCAAAGCCAAGAAAACTTGTGGCACCCTGAGACCTGCTGTAATCCGTTTTGTTATGAAATTGGCCGCTACATCCGACTTGTACTTGTAGGCCTACTGATGTATCAATACCTACAGGGGAACACATGTTGGTGACAGCACTAGTCGAATCCCCCTTTGTGAAAGTAAGGTAGAAGTGAATGTGTACATCACTGTAACACGTACAAGGTGACAATGATATTCATGCTATCATAATTTTGTTGGACAGCCGCCAAGTACTGTGAGTCAGAGAAAGGATGCCGGGTTGTTGCCAAAATAGCTTGTCCCCCCCCCCCCCCCCCCCCCCAAGTGGTTCCTGGAGGCGTCAAGTTCTGATTCGAGCACCACTTTTGAGCCATCATCAGTGGTCACTTCAAAGCAGTCTAGTCGTAATTAGCCACAGGGCCGACTGAATGCGGCGTTCAGCGAACAATGGTAAACTATTATGAAGTTTAACAGTTAGTATGGTCTGAGCGTCTGGAAAGAAGGCAAGGTGGGGCTTGGGGGACTTGGAAGATATTAGTGTCGGATTTAAAATAAAAACCCACAAGCAAACCGCTTTCTTGAATGTCTAGACAGCATGTCATCAGTGGTCAAGAACGATTTAACCCATTACATCCTGAGGCTGATTAGTAAAAAAAATTGTGAATTGTCCTATGAAGAGTACATTACAGATTAGGAGCTAGATCAATTGTTTTAATGGAAGGGTGGTGCCAGAGTAGCTTGGCGCCTCAGGCGCCAAGCTATTCTGGCATCACCCTTCAACTATCATGAGGATTTATGTCTCTTGTTACTCATGTGTCCATTTTTGGGTTCCATTTCATTTCTGGTCTTCACGCAAATGTCGGTCAGTGTGCAGTGGTTTCAGACGCGAAATCCGCGATCACAGGCAGCGAAGGGGTTAAAAGAATCCATTGACGTTTTCCTCTGCTTTGGTCCTTAACAGAAAAGAGAAAAGATTATTTGTGGTGTCTCAAAGGTTAATGTTTTGAAAGTATGGTAAATTCGGCACCCTGTCTCCCTCAGATTAGGCAAGGAAGTGAAATCTGTGACAAAGTCCCCGTGGAGGGCAGCTCAAATTATGTTCCCCTCGTGGAAAGTTTTCAGTGGGGAAAAAAGGCCTTCTACTCAAGTGATTTCACCAGGTGGTTTGGACTTTGTCTACGCGTTCATGAATCAGTTCTCCGCAGCACATTTGCACATGCTGTATGAAACAGGGGCGGGGTGTAAGGGGCTCTGGATAGAGGTAGTACCTTTGCTGTTCGGCAGCTGCGTCCTACATAGGACGGACGGGCATCACTGGTCCTCATCCATCTCCTTAATCTCTCACGTGCTGGCTCCAAGCGCCACACCCTGGCAAACCACCTCAGCTGGTGGGCTAAACCACGTGAGGGGGTGGTGTTCACATTGCACCACTAGGCGGATGAGCTGTTTCTGACAGCCAACGGCTAGAGGACGGAGGAGATCAGGTTGGATCCAACGGCCAAATGTGGGGGAGTAAACCCTTCAAATCAGGAGTGGAGCCCCGAAGGCAGACAGCTGCCTGTATTCACGCACTGTTCTGGCAGCTCCTGCAGCCAAACTGGTGCCAAACGTACTGCTTTGCATTCCTTTGGATACATCAGCGAGGCCGAGAGGGGGATCTTGACGACTGGGCATCCCAGGATCTCCATACACTTCGCCCAGGCTTGCGCACTGGAGAGGTCACTCCAGTGACTGACCCAGCAAGCGCATACTCCATTGTCTTTCGAGACAGGATGCCGATGAAACAGGGGCGGATCTGTTACCTGTCAGGGCGAGGGGGAGGGGGGAGGGAAGGCACATTTTGACGTTTTGTTTGGAACCGTTCACTTGACACAAAGGGCTGTCAACATCAGAACGTGCTTCCCAGTGGCCGGAAAGTCAAAACGCGGATATGCAGTGAAGGAGAGGGAGGGGGTGGGGGTGTTGCAAACTCCCCCAAAAGAAACTTTGATATAACATTTTAAAGACGTTTTGATCGAAAGGGGGAGGGAGAGGAGATTCGGACTACCCCCCTCCCCCCCTCCCCATATATAGTAGAACGACTTTCCAGAATAATCTAACGAATCACACAACGCAACCAATCAGAACAGAACACGTAACTGAAACTCATAAATATTAAATATAAAGAACTTTCTAGAATAAGCTAAAATAGTCTACAAAAATTCGACTGCTAATTTCAGCCCCAAATCCCAGTGTGTAATGACGTCTCACAAAAGTATGGTAGGCAGTTCACGACCTAGTCGGGATTTTCCAGAACTTTCACGATCTTTCAAAAACCATACAGACCTACTGCTAAATTCACGCGTACAGAAAACAAATATGACTATGAATATTAGAGTGGCTTTACTACTGTGTTTCAAAAAGTTGCCTACACTTTTGACGTCACACATGCGAGGTCACTAGACAGCGCGATTTCACTCGAGCGTTCTAATCTATTCTCCGCGAATCTACGCAAGACAAAAATCGACCGCGCTACTCCGTGCGACTATGCTAGAAACTTCTGGACTAATCTGAGCGTATCATAACAAAGCCAATTCCGCTATCTGCGCGATCGATAAAGAATCTTACTGAAAAGGTACGTGATTCGCAACCATGATAGCTCAAATAAATATCGGATCGTTTCCTACGATTAACACATGCATGCTCTCACAGAACAACACAACCACAATCGTAACAACGAGGAACAGAACCACGGCACTGAAGAAGAGGATGTTGGCTACGCTGCGCCCTTAGACATCTGCAGCCTTTTCTGGGACAGATCAGCCTCTTGCCCATTCGCATTATCACCTACGTGCGAGGTGATGAACGCTTCAGAGGATTTCCAGGTAAGAATTCAACACCGAATCTGTATAATTGTAGGCTACACTATTCAAAGCAAAGGGGTGACTGCAATGCGCATAAAATGCAAAGTAAACCCATTAACCCCTTAACTGCCGAGAAAAAGGTGAACATGATCCAACTGCAAGAGACATATATCCTCATGAGCCCCAGCGATCAATTGTTATCCATGTTTCTTGGACGGTATTGGCTTTTGGTCGTGGAATGAACGAAGATTTTATTTAAAAGAAACAAAAATGTATGTACAGTGTACGTACAGTAGCAGGGAAAGGGTTAAAGTAAAAAACACGGCTTAAATGTTTCGTGCCCTTCCAGTCAGGGCGTGTTTCTTTGTTCGAATACTCATGTCTTTGAAGACACAGGCGACCGTGGAGAAACGTTTAATGATGTGTATCACTTTCTGCTCCGCTATCAGAAAGTGGCCAATACTATCTAATATATATATATATTCCCTACTTTTAAACAAAGGCGTCGCCCAAAGCCAAAAATGCACTCAATCAGATTAGCTCCAAGGGACGTAATTTTTTTATTTCAATTCTGAGAAAGCTCTTGCTTTGCTAATGCCAGTTTGGAAAGCTTGCATTGTGTCATCAGGACATCAGCTGCCCTTTTTGTGACTGCATCGCTCACTAGATCTAGAAAGAGAGGGTAGTGGGAGAGAAGGAATGACAGACCTATCATTTTTAGCCTTCCACTGAACACCTTCTGCATATAGCAATAGGGACTATCCCCGAGGCGCCCGCAATCCGCTGTAGAATATCCTGACCTCCCCCCGAGGGGGGAGTAGTACATGAATATTCCCAAACAGATCTTGGACCTGGTCTGTCATTCTTTCTCTCTCACTACCCTCACTTTCTAGATCTAGTGAGCGATGCAGTCACAAAAAGGGCAGCTGATGTCCTGATGACACAATGCAAGCTTACCAGCCTGGAATTCCATGGCATTAGCCCAGCAAGAGCATGTCTTTGAATACCAAGACAAAAGTTTTCACAAGCAAACAACAGCAACAATTTTATCTTCGTAACTAACTATTTTTGTAAAGTATAGTGCAGTCGTGCGACTTTCTACGAGACTTCCGGCCTATCTATTTTCCTGAAAAGAAAAGTAGAGACCGCCAGTGCTCATATTTTAGGAAGGTTACAAAGTAAAGTAGTTAAGAGCACTGTCAGGGGAGAGAAGTGTGCATGATCGACCAGTGATCATAGATCTACTGTGGCCAAAGCACCAAAAACAAAAGAGATAGGAAAGAGGGGGTGCGCTAAGAAAGTGACTGAAAGCAATGCATATGGAAGCCCCCCCCCCCCCGAAGGGGGGCGTATCACATATCCTACTGTTCCAGCCACTCAGTGCATGGAAATTTAAATCTAGGTCCCCCAATGGGGGGTCCAGATATATAGCCGGTGTGGACAGCTGTTTCGGTCTTGGCGACCTCTTCAGCACGCCATCGGCAATACTGGAGGAAGGCAGGAATTTCTGCCTACATGCAATGACAGCCACATTTTACTGTCGTGTCTGCAGGGGCATACATCCCATGCCACCACCTAGAGGAATAACAATATTGCATACAATCAATTTTTTTAACACTTTCAGCCCCGACACACCACAGTAAGGCATGGATCGAGCATGATATTTCAAGGGTGGTGTCAGAATAGCTTGTCGCCCATAGGCGCCAAGCTATTCTGACACCACCCTTGAACTATCATGCTCGATCTGTCTCTAGAAATGTAGTACAGTCCTTCTGAGGACAACTTCAAAATTTGGGGATTTCGGTCCTGGTTAAAATGTGTCAAGTTAACTGCTTGACTGGCTGTTGGGTGCTGAATTTAATTGGTTCTCCAAATTTTATGAGACTTTAATGCTTCTGGCAACTTAGGATTGTGTCTGTTCGTGTGTCTGTCTTTCTGACTATCTGCGTGTAAGCCCGTGTGTTCTTTTTTTATTTTTATTTAAGAAGCACCAACCTTCTGTTGCTTGATGACTACGGATGCACTGCCGAAATGCCAACCAATCTGAAAAAAAAAAGAGGAAAATAGATAGGTTACAAAGTAAAGTAGTTAAGAGCACTGTCAGGGGACATCACCCAGGTGACCAGGGTCACGTCGTCTTGGAGGACCACGTCCTGCCGCAGTCAAACCTGACGGAAATAAGACGACAGCGGGCAATCGAGTTTATCAGCGAATCAAAGCATGCACCGCACATGATTCCACACATCTTCGAGTTTATCCTGTATGAAAAACGTCAGAACGCCAGGCAGCAACAACTTTGTGGGACAGGTGCTCTTTTAACGCCCAAAGCCAAATAATATTTCAGAATCGGATGCTGAGCACTACACAAATGAGTTGCGCGAGATCTTCCCTGTGAAAGCAAAAGACAGTAAGTCCTGTTTTGTGAAATGCGAGATTTGTACTGTGATACAATGAAAATCTCACCTTTCACCAAAAAAAATTTACTTACTTTCTTTTGACCCGAAGTTTACAGGGCAGAGCTATTCTTGCAACTCGGTTATTGGTAGTGTTCAAGAGGGTATTGTAAAGCCTGACTAGCTTAAACCATCCCCTCAGAAATATGTGATTTTGAATAATGTTTATCATTAACCCATACATCCTAATACACTATCGCTTGAAATAAATTTACTATGATAGTTCAAGGGTGGTGCCAGAATATCTTGGCGTCTGATGCGCCAAGCTATTCAGGCACCACCCTTCAACTAAAATGTTTGATCTGTGTCCTAGTCTGTAAAGTAGCCTTCATAGGACAATAAGCAACGTGTAAAAAGTCACCCTCAGTGTGTAATAGATTAATTGACAAAACAACAATCAATCCTTTGCAAAAGTAACAATTGTTTTTGCATGTTCCTAACACTTTAAATGAGGAGAAGGGGGTACCTAAGGCCTACATCGCTGTTTCAAATTTCACTAGGAATTTTTGCCTTTGGAACTATTATTTCCCTCTGTATCAGTGACCGACAGTTCGCGATTTTCTCTACAGAATATCATCGCCACACTAATAATCATGGTGATATAAAATGCTTTGAGTCTGCACTTTGCTTTGGCGGGAGATGTTCTGGTACTAACCACATAAAGATAATCACTCGCGCGTTGACTTTCTTCATTGTTGTCTTTATATCTTTATCTGGACTGTCAGTGTTTTGAAAATTCAGTAACACATTGGAGACGTGCTGCATTCGGATACGCGGTTTTATGCCGTGTATCCAAATGTGGCACGTCTCGAATGAGCTGATATTTCTTTCAGAGGAAACTCCCCAGCTAGCTGATTTAGATGACGCCAGCTCCACAGTAACGTCAAATGACACAGTCTTCACCGAGGACAACACGAAGGTGCGAGATCTGTTGGTTGAAGCGGAGAACAGAGAATTCGCTCGCACCCTGCGCTACAGCGGCGTGTCTGAGGGTGATGAAAAAGGGGGGCCACTGCAGATACACCTGAGAGCGTACCAAGAGGAGCAGTTGATGATAGCCCGAGAAGGGAGGAACGTGGTCATTATTCTGCCCACTGGTACCGGGAAGACGTTCATTGTTATCAAATATTTACTGGTACAAGTTCAAGAACTCATTGACGTCAAACATCCCAATTACTTAAGTTGTTCTTTAATGACATCGTACCAATTAAGGGTCTGGATCGACCATGATAGTTCAAGGGTGCTGCCCGAAAAGCTTGGCGCCTGGAGGCTCCAAGCTATTCTGGCACTACTCTTGAACTATAATGCTCAGTCCATATCGATTGAGTTAAAGTTAAAATAACGGCACGTAGACAAGTTAGCATTCACGCATTTACACCGAATGGATTCCATTGCAGTATATCTTTCTTGGCCATATGTTTATTTGCTATTTGCTTTTCTTATACACTCTTTCCATTTGTGCATGGCCATCCTTACAGTATTGATTATTATGCAAAATGTTTAGTGGTGTAACTATTTTTCTGGCGGTAAGATTGTCTAATGCTTGTTTTGCTCGTTGGACTTACACGCGACATACACGGATTGCTTGTTATTGCTGGACTTTGGACGCTAGGACAATTCATCAATGTTTCTTAATAAACTGAATTTAAATTTGACTCTTCTCTTTGTTTACAACCAGGATTACCTGTCCAAACCAGACCTAGGACGAGTGGTGTTTCTGGCACCAAAAGTAAAACTGGCTGAACAACAGTTCCGTCACTTTGTCCACTTCTTCCTCAAGGACGCGGGTGCGGCAGATCCAGAAGTTCCAACTCTCCCTTCAAAGAGCTGCTGGACTCGTAAGAGATTTTAGTGTGTGGCAGTTCATTGTCCTACAATGTACTTTATTCCACACCCAGATCATTCAAAAACACCGCCCACACTTTGTGGGACTCACCCCCCGAGTCACAGCGCACAAAAGGCCATCGGGCTAACGTGCGCGGCCGACTGTGGCCCACATCAGCCCAACGGCCTTTTGTGCACTGTGAGTTTTCCAAACACCCGCCAGTGTAGACTTTTTTTATGGAGAGCTCTTAACTGCCGAGAAAAATTTAGCACCACCCAACTGCAAGAAGTATAGATCTTTATGAGCCTCACAGTTGTGGGGGCTCATGTGGATCTATGCCTCTTACTAAAGGCACTTTGTACCCATGTTCCTTTGAGTGACGGCTTGGGATCTTTGACGTTTGCCGAGCTAATCTGCTTTTGAGCAGTCATGACACATCTCCACACCTGGCCTGACATAGGATGGCGGTCATCATGAATCGTCGCTATATGTAAAGTCTACAATTAATACAAGAAATGTAGTACATGTACTGGCTGTTTTGTTTTCAGGTACCGCGTGTACAAGAACACCCCACAATGCTTGGTACAGGCGATCGGAGCCGGAAAGGTGCAGATCACGGACTTCTCTCTCATGGTTCTGGACGAATGTCACCACACGCTGGGCAAGCACCCTTACAAGGATCTCGTGGATCTCTACATGGACGCCAAGTTCTCTGCGGACATCATGCCGCATCTGCCGCAGGTATGTTGACCTAAGCACAGGACGAGGACGCTGACACGACTTAGCTCCCCCGACAGCGCATCCTGTCAGTTTTAAGGCCACGATCCACCGTCAGTTCGTGTCGTGCGACTGTGCGCGATCTGATGGGTTTCCAGGGCAATCATCAGATTTCTGACGTCACGATCGGATCGCGCGGGCTGCGGGACGAGATGGTTTGATAGTTCGGGTTTAACGTCCACAGCACCGAGGTGATCATGGACGGCCCTGACGGGCGGGTTATGGGGGACAGGGAAATCTATTGTCTTTGGGGTACGACCTGAACACTAATCAACTCAGGCGCACTCCAACTGTGCCACTTTGATTTACCAGGACCGTTCAACGGACATACTATTGAACAAATCCGTTTCCCCCCTGGATTGTGAGTCCAGCTACCGGGGCCGGGACGGGATTTGAACCCACGAGCCGGCGATTCCCTTCGCTCACCTGCTCCGACGTTTAACCGCCTGAGCTATTTCAGACTCTGCGGGACGAATTGAGGCGGGCGCTACTTTTATCCCGCAGAGTCGGACGGCTGGCATCAGATGACCAATCACATTGAGAGTTTCGCGCACACCACTCTCGCAGTCTTAAAACAAATGGCGGAGATTTCGCGTGAGCCGGCAAACCGTGATCGACTCTGATTGAATTATATCATGATCGTAGTGTTTTGCCGTGGGACTGTTCGCTGAAACAGTACAAAGACCAATGAATGAGGAATCGGGCACTGCCACTCAGGCCCAGTTCCTGATATTGTACCAAGTTAAACCTGAAAGTAAGTTCTTTGAGTTTCATCTGTTGACCACAGGCTGTGGTATCTGCGGGTCGGGCTATGCGGGAACGTGGAGCGCTCCATCCCGTCAGACATCCCGATCAGGCGGCCGACCGTCACGCACAGTCGCACGACACGAACGGACCGTGGATCTGCGCCTTTAGTCTCTCAGTCATTGATGCTTACTGAGAGGATGCAGAGGCGGTGTTCCAGTGGTTACGCCCCCCCCCCCCCCCCAGGCCCAAAATACATTAAGATGCTCTATCAAAGTCTCTTTTTGGAGTTTGTAACACCCCCCCCCCCCCACCCCTTTCACCTTCCGCCCACGCGCACTCTCCTCCTGTAAATTCACGTTGTAGAAGTTGTGTGTTAAGGTCACATACACAGATCCCCCAACACAAACACACACACACACACACACACACACACACACACACACACACACACACACACACACACACACACACACACACACCTCCTGGTTAGCAAGTGCGTCAGGTCTCTCGCTTGACAACCGACAGTCAACATTTACAGGTTCTACACCCAAAGATTTACACATGCCAAGACTAAACTAATACTGTTTATGAGAGGCGATGATGGTAGGCCTACCTATTTCGCGAATGAGTTTCGTGTATTCCATTTTAGATAACTGGCTTGGCTGCGAGTCGGCCACGAGTGGGACCAGGTGGGACTCTGGAGTCGGCCACCAGCCTGCTGCGGGAGTTGTGTGCCAACATGGACGTTGATTTGGAGTTTTGGTGGTGCACCAGTAACACACTTAACACCTCTGCCCTGATGCAAGACAGAAGGCGTGGTCCTTGTTCCGGGCGACGACCGATCCGGTATGGATGGAGGTAAAACTCCGTGCCAGAAAAAAACATCAGCATTGGCACCTGGAGCGCCAGAACATTAAGAACGCCTGGAAAGGTAGAGGAACTGACCCACGAAATAAACAGATACCATTGGACCATCCTAGGACTGTACGAAGTACGATGGAAGAACCTTGGGGAAACACCAACCCACCAAAACCACAAACTGTATTACAGTGGCAGAGAAGACAAACACAAACAGGGTGTCGGATTTCTCATCCACAAAGACATCGTGAACACTGTCATGAGTTGTCGGCCAGTCTCCAGTAGGCCTATCACCATACGCTTGAGAGCAACCCCATTCAATATCACCATTGTACAAGTTTACGCCCCAACAACAGACTGTGGCGATGAGGAAGTAGAAGACTTCTATGACCAACTGCAAGAAGTCTTGGACCAGACCCCCAAGAAAGACATTATTGTGGTGCAGGGAGACTGGAATGCCAAAATAGGAGAGGATGCTGCTAGGAACTGGAAAGGCACATGCGGACGCTACTGCAATGCAGATACCAACGACTGCGGCTTAAGGCTCCTGGAATTTGCCAGCTCAACTGATCTAAAGCTGATGAACACGTTTGGCCCAGACAAAGCATCCAGAAGGTGGACATGGCACAGCCCGAACGGAGAGCACCATAACCAAATTGACTACATCATGGTAAAGAGACGCTCCAAACCAGTGTGAACATTGCCAAGACAAGAAGTTTTCCAGGAGCAGACATTGGAAGCGACCATGACTTGGTGATGATGACCTTCCGACTCCGCCTAAAGAAGGTCAACAAGCAGGGACCCACCAAAATCAAGTTTGACCTCGAGAAGCTGAAAGACCCAGAGGTAGCGGAAGCCTTCCAGGCAAAGATAGAAGGAAAATTCGCGCCACTGCTACTTCTAGGTGCAGAAGACACGGATGTGGACACACTGATCGACACATTTAACACTGCTGTAACCCAAACAGCCAGTGAGATCCTTGGCAAACACCGACAAGCAAAGAAACTTTGGGTTACAGCTGACATCTTTGTTCTATGTGACAAGCGTCGAGAATTAAAGAAAAAGAAATCAGAGGTAGAAGGAGCTAAACAATAAAGGGAAATTAACCAGGATATCAAGAAAAGCATGGAAAAGGCAAAGAATAAGTGGATTGAAGCTCAGTGTAAAGACGAAGAAGAAAATCTGAACAAAAATAATAGCAAAAAAAGCATATCAGCTGATGAAAGATCTGACCAGTGTAAAACAAGGACGCTTCTCGATCATTGAAAATAGTGAAAGAAATTGTCTTATGGAAGAACAAGACATACTGAAGAGATGGACAGAGTACTGCTCAGATTTGTACAACCACCGAGCTACAGGGAACCCAGGCATACTTGTCAACCCACCCGTGAACAACAATGGCAACTATCCCATCCTCCGAGAAGAAGTAGAGGCTGCAGTGAAGTCGCTGAAAAAAGGGAAGGCAGCAGAAGCAGACAACATCCCTGCAGAGCTAGTCCAAGAAGGGGGAGAAGACATGATAAGCGCCTTACTAACAATCTGCAATAAGATCTGGCAGTCAGGGGATTGGCCCACACCATGGACCCAATCACTTATAATAACTCTCCCCCAAAAAGGCAACTTACATCAATGCCAGAATTATCGCACGATCAGTCTTATATGCCACCCAAGCAAAGTCATGTTAAAGATCCTACTGAACAGGCTGAAGCCACAGGCAGAGGAAATTATAGCTGAGGAACAGGCAGGCTTGAGACCAGGGCGCAGCACAACTGAGCAGATCTTCAACCTGAGAGTTCTATGTGAGAGGTACCTCCAGCACCAGCAAGACTTCTATCATGTCTTTGTGGGTTTTAAGAAAGCGTTTGACAGGGTGTGGCATGCAGCCCTTTGGTCCACCATGAAGCTATACATCATCAATGCCAACCTGATCAAAGTCATAGCAAACCTTTACAACAAGGCCACTAGCGCAGTCTGCTTTAACGGCAAAATAGGAAATTGGTTTAGGACTACAGTCGGAGTCAGACAAGGCTGTTTGCTCTCAACTACTCTTTTCAACATCTTCCTGGAAAGACACGTGACAGACGCTCTGAAAGATCATGAAGGAACTGTCAGTATTGGAGGCAGAACAATCACGAACTTGCGCTTTGCGGGCGGCTACATTGATAGCCTTGCAGGAACAGAGAAGGAGCTAGCTCAGCTGGTGGAAAAGCTGGATAGTACAGCCATTGCATATGGGATGGAAATCAGTGCAGAGAAGACCAAACTGATGACAAATAACACCAGTGGCATTGGCACTGACGTCATGATTGGAAGTCAAAATCTGGAAACTGTTAATAAATTCAAATACTTAAGAGCCATTGTGACAGATGAGAGATCAAAACCAGAAATACTGTCCAGGATTGCGCAGACAGCAACAGCACTGACAAGACTGAAGACCATATGGAAGGATAGAAACATCACACTCTGCTCCAAGATCAGACTGATGCGCTCCTTAGTCATCTCAGTGTTCTTGTATGCCTGCGAGTCATGGACCCTCACAGCAGACCTTGAAAGGAGGATACAAGCCACTGAAATGAGATGGTTTCGAAGGCTGCTTGTCATTTCAAACAGAGATCACATCAAGAACGAGGAAGTGGAAAACAGAATCAGGCAAGCCATCGGGCCCTATGAAGACCTATTAGCCATTATGAAAAAACGCAAACTGAAGTGGTATGGTCACGCGTTCAGCAGGGCTTGCTAAAACAATCTGCAGGGCACTGTGCAAGGAGGACGAAGGAGAGGAAGACAGAGGAAAAGATGGGAGGATAATATCTCAGAGTGGACAGGACTGAAGCTGGGCGATACGCTAAGAATGGCAGACTGAGAACAGCGAGGAATGGAGGGAGCTGGTTGCCAAGTCATCAGTGGTGCCCCAACGGTCGACAAGACTATGGGAGATAGATAGATAGTTAGGTAGGTAGGTAGGTAGGTAGGTAGGTGGGTGGGTGGGTGAATGGATGGATGGATGGATGGATGGATGGATGGATGGATGGATGGTTGGATGGACGTGGATAAACTCTGTACCGTGGTCAAGAACGAGAGGGAGCTGGAACGTTACGTCAACGAACCTACGCACGGTAGGTTGCATAAATACGTCCGCCAGCCTCAGTATATAACGCACGTAAATCTGTGACTCTAGGTAAAACATCCCTTTCAACGGGAAAATGAACACCATATAAGAATCAGAAGTGCCCGATTAATCTTGTTTTGTTAGGGAGGTGGAGTGGGGGCGAGGAAGAGGTCAAGTGCATTTAGATATGATCAGCCCTTCCTTTTATAAAGTGCCCAAAACAGTGCTATCTCCAGAGATAAAAGAAGAAAAATTTTAACAAATAAATGTCGTCACCTCTGAGAACTCTAGGTATGTCTGAGAAAACCCCAAGGAAAAAAAAAAAAGATCTACAATTTTAATGAAATCCCAAAAAGAAAAAAACCAAGAAATAATTTCAGCACAACTTATTTGTAATTGTTCTTTTTAAGCGTGTTTCTTTCTTTGTTATGATTTTATGCTCGCCTGATAGTCACTGTTTTGGTCTGGATTTCTTTTGTATGACAGTGTGGAAAACGGGGGTGACCCCCCCCCCCTCCCCACCCGTCGAGACACCCTCTGGATCCGCCCCTGTATGTTAGACTGAACTGGCAATGAGATTCGCCGGAGAGCAGTAGAAAGCTGCGCTGCATATTTTTCTCTTCTAGTCGCTGTGTACAGACTTCTTCCAGGATGTGGGTCAGTGCCTCTTCTGGCATCTATCAAATCGCCTGGCTACTGTCAAACATAGACAAGCCCAGCCTGAGTGCGCCACGAAAACGCTTATGAAGAAACCGGGCCGAAAACGTATCGATCTGTCGATTTCAACCGAGTCGTTCCGGTCGGCTATTACATGATGCCCACTCTGACCTAATTTTAAAAAATGTGCAAAACCAAGCTATTGATCACACGCAGGCTGATTTGTCCATTTCAGAGGGGGCAAACCACCTCAAAATGCAACTGACATGACAGAACACCATAAATCGCAAGGCAGTGTTCTTGCCAAAGGGGAGGGGGGGGGGGGAAGGAGGTGGGATCTGAGGAGGGGAGCTCCGCACCAAACCCTTCCCCTCCCCCCCCCCCCTCGCCTCACTTGCCGCTTTTCAATATTTGGAGTGGTGGTGGCTGAGGAGGTTCTTCACACGCTAGGCGCGCCTTGCCCCCCCCCCACCCCCCGCCCCCCCTCCCCCACCCCACCCTTTGATTTGTCAAATTCAGTGGAAGCCAAGGTTTTGCCCCCGGGAGGGGGGGGGGGGTCTTTTGTGTCAGGTTGAAGGTCTCAAACAAAAAGTTGGATCCCCTCCCCCTGTTCCCTTCCTCCTCCCCCCCCCCCAACCCCCCCCCCCCCCCGGGAAGTACTAGAACTGATTCGCCACAGCTTGAAATATGCCAGCATCAACCTTCTGACCCTATGACCATTGAAGGGTCAAGCCGCTTGATTTCAATCCGACAATAGAGCATCTTTGGGATGCACTTTGGGATGCACTTGATGGTACTTCAGTGACGGGGCGGTCCGTGGCGCAGCGGTAATAGCGCCTGCCACTAATGCTAGAGGTGCGAGGTTCGATACCCGGTTCCGGCGTCGGACTTTTCTCCTCTAGTAAGTGTCACCGTTAATTCGGGCGGACCGTCGGGGGTTCTTTCTCCGAGTACTCCGGTTCATCCTCATCCCAGACTTTGGTATCAATTTCAACCCACTTAATCAAATTTCAAATCAAATAATCAAAATGGTCGGGTTCAAAACCATCCAGCTCCATTTAAGAACGTCCAGCGACTACAAAATGTACCCGAAAATTACCCTCAGCAGATGATATGGTCCTATCAAAACAAAAACAGTGGGTTTTTTTTGGGTGTAGTATTCCAGCCGTCGTTCTTACAAGACAAATACATATGACTAAGTGCCAAAAGGTGCACACAGAAATATGCCAGGTGGGTTAAAAGAAATTGTTTGACATGAAGTATCACAAAATGTTTATTATTATTATTATTATTATTATTATTATTATTATTATTATTATTATTATTATTATTATTATTATTATTATTATACTGTACATTGTACTGGTATTGTGCCTGTAAAATAAGAAGGTAATAACTTATACGGTTTTTGAGAAAATTAACTTTGAAAGTTAAGTCAATTATTATTGAAACGTGGCAAATATTCGAACGTCAGATCTTGCGACAAACATTGGGCCACTCACAATTTTGTTTGCCAGCTTAGAAAACTTTGACGTAAAAGTAATTTGAAAGCCGATGAAATACTACGAAAGTAAAACGAGGTATCTACGTCATACCCGGTTAGATCAGCGTGCTTTTTTGCTGGAAAAATGCTCGCATAAACTACGGTACTGCTGTTGCGACAAACAGTTATTTCCAGTATATCTTCCATCATTCACACACACATTCCACAAGTCAATATCAATACATGCCTTTTTTTTAACAGCTTTTATTTTCAGTGAAAAGAGGTCACTCACTGCCTGCTTGCGCACCTGTGCAGACGCACAGTGCAATCGACAGTAAATCATTAGAACAGTTAATTCCCGAAGGGGAGAGGGGTTCTAACTTTTTGTTTGGAACATTGTAACATTTAACTGAAGAGGCCAGGCCCTGCTTAACCCTTGCTATGAACGTTCAAAGGACGTGGGAGGGGGGGGGGGAGTTGGAAGCGGGGTGTGGACCTACGTTCAACCTACGTTAGGGGACGGGGTGGGGGATCCATGCCAGTGAGAACCTAATTTTCACCACTCTCCGAAACACCAAGAGAGGGATGGGCGGGGAGGAGGAGGGGGGGGGGGAGGTGGCGTTATCACTACTGCCGAAAAATCAAAACGGGATTGGGGTTAGGGGTGTCCACACTAAGCCGGGAGTTGGGGGGGGGGGGCCGGGGGGGGGGGGGTGATGGAGGGGGGGGGGGGTAAAGAGTGCATAGCATTTTAAAGCATTATAGCCGGGGGTAGGGGATGTGGAAACCTGGAACTTTCACTCCACCCCGAGATGCGCCCCTGGAATTGATTGTTCATGTTCAGAGGTTTGCCAGCTCATCCACTTCGATGGGTCGCACATAAAATGGTGCCTCCTTCCAGGCGAATTTTTTGGGAATCTTGTAGTTTCTTCTGGTATTCTCTAGAATAAAGCTGTCCAGTTTGATCATGGGGAAATCGCGTTCTGTCAGGAGGTACTTGGCAACACAACCCCAGTCGAAGCTGCAATTGATACAGTGCATTTTTCCTACAACCTTCAGATTCTGAAACACTTTGTCTTGCCGGTGGCCTCCGACGACTCTCTGCCAGCGACCTTTAAAATCTGTCGATATGACTATGCGCGTGTTCCGTGCGTAGTGGCGTATGTCGGAAGAGGCGCAAGCAAACCGCTGGCATCTGCGGCAGTACAGATTGTACACGTCCCCTTCCACTTCAGCCCTGCGATTAGCTTCCACATTCTTCTTCACCTCTTTTTCGTGCAGTCGCTGCTTCCATTCCTGTTTCTGCCGCTGTCTCATCTCGATGCGGAAGTGGTTGGGGTTGGTGGCGATCAGGTTCTAGAAGAAACAAGACATTAAACAATTCAAGACATTAGACCCTTTGGTTGTTCGTAGCTCTTTCTGTCTAAGTGATTCCTGCAGGAATCACCTCGACACTAAAAAGCGCTGCGGACAGTCAAAGGATTAACCTCCTATGTGCCAGTAGTATTTATAGTTACGGTGGCTGCATTCACAAATTGGTTAATGATGTATGTCATAGGATTAGCTGCAAGCAATAAATGAGATGGGTCACATAAAAATCCGGTTACGAAGAACATAGAAATCGGTGAGATAGATATCAGTCGAGGCCCGAACGAAAGATTGGGTACTTAATGTATGTGTTGCTGTCTAGTTTTGACATTACGTTTCTTTGCCGTACGGTCCACAACCACAAACTAACACACAAATTATATCATTTGCCATTTGTCCCTTTTGTTTGTCAGCGGTGTAGGAAGATCTTTAGGCCGGGGGTGGAGGGAGTGGGGGCGGGCGGGTGGAGCGAGAGCACACTTTGCTCTCTTTGCATTAGTGACCAACAGCCGCAAATGCTAAAGGATTGACTGAAAAGATAATCTCACTATCCCTCCTCTTCCCACAAAGAGCGACTCAGTGCTCTCTCTGCTCCACCGGTTCCTAGGCAGTATCTGTGCCATTCTTTTTGTCTATTTTCTTTCCGTTGTTGTTGTTGTTGTGTGTGTGTTTTTTATTTAAGGGAGGAGGTGGGGCTGGGGGCCGGCCATGGGAAAGGGTAAGGGGGTAGTAACCATGAATTATAATTTTAAATGTACTGTAGTGTCCTACTGACCTGATATGCCTGTACTGCTTGGTTCATAGTGCGTTCCGCGGTCATGTGCATCTTCTCTCTCTCAGCGTTACCGCGACTCTCGTCCCCCAAAATGAAGTAGCGACTGTCCAGCCTGCGGGCGCGACCTGAATCACGCATTGAATGCCAGATCAACGTAAGGTAAACTCAGAATATAATAAATCACCAAGGGACCCAACTTTTCTTGCTGATATATCGTAAGTTCATAAGCGAAGTAAATTACATTGAAACAGTACCGTCGGGTCCTCTGAAAGTAAATTACATTGAAACAGTACCGTCGGGTCCTCTGAAAGTAAATTACATTGAAACAGTACCGTCGGGTCCTCTGAAAGTAAATTACATTGAAACAGTACCGTCGGGTCCTCTGAAAGTAAATTACATTGAAACAGTACCGTCGGGTCCTCTGAAGAAATGTTACATCCGACTTTTGTCATATCATAGTCCGACCTTCTTATAAGCGAAGTAGACTGTATATATCATAAGAAGTACCCAACGGAGAAAGAAACACGCTTAGAAAAGACGGGTACAACACAATTTATTAATATTTCGGGTAAATACCCTTTGTCAAAATAGACAAACAAACAAACAGTATTGTCTGGGCCAGGAAAGACCGTGAAAATTTTCTGATTAATAAACTGGGCACTGTGGCGCCACTCGGGATGAATATGAAAGATTAACATTTTTTACCTTGCTTGTGTCTGCTAACTGTACCTTTACCTCACTGTTTTACTACTCACTAACCAGATAGGTGAGGTTGGCGCTGGTTGATTTGTACATTTCCCTTGGGGACTTTCTCAGCGCTGGCCGTACGTTTAGTTGGATCCCTTGCCCTTCCCTGTCGGGCGCCCGGTCTCCGGCTCATGGAGTGATACGCGGTTTTGGGGCGGGCGATCGTGTGCATCCCTTGGGGATGTATGTGGTCGTCTTGTTGCGTGCCTGTGTGTTTTTCTGTGGGCTGGTGGGTGCCTGTTGGATGGGGCTGGTGGCTCTGGCTGGTTGTCTTCCGCCCCCACCCCCACCCGTTTCCCCCCCCCCCCTCTCTCTTTCTCCCTCTTTCTTCCCCCCCCCCTTACCCCCTTTAACACTTCTCTCTAGCCCTCTTTCTCTCTACGCTTTTTCCTTTTCCCTTCTTCCCCTTCCTCCTTCCTCCTTTCCCCCCTCCCCCCCTCCCCGCCCCCGTCTCTCTCTCTCTCTCTCTCTCTCTCTCTCTCTCTCTCTCTCTCCCCCCCCCCTTATTTTTTTAGTTACCCTTGAAGACGGTTTCACAACTACCTACTCTCCACTTATACCTATATTCTCTTACTGAATTTGATTATTTGCTTTGTTTTCATGACTTATTACTTGTTGTGTTCCGTGCTAAATGCTGGGGTTTTTTTTTCCCCGGGGTCCTCCCGTTTTTCCCCGAGGTAGTCCTCAACTTGAAGGTGATATAAAGTTTGCCTTCGGGTTGTGTTTAGCAGGCTTTGTGTATTAGACACTCAGCCTACTTCGTGCCCAAGGGTAATCCCCGTTCGTTCTCTCTCTCTCTCTCTCTCTCTCTCTCTCTCTCTCTCTCTCTCTCTCTCTCTCTCTCTCTCTCTCTCTCTCTCTCTCTCTCTCTCTCTCTCTCTTTCTCTCTCCCTCTCTCTCTCTCTCTCTCTCTCTCTCTCTCTCTCTCTCTCTCTCTCTCTCTCTCTCTTTCTCTGGCCTCGTCTACACGCCTTTTCTTTCGCTGGCTCCTGCACGTGCTTGCACATACTCTTGTCTCTCGTGTTCAGGTTCTTTCCGAGTCTCTCTCTTACGATTTTTCGTTGACGTCATTTTTACTTTTTCCGCACTTTTGTTCTTCCTTTTCTTTTATTTTACGTCACCTTCTTCAGTTGCCACATTCCTTCTGCCCATGAAGATAAGTAGCGGCTAATCTCTCTGTTTGTTTGTTTGTCTATTTTGACAAAGGGTATTTACCCGAAATATTAATAAATTGTGTTGTACCCGTCTTTATTTAAGCGTGTTTCTTTCTCCGTTGGGTACTTCTTTGCATATTACACGCTTGGCAGTCACCTTTTTGGTCTGGATTGTATATATCATAGGCTATGCGTATTGGTATGTGATTCTGGACTACGACCATAATCTTGCCATGAATTACAGCTGTAGAACAAGCTCGATTATCCTCGCCCTCAAAAGCAAAAGTTCTTAGGGCCCCAGTTGCAGGAAACGTTTTTCGGCCAGTAACTGCAAAGCAACTGTCACTCTGCATTGGAACGAGATTTATCCGTGGAGCTAAAAATAGCTCAAAACAAAGCAGTTGGAACTAAAACAGTAGGTACTGGCTATTGAAAATTACGTGCAACTTGACCCAGGACGTTTTCGCACTGGGGCGGTGCCTCCTAACTCATGATGCAAGCAAGACAGGGCAAGCCAAAGACGAGACGAGACGAGAAATACGATGGGACATATCTCTGTCAACCGTAGCACATCCTAGCCTCTGATCCAAACACAATGGCTCACACACCGACTGCAACACGAGGCAGGGTAAACAGTGACGAAATTGATGTTTTACATCACTCATTTTAGTACTAAAATGATACGTACGAGAGGATCAGACTTGGCAATTTTACAGCTGATTTTCAGCATAGTTCCGAAAACAGCAAACGCAATATACATTTCACTTCAAAAGTTGAAGATGTGCAAAGTTGGCAAACGAACAAATCCAATGCCTTCCTCCAGTCTACCTATATTACAAAATATCAAATAAGTAAAACAAAAATGAAGGACTGATATGCGCGTCAACTGAATTAGTACTCTAGTTTCGAAACTCTTGAAGGCATGTTTGAGGATATCTCGCAAGGGTACAATACAGTCGTATTTATTTACATTACTGCCTGCGTGAATTTCTAAATTCTCCTAATACTCTAATAGTGATTTATTTCTTCAAAAATGCATTAATTATCACTTTAAAAGTACAAAGAGGGAAAAGGCTGACTACCGAACTCATCCTATGTATATTCCGCGGAAGACAATATGAATTTTCAAGTGAATGAGTATTTTTTTTTAAATAAATACAATTTAAAAATATTGCGGCTCTAATGAGAGTCAGCCAACTTTCTCCAAAGTGAAAGATATTAGATTGAGAGAACTTCCTAAAGTTTCAGGCCTTTATGTACAAACACAGCGGAGGTATTCAGTCTCTCTCTCTCTCTCTCTCACACACACACACACACACACACACACACACACACACACACACACACACACACACACACACACACACACACGGCGCTTTAGCGCCATCAAGCGTAGAGTAGCTAGACGTGAGGTAATTTATGCCTTGTCACTTCACTGCCACAATTTGTGGGCTGCCCGCCCATGACATGTACTTGCTCTTGAAAGCGCTCCGCAGCGCCCAGTGTTTCAAAGTTGTTCTTGTTTTATAAATAGGAACAACAAAAACGAGACACTAGAAATACAACTGACAATAAGACCTTCTACGTGCATTACTTTGATGAAGATAAACAACATTGTCGACATGAACTGCCGGCATACCTCGCGTCTGGATCATGGAGATCATGGTGGTGACGTAATCATAACGGATGACGGCACTGCAGGCCTGGAAGTCCAGTCCCTCCTCCGCTGCCGATGTACACACGACCAGCTTGTGCTTGCCCAGGTTGAAGTCAGTCATCACCGCGGCTGCGGCGTTCAGTGACATTCCTGTTCCAAAGGCGTTTGTGTATAGGCCTACGTGTACAGTTCACTGATACAATAATACGATTTACCCAAGAGAACCCACACAAGTCATTTCTTCTGTTGGTTTAGGATTGGTTCATGGAGCTTCAGGCTTTAACACGTGACAATCTACCCAGGACTGTAATCCCCAAATTTTGAAGTTACTGTATGAAGGACTGTATTATCATGCTATACACAGATCGAGCATGATAGTTCATGCCTATGGGCTCCAGGCTATTCTGGCACTACCCTTGAACTATTATGCTCGATCCATGTCTTGCCGTGGTGTGTCGGGGCTGAATGAGTTAAAGTACGTACAGTGGCGTAAAAAAAGGGGGGTGGGTGGGGGGAGGGGAGTGGGTGGATGGGTATCTGTCCACTCCCCCTTCAAATTAAAAAAGTAGGGGGGTTGGGGGCAGAGTATACCCTGACACCGCTCCCCCCCCAAAAAAAAAAATAAAAAATAATAATAATAATAAATAAATAAAATGAAAAAATAGTAATAATTTTGGAGAAATTGTTGTTTTCGGGTGGAGAAAACCCATTTTCTGAGAAAAAAATTAACATCGCAAATTTTTACGTATTATTTGGCGAAGAAAGAAACACAAAGTTCTCATTGTTATGTTAGATGCTTATGAGCATAAAATGTCGCCTAAAGTATCCCGCCCGTCCCCCCCCCCCCCCCCCCCCCCCCCCGCCCCCCCCCCCCACCCCGCCCCTTCCGTCGATAGATTTTTTGGGAGACTGGAATGTAACCTGTCAGGCACGGTGCCTCTCCGCCCCCCCCCCCCCCCCCCTCCTCCTCACCAAATGTCGAAATTCATTGTTTGCAGGGTGTATTGTTGTTGTAACCGAGTCGCAGATTTATCGTCGGCATCGGCCTGGTTTTGAATCAATATGCATATTTATGAGCTTACGTCACAAGGCCGCAGAACCCGGCCGATTATCAATGTATCGCAATACTGCAGGTCACGAGGTCATCGGTGTGGTATTTATACCCACTTTCTGCACTGCAGTCAATTTCACATCTCACACATCGAAGTATACGTAAATGAAAGCATCATTGGAAACGACAAATGCACCATCGCAGCAGAAACACTACCTCTGTGAATCGAGCGAATGAGAGCCCACACAGACAAAAACGTGTCATGACCAGCGATGTGCACATTTGACACACACCGTAGTTTTCAGATCCTTGCAGCATAAAATCTGATAACTAGCTCGTAACTATATGATAAAACAGGTTTAAAATCTTGCGAAATCAGTACGAGATAAATTCTACTGACGATCATGAATTTTGAAAATCACTAGCGCTCGCAGAACTATAGGAAGATCGACAAAGACCGTAGATTACTTACTGATTCACAGAGCAGGAAAGCGACAAATTCCGGATGGTCGGTCAAGCCAAGCTCTTGCTTTACGCGTTGCCACATATTCCCTTGTCCGATGTCAATTCTACTTAGGGGTATCTTGTCTCTCTTCCTCTTTCTTCTCTTTAATTCCGAGTCTGTCATTGTCGACGCGAGTCAATGATACTTTCTTTTTTTCTTCTTCACTGGTTCATCCGCCATCTTGTTTCTGGTTATAATTATGCAGATGACCTAAGGTCGTATAGAATAGTTATGACGTCAGCTACCATCGCCCATCAGAAGCAATCTTTTCACGGTACCCGTCACAAGATTCCGGTGGGCCTCTTTTCGCTTTGAACGGACGAAAGAAAGCATTTGGTGGGACAATAGGGTGGTCACTGTCTAAGTGAGTATGTATACTGAAGCCCAGTAAAAGCTTTTTGCGAACTGAAGCCTTCAAAAAGTTCAACTGTGCCCCTTTAACTTCTCCATAAATTTTGTTTGGGTGTTGCGCGCCTGGAATCTTCGGATCAAGCTGCTTCAAAGAAAATGGAACGTAACCTTTTCCTCTTACAATTCTGCTATTTTTTCTTTTGAGTATGTACCCATACACCAAATAGCGGCAAGCGCCGGCAGTAGACCTATAATAATAATAATAATAATAATAATGATGATAAAGGAGATTTGTTAAGCGCTTATTCTAAAAGTAGTACGCATACCAAGGGGAATCACTCAAAGCTGTCGATTAGGTGTCTGGAGGATGGGGCTTTGGATCTAACTATTTTTTGTTTGTTTTTCCAGCGCCAGGTATTTGCCCTTAGTACACAAACTGAACCAAAGCTGATGTAGCAGCTCGAAAGGTGATGACGACAATATAGACAACGAATAGCTAGGCAGCACCAAAGAAGCTACTAACCGCCTTCACATTGCGGCCTGCTGTTGCCCGTGATACGGCCTGGGTTGAGCTGCATGAGGTCTGGACGTCCTTGTACCCAATGCTGGATGGCTTTCGACAGCTCCAGTGTCCGCACAAACACCATGCACGATGTGTCGTCCTACATACAAGTAAATTAGATCATCAAGAGCTTCTGTGAGTGATTCCGCTCCGTAAAAACTAGCTTGTATACCAAACAGCTTGTCAATCCCAGATGCTTTGGATGACTATATACGAGGTATGATCAAAAAATGATAGTTGCGCCATAAAACCGAAACCGTTGTCCCACTTTATTTGATATTTTCACATTGTGTAATAGAACCACCCTGCACTGCTCATGCACATTTTTAGCTACTTCAGGCAAGATTCAAAGGTGATGTGGCATTCTGATGAAGGTCAGGGTCGGACCTGTGAAGTTACAGCTTTTACTAAGTCCTGGATGCGGGAAGACTCCATCCTGCCAGCCTCTGTTCAGTTTATACAATCAACTTGCAGTTAGTGCCAGACAAAACACAGGTACCATATCAAACAAATTTCAAATTTGTTTTGATTTTGACTGGACGGTCTGGATGTTTTACTCTTTTGAAAAATGTAGAAATAAATGTATTATCTTGGAGAGTCCACTGTTTTCAAACACAGCTTTTCACATCATTTTTTCAATGACGTCCCATAGCGGCCTGTCCAAATATACCAGCTCCATATTGTGCATGAATAAAGGGCAAAGGCTGAAATTTGTTTTGATACTAATTTTATTTATGTGACTAGTAGTTTACAAATGGCGGCCAAACTATCATTACTTTCTGATCATACTTCGTAACACCAAAACAACTATTAACAATAGCAGAAACAGCGTCAGCTGCAACACCTCCACCACTAACAACAATAGCAAACATCCATGGGGCATTCATTTTGTAAGTTCTCCATTAACGTCTACATACTTCAAAACACACACGCGCGCGCATGCACGCACGCACATACACACACACACACACACACACACACACACACACACACACACACACACACACACACACACACACACACACACACAATCTACATTCTACTTTTGAACACCGAATTGTTTTCAATCTGACTGACTTCATGTTTTTCCACGATCTGACCCAGGATATCTTCAAGCATGACGAGCTTCGGGTTGTAGTCAGACGCATCCAGCACAGCTCTTTCGAGGTTCGACAACTGGCCTGCAAAATACACAAAACAAAAGGTTTTCTGGCCGATGTCGGCTTGATTTGAGCAGATATTACATACATTGTATTGACCGTTTAGCTTCAATCGCCCCTGGACACGTATTGGCCGCGACAAATCGGTGATCTAGGATTGAAAACGCTGCCGATCCGTTACCTGAAAGAATAAACTGCACGTAAATTTTACTAGAATGGTTTGTATAAAACACTGCTATGGCGCCACCGTCAATTCTTTCAAGATAGTTGCTTTCGAATGACTGGGGACAAATATTCGTCGTAATATACAACGAATTTACCATTAACTGACTTTCCCTTACAAAACATTTACCACTAAACTCGGCCAACATCTGACGATCTGTGGGTCCTAGGTTGCCTTCCTCTTCCATTTGGCGAATCTTGGCCTTCAGGTAGTTCAAGGCGTACTGCGACTCACAGTCTTCGTTCAGTATCAGGGCCTGGTGGTATCTCTGAAATTAAACAGGTGTATATTATTTTATGTTACGGTTTACAGTTGTGGAAACATTCAATCCACAATGCCCCCCCCCCCCCTCCCCCCACATCCAAACGATCAAAACTGGTGTGAGATTCTCATGAGCGCCGCTGCTCACTGGGCTCATAAGGATCGATGCATCATGCAGGTAGTATGAATGGCTTTGAATTTGTTTAAACGCCAACTCTAGTCCAACCCTGTTTTTGCATGGAGCAAAAAAGGTAAGTAGGGAAAAGCATGAAGAGTAGAGAAATGATGAAATACATATTGTATATAATACCTACATGCAACATTTCTGCTGAGTGGAAGAACTGAGTGTAGGCATCACGGTCATTCGCAATTTTGACGAGGTAAGATCCCAGGCGTCCAACCCATTGTGTGTAACGTGGGCACGTTCGGTAGTATTCCGGAGCCTTCAGATACATTCGAAGCAACTCCTTGTCCTCGTGGTTTTCAACGTCTAGTAGTAAAGAATTGGCAACGAAAATGAAAACGAGTTGTACTAAATGCATTCTTTTCCTTATGTGTGCACACCGAAATCAAAGACCCAACATCTGATTGTTTGATACATTAATTTTTACGATTTTCCAGTCAGTGAGGAACAGAAAAATTCAAGATTAAACAAATGTCTGTAAAAAGGAGACAAAAATACACCACAAATGAAAAAGCGTGTGTAAGAAAGATAGAAACAAACAATGATATACATTGGTATACTTTTCATAATTGTAGTACTCACATGAACAATTGACCATTCTGTCTTCAATGGTTTCCATCAACTTCTCCACAATACTCCTAAAACCATCTTTCTGTCGTTTCTTGCACGTGTGGATTTCTGAGAATTACATACAGGAGACACAAGCAAATGAATTTCTCTGAAGTCGGAATATGGCCACCTACATGGTGAGTTCATAAACCATGTGGGAATCATCGCGACAAAAACCGCTATCGACAGCCAAAGTGTTAAACTACGGACACACACGCGATCCTCTTATCCTACGGGGTGATCCTTGGAGTGTTTAGCTCATGAACGCAAAGAAAGACAACAACATAAGTGTACGAATGAAAGAACAAGATGGGATCAACCACAACCCACAAAGTCCCTTCTATATGCGAGCTGTCCTCGCTGTCAAGGGTCTCTACCTTTCGTCTTTGCCCTGATTCTGATGTTGAAATATCTCCTAGTGAAAACGCTTCGGATCTGACAATGCGTCAGCGAGCTCTGTAAGGGCTCAGTGCATACGCGTCATTGGTTTGTCAAACGTCATTTGTCATGACGCTGGTGTTTTGTTTGTTTGTTTGTTTGTTTGTTTGTTTTTACGTAATTTTATATTTTCTGTTTCACTTTCGCTTCAAGACTTGCGAAAATAGTGACAAAACTAGAATTTCACGGCACGATTTTAGTCTTGCTATAATTTGTGCGAAATTCAAATCAGGTTGACTTTACATGATACACTAAGTACACCTGCATGCTGTTTTGAAAGTGCGTCGATGTGTGTGTGTCTGTGTGCGTGTGCGTGCGTGCGCGCTCCAAACATCTCCAAGAGGCAAAGATCATCACGCGCCTCCGGGCGCATGAGGATCTATGTCTCTTGGAGATGCGCGCATGTGTGTGTGTGTGTGTGTGTGTGTGTGTGTGTGTGTGTGTGTGTGTGAGAGAGAGAGAGAGAGAGAGAGAGAGAGAGAGAGAGAGAGAGAGAGAGAGAGAGAATTACGTCACATCTAGAGTATTGCGTCAATGTCTGCGTGCTGACGGAGTTGCTTCTTTTACGTCACCGCCACTGTCTGGCTTTCTTCACAAGTCAAGGATTTTTACTGTTTTAATCTTTTTCTGGAGAGAATCAATTTTTACTGAAGAAGTTGAAATGGTACAAAGTTGGCTAACGAACTCATCCAATATCTTTATCCAAACTAGCTGTATCCAAAATTTCAAGTAAATGTGACACAAATTACGGACTTTAATCTGGGTCAACCGACTTCCTATAAACTGTCTTGATTGTGTTCAAGGAGACATCCCGTTACTATATATATGCTCGAAGGCTCTCAGTCATAACCACCCCTTGAAAAACGTTTTTCGCCAAGTTTCAAGCTTGTGCGTACAGCAATGTCGGAGATTCTCGTGTTTACATACATACGCGCGCACACATACACACACACACACGCGCGCGCGTACGCTCACACATACGCACACACCGGCGCTTCGCGCCAAATGTACGTTCTGCAGCGAGGTTTGCGTAACTAGACATGACGTAATTTTTATCTTGTTACTTCAATTGTCAGAGGATTAGGCCTGCCCGCCTTTGACATCATGGACATTCTATTCAATTCGCCCCACCGCGACCCGTCCTAAAAAGTCCCTTCTATAAATAGAAGGTAATTTAAAAGCAGGAAATAAAACGACAGACGGCGCGGGTGAGTAGTTTGATTTAAACAGATGTAGGGCTGTTTGTAGAGGCATCAGAGTCAGCATTTCCCAACATAAAAATAAATGAACGCACGTGCGTTTCCTTCAGTGCCAAGTTACCAACTCTCTCAAAGCGATAGAATAGAATCGAAACCAGAAGAACTATACAACAGTGGTTACATGAGGTTTTGCACGACGAAGACGAAGGAGTGGTCGCCCTTTTTTTTTTTTAACAGTTTTGACCAAACATTACCAAACTAAAATGTTGCCACTTTTCTCCATTTTATTGCTTTTAAGGTGTTGAACTCCCTTGTACACCCCCCACCCGGGTCTGCCCTGGGGGACTTGGGTGGGGTTAGGTATTTTTTAGTTCCCAGGGTCACCCTGGTCAGCCCCACAGGGTGGGTTTTTCTCTCTATTCTGGGGCATGTGTTTCTGTCTACCCTTTGTCCATTCACCTGTATTTGCCTTTTTAAAATTCTCCCTTCTGTCTGCACTGCCTGTAGCTCTTGATATTGGATGTGTGTTGCTAAATGGTCTTAGCTTTATTTAGGCCCCATGTGTTAGGTTTATTTAACGTATTTGACCGGCTGGCGACATAATTCAATGTTCTGTTTAGTTTTTTTCACAAGCAGTGCAGGCACGTCCTGAGAAAGCCTTGTTGCTGTCGGGACGTTAAGCAATGTACAATCAATCAATCAACCCTTGTACACGCAAGGCACCGTGACTGTTTACGGTGCTGGTATTGCAATCATAAGGGGTTACCGTGTTTCGGCTGGTTAACGTATTCTTTAAGCTGGTCTTCGTTTTCCACAGTGCATATCTCTTCCAAGTCCATGTTCCTACACAGCTCCTTCATGTGAGTCAGAGCAGATTTCAGTGTGCCTCCTTCACCCACTCCAGGACTGGCAGTCAGACCAATAATCTGAAAACACGATGACACATACTTCGCTACGGGTTGTAACTAAATTCAGTACATGCTACAAGAATGGTTGTTGTTGTTACAGGTGTAGCATTAAATGCAACACCTGTAACAACAACAACAACAACAACCATTATTGTAGCAAATGTTGAGCTAGAGCTGATTATAGTATGTAGGGATGACTGAAAGGCAAATGATGTGCGGGTGCAAAACGCCACCATGAATTCCACGCTATATCGACCTGCGTCACTGTAGCGTGGCGTGAGATTCATTTTAGCGTGTTATTTCCCTCACCCAAACTTGAGCTGACTCAGACGCTGGAACTTTAACTGAAAGCGGTTCATATACAAATACAGTCAATTTTACGCATTATACAAAGTTTGGTTTATTTTGGGGAAGGTCGGATTAACAAATCTAGTCTAGAGGCCGTGCACTTTTCTTTCTGTGAAAATATTTTCGTGTTTAACCCTTATCATTCGGAATACACCAGTGTGTGAAATACGCTCGACTAAAATAGTTCAAGGTTAGTGCCAGAATAGCTTGGCGCCTCTAGGCGCCAAGCTATTCTGGCACCACCCTTGAACTAAAGCCGATGGTCTGTATCTGTAAGTACAACAACGTAGCTTGCATGTGGCAGTGTACAGATTTGAAGCTTTTAGCCTCAGTATGATATGGGTTAACACACCTCGGATACAACTATAAGAGAAGCTGCGTCCTCTCACATAATGTTATTTATTAAGTTTAATTTGATGCATAAATTTACAATGAAAATACCTGAGGAAGGCTGCGACCCATTGATTCGTCGGCAAATTTAGCGCCCATGTACTGATCCATGAGAACCTTGTAGATATGTCTACGTACTGCGTGATGACACTCGTCCAAAATCATGATGGAAAAGTCCGTGATCTGAACCTCTCCTGCCTCTATTGCCTCAACAAGGCATTGTGGTGTCAGTATGAACACTCTGTGCCTACAACAGTACATGAGACAGATTGTGAATGCAACAACATTTTCGAAGGCTGTTTCACTTTTCAACCTGTGTTAAATATTTTGTCTTTGAAAGTGTAGTTTAAACAATAATTAACAGAGCTTTTACTGTATATTTGGAACAGTCAAAATATCAGTAATGTCAAATGACAAAGGCTTCTCGCGCTAGCTCGTACGCTTCGTGCCTACGTGATCTGAGCTTTGGAATCATTAGACTACGTGCCGACAAAGTGGTACACACTCTTGAAAGACTGCTCCCAAAGACATGTAATTCATTAGTAGCCCTTTGGCTGGTGGTAGTGCTTTTTGCCGAGGTGATTTTTATCAGCCAACGGGTTAAGCGTGAATGACTTACGTGAACAGAAGCTCCGAAAATGGGGCAGTAGAGCTTCTGGCTCTTCCACAGCGAAAGTAGGTGTTTGTTGGGAAGTAGTGCTCAAAGCGATGGTACTGCTGCTCCGCCAGCTTGATTTTGGGGGCCATGAACATCACTCGTCCGTGCTCAGTCTTTGACAGGAACTCCTGCACGAAAAACACTGTTCTCCTGAAATCTCAATAAACCCCATCATTCAGCCAAACAACCATCCAGCCAACCAAAGCACACTCTCCCACAGATTACAGGAAAAAGAAGAAGACGAAAAAAAGGAAAAAGTGCAAAATAAAACAAATTTGTGTGACTTAGACCTGTACGTATTTCAGAACAACGAAGGTTTTGCCTGTCCCAGTTGGCAACACGATCATGACATTTTTGCCCTCTCGCGCCGAGTTGAGCAGTTTTTCTTGGTAAGGTCTCAGAGTGATCACGTCGCTCGTTATTTCATTGAAGAAGGACATGGTGATGTCTTGGGTGCTGTCAGGGGCTCCAATTACAAGTTGTTCTTGAGCCAGGGCGTTCTCCTCAGTTGACGTGGAGCTTGTCTCATCTTTGTCTTTTCTGTGGCTAGCACCTGTTGGTATATTCTTCGGAATTTAAAAAGAAATGTAAAGTGTGGCAAAGGTAAGTTTGTTTATGCTTATATACTGACGAGCAAAAAAATGCTTTCGATGATTGATGATTTCAGAATTGTCGCTTTTCTTTTGCTCGTCAGTATTTATACAGATATCCTATGTACTTTTAGTCAGAAATCAGAGGAAATAAAACGTTAAACTTAAAAAGTGTTTAGGACATCATAATTAGACGAATACCTACGAAAACGGTCTACCTGTGCGAGCAACATTTCGTCTGTCCCACTGACGCTCCGTGTTGGAGATGATTGTTCTTAGTTTCATGTCATGGAAAATCTCCACCACGTTGGACGTAACGTCCTCGCCAAATTGTATATTCAAGTCAGTCTTTCTCTCACGCCGACGCCGTCGATTTCTCTTGTTTTTCTTCTTTCTTCTCATACTTCGAGGACGAGGGAGGGTAAGGGGTTGTTCCTCGATGTTAGGATCATCGATGTCACCATTGTGGACGATGGTGACGTCACTGGCTTCGGATTCTCCGCTTGATTCGTCATCAGACACTATTGTAGGAAATACAGTGCACTGATGTTGAAATGTTTTCATCACCAGGTGTTATTATCAATCAGTCAAACATTAGTATAAGCATACCTACAGTGTACAGCATACTCTCGTATACATGTGCGCGTTCCTGTGCATGTCTCTCTCTCTCTCTCTCTCTCTCTCTCTCTCTCTCTCTCTCTCTCTCTCTCTCTCTCTCTCTCTCTCTCTCTCTCTCTCTCTCCTCTCTCGTAATCATTACGTTGTGAAATATATACTGCCCTTTAAATCTGATTACGTTTGCTCCCAGTTACAAACTCTGTGTGTGGTGGTGGTGTGTGTGTGTGTTTAGGAGTGTGAGATCATCGTGGGGCTTTCTTTCCCTAAACTAGCAATGTTTTTGTTTCATTTACAAGTAACTATATACTTAGTTTTGTGTATATTGTCTCGTAGTTTTGTAGCAAAGGCAGGTTTGAAAAATGGCTATGTCTATGACGATGTCAATGCCTCAACCGTTGATAAATAAAGCTTCATTGAATCATTGAACCTGCCTGTCTGTCTGTCTGTCTGTCTGTCTGTCTGTCTGTCTCTCTCTCTCTCTCTCTCTCTCTCCTCTCTCTTTCTCTTTCTCTCTCTCTCTCTCTCTCTCTCTCTCTCTCTCTCTCTCTCTCTCTCTCTCTCTCTCTCTCTCTCTCTCTCTCTCTCTCAGGCAACAGGGCTCCTTCCTTTACATCAACATCTTACGTTAAATTAGTGCGTACTTATGCACAAAGCACTGAACGGGAAAGCACCCCTCTACCTGGCTAAGCTTTTCGCTGAGAGCGAAAGGGTTTACAGCACTTCAAGGAACAGTCTCGTCATTAAACGGCCCCGAATTGACTGGTTTAAATTTAGCCTTTTGTAAACGGGTGCCTATTTATGGAACTCACTTCCTCCACATAAACAGCAAACGAGACATCTTTCATTGTTTAGGACAAAAGCTTTTAAATACATCTCAGAGCAAACTTGAAAGAAAAATTAATAATATGTCCAAAAGAGCCATGTCAATGATTTCCTTTTTAACGCATCGTTGTGGTTCTCCGTTTTGTACTTGTTAGTTTTATATGTCTCTCTTTACCGTAGTATGTTCAAGTGACTGTTCACTAAATTCTTACACAAGAGTAGCTGTATCATAAGCGTGCAGTCGCTGTCTATAAACACTCACGTTACATCGCAACCCCCCCCCCCCCCCCTATACAAAATCATGTCAATTGATGTGTAATCTTCAGTGACTTTGTAACTGAAATCGGAATGTAACACAAGTGACCTGTGGGTGTAGCCGCTTGTTTGTGCTGTTAACATGCTGTTTTAATGTTGCTTTTAACATTGTAGTTTAGCAAGGACAAACACGAAAAGAGGCCTGTGCGCCTATTGTTTCCATCCTTGTGAATAAATTATCATTCATTCATTCTCTCTCTCTCTCTCTCTCTCTCTCTCTCTCTCTCTCTCTCTCTCTCTCTCTCTCCTCTCTCTCTCTCTCTCTCTCTCTCTCTCTCCTCTCTCTCTCTCTCTCTCTCTCTTACCCCACCCGGGTCTGCCCTGGGGGACTTGGGTGGTGTTAACTACTTTTTAGTTCCCATGGTCACCCTGGTCAGCCCCACAGGGTGGGTTTTCCTCTCTATTCTGGGGCATGTGTTTCTGTCTACCCTTGGTCCATTCACCTGTATTTGCCTTTTTAAAACTCTCCCTACTGTCTGCACTGCCTGTAGCTCTTGATATTGGATGTGTGTTGCTAAATGATCTTAGCTTTATTTAGGCCCCATGTGTTAGGTTTATTTAACGTATTTGACCGGCTAGCGACATACATCCAATGTTCTGTTTAGTTATTTTTTTTTCACAAGCAGTGCAGGCACGTCCTGAGAAAGCCTTGTTGCTGTCGGGACGTTAAGCAATGTAAAATCAATCAATCAATCTCTCTCTCTCTCTCTCTCTCTCTCTCTCTCTCTCTCTCTCATACACACGCACACACACACACACACACACACACAGACACACACATTCACACACACACACACCAAATCTAGACACACTTACCCCAGACCTCATGGAGGCACTGACGAAAGGACAGTTTGTCTGCAACAGACATGTTGTTAATACTTTATACAAAAATCTATGATTACTACTAATCTCGAGTAAATCTAGGCACACTCAAGCAACGGAATTAGAAATGATCAGAAATGTACTGACTATTGTTGCAGAATAAACGGAATAACCCGTTCAGTGCCGGGAAGAAAATAAAACACCACCCAACTGCAAGAGGTAGAGATCCTCGTGAGTCTCCGCAGTTGCCTCTTGCTGACACCACTTGCATCTATGTTCCTGTGACATCAAGGGTTTTGGGGTGCTGAATTAACCCTGTTAGCGCCATGGGTGCATTTCCCGAAATTTGTGTTACTTAACGACTATATACCGCTTGCAGGAGTTGGATTGACCATGATAATTCAAGGGCAGTGCCAGATTAGCTTGGCGCCTGAAGGCGCCAAGCTAATCTGGCACTACCCTTGAATTATCATGGTCAATCAATCTCCTGCTGTAGGGTGTTGGCGCTGAAAGGGTTAACGCAGTCTGCGTCAACTGGCACTGAACGAGTTTTAAAGTACGATTATCACATTCGACGCGTGTCATGCTTTACGGCCTGCGGCTAAGTAATTAGGTCCCCGTTTTCCTTGCTCTCTTTGTGATGCACTTGGACTTGCCTGAGGCCAGCAAGAGACATAGAGACAAGAGCTCCCGCACAAGCGCGAGCTGATGAGGATCCATGTCGCTTGCACTTGTGTTTTATTTCCTGCGCTCCGACTGTGAAGGGGTGAAACTAACTATCGGATAATTATTGAACACAATTTCTTTATCTAAAGGGATATGTGTCTTTGTCTGTGCCTGTGTCGGGCAGCAGAGGAGACAGATACAACATAAATGTTTACGGGTGAGAACGGGTAAATCTTTATATCGGTGAAGCTCGTGGCCGCTCC
The DNA here is from genome assembly GCA_036245525.1 of Semisulcospira habei. Classification (NCBI taxonomy): domain Eukaryota; kingdom Metazoa; phylum Mollusca; class Gastropoda; family Semisulcospiridae; genus Semisulcospira; species Semisulcospira habei. Next base: position 225,240,103 of record BTPG01000002.1, on the reverse strand, counting down.
GAGTTGAATCCGCGTGCTGTCTGTGATTTTAAATTTCGTCGGTAAGGTAAAAAAAAAAATATCACAAACCAGCACACATTTGAACTTTCTGCATTTCAGAGGAAGGCTTGTGTATATGTGCGATGTATGTGATCGTAGAGCTTGCGGCTCTATGCACCGTCAGGTCTAAAAATAAAAACAGTACTTTTTTTCATTTTCAGATTAACACTTTGGCTGTCAATAGCGACATTTGTCGGGATGATTCCTGCAGGAATCATCGTGACAAAAGTCGCTATCGGCAGCCAGAGGGTTTTAAATTAAAAGTGGGACAAAACTTCAGCGTACCACACACGGCGCGCCATGTTTCTGGTGACATGACAGGTTCCGGTATTATGTCTCTGATGTCGTGACCTCCGGAGTACTGCTCGACAAGCTCCAGCAGAGTTTCCAGCCAAAATGGGCTCCTCTCCAACCATCCGTCATACAGCGGTGTTTCTAGTGGCCCACATGGTTCTGACGATCGTGGCAGAGGCAGTCTTACCTGCGTATGCTGGTATGTCAGTCCACTCGAGAAATGTGATTCTGGCGATTGGAAAGTTGGAAGTCTTTCTGCCGACACATTTGCGATGTTTAGTTCTGGCAACTGCGATGGCACGAGTTCTGCCCCATTGGATGATTTATCTGCCACGTGTTTGTTCAGTGTTTTCGGGACACGTGATTCAGCAGGTTCAGAAACATGATATTCAGGCACGCTGTCTGAGATGTCTGGCCCAGCAGACCCGTCCTCATTCGAGAGGCTTGGTCGATCCGTCAGTCCAGCAGGCATTTGTCGTTCCGTCGTTTCGGATGGCTGTTCTTCTCCCAATTCAGATTGATCTGAGTCCGAAAAATCGTCAGAAATGTGTCCTGAATCGTCTTCAGCCCATCTGGCCTCATCTTCCTGACTTATCAAGTCCACCTGTCTGGCGTACAGGAAAGCCAGCATGAGAACAATGGCCGGCTCTGGTGATCCTTCAAGTTCCAGCAGCTCTAGGATCTTGGCCAGACTCTGAGAGGTCAGAAAGCCTTGAACGCTCATGTGGGACGATACAGTTCTGATGACGTCGACACCCTTTTCATGAGACGTGGCCAGGCTTGTCAGAGCTTGCTGCACGGGCATGTAGACACAGGCCAGCGTCAGGACATCGTGCACTTTCCAGGCACCTAAGGACACTTGCCTGAGTTAGCTTAACCCATTTAGCCCGAACCCCCTACAACAGGAGATGGATCGACCATGATTATTCAAGGATAGTGACATATTAGCTAAGGCCATCAGGCACCAAGCTAATCTGGCACTACCCATTATTATCATGGTCGAGCCATCTCCTGCAACTGATACACAGTCGTCAAGTGACACTTCCAAATTGGGGAAATTAGCCCGTGGGGTTAAATGGGTTAAAGCAACCTTCTTTAGGCAGAATGGGTTAATAGTTTGCAATATCCACTTCATAAATTATCATGGTATGCATTAACAAAAATGCCACACGAAAGGACTAGGGCCTAACTAAAGTTTGTTTCACTATGAAGTTTGAATGTTGTAAGATGGAAAGACGTTCCTGCTCTTTTTCTCCTTTGTGCGTGGGACAGTTCCCCGTTTCACATAAGGGTTAATCGCGTACCTCTGTTATGTGTGCCTACTCGCATGGATTGTCAAAAAAGAAGGGTTGAAAAGTCAACATTGAGAAGTAGTATCGGTTAATTTCTGCAATCGCAGCCCTCCCTTAAGTAGTTCTTTTTAAATCCTTCGCCAAGGTGGAACACCTTACATTGTGATTTGTTTAGAATTTAAGCTCACATGCAATCAAATGCTTTTTTAAAATATATATTTTTAATAATAAATAGAAATGGTATGTGGTTGCACGCACGCACACACGCATGCACACGCACGCACACACACACACACACACACACACACACACACACACACACACACACACACGCGCGCGCGCGCGCACACACACACACACACACACACACACACATCCATTTAAACGATCATCCATCCATCCATCCATCCATCTATCCTGCACACATGCACAAAATTATACATACTCAGTAAAACAAAGAAGAAACAGGGAGTCATAATATAGGCCTACACCAATTAAACCCTTATTAAACTTATATTGAATGGAAGTCATTTAGTTTCAGGGAGTTAAAGGGTTAAATGATGAATGATATAGTACATTTGGTTCTAGGAATGAAAAGGTTTTGACTGGCCTGGGTTCGGATTGTCCTTGTGATTGTTGGCCTCTAGTAAGGAAGTCACGAAGTGACGCAGGGACTCTGGTGGCGCATAGTCAGCAAGCAAATGTCCAACAAAGACGGATGCTGCAAGCTCGTAGGTGTCATCCCGTCTTTCCAGCTCGTTCATTTCCTTTACGTGGTGTCTAGCTGCAATATCAAATCACGCACGCACGCACGCAGTCACGCACGAGCGCGTCAAGTGAGTCATTTAGTACTTCGCTGTCAGTGATGACGAATTCTGCGTCTAAAAGTCCAACCACTGCACGCTGACCGACATTCGCGTGAAGGAACAGATGGACATGAACAACATCGGAGTGACAAGAGACATAAATCTTCATGAGCACCCGCGGCTGCTGGGCTCGTGAGGATTTATGTCTCTTGCAGCTGGGTAGCGTTCGCTTTGCTTTGGTAGTGAAGGGGTAAAAAAAACATTCGTCTGAAGTGCATTGATGTAATTATTACGAGTCATCAAGTTCACCCACTGGGGATATCAGAACAGTGAAAAGGTGAGTGATGAGTAAAAGGCTTCGCTCAGGAGAAATTAAGAGTGTAAAGCGGGCACTGCGTCATATGTATCGATCTCAGTCCATATATGTAAGTGACACAGACTCCCATGAGCGCCTAAGGTAGGAAGGGCTCACGCGACTTCATGCGTCCTGCTGACACAATGTTTACTCCATTTCCTCAAATTCAGGTTTTTTACTTCGGGGTACTTCCTCCTTTTGCATGTAGCCACCGGTACTGTTTATCCCGGTAGCAAAACGTCCTCGGGCCCATGACGATCGCAGCGGGCCTGCGCACAGCCGTGTCACTGTGCGGGCCCACTGCACCCGTCGTGGGCCCGAGGAGGTTTGCTTATTAGGTAAGTACCGGTGAGTGCAGGTACAAAAAGGTTAACTTAGGAAATACAACGCAAATAAAATTAGAGAGTAAAATTAGGAAATACTAACGCAATTAACTCTTTCAAGATGCTCTGTATCTGAACAGCTGCAAAAGTATAGCATATCGTTGCCGGCAGCAAAGCGACACGACACTCGCACAAGTTTTGATAGGGGTCTTTGATGCGGAGCACCTTGAATGAGTTAAGCATGTAAGCGTACCTGGAAAGTCTCGGAAGTCCGGGCGTCCGTGGAGATGGACCAGCACCCGAGAGGGCCTCAGGCCGATCTGAGCCAGGAACGGCTGCAGTGACTCCAAGGCAGGACGCAGATCATTGTACAGCGTGGCGTCCACTCTTTCCCACGCGTCTTCTTGCCATGACCCTAGGTCGGCACTGTCCACACTCTGGTGGCTTCCGGGTAGCGCCGAGGCCATGGTTTGATTCTAACTTGGCCACCTAGATACAAGAAAGTGCTATAATATCTTGCAGGTGCCGTCCCTCAAAATGATGATGTTCGTCATAGCGAGTGTAACGATGCGTCTGTACAAATGTCAATATTGTACGTCAAGCGTTGAACACTACACTGACTCAGATCTTTGTCGACATGAAAATATTACAACTTCAATGCACCAGCAACACTCTACAAGGTATAGTCCACAGCTTGTCCAGAGACAGCCTGAGGTTTGCTTTGCGGTTTCAAGTCCAGCGGTTTGCAAATGCTATGGTCTCAGCAACGAATAACAAAAACAAAATCAAACAAAAACATTCTAAGACGAAGGTGCATTCGAACTGTCGCAGGCACAAAACCACATACACACGATATCTTCCGATTATGTCTGGTACAACATTGCTGAGCGCAAGTACAGTCTGTAAACACCAAGAAACCTACTAACGCAATCAAGCCCATCACTGGCCACAGTGTCCTCACTGTTCTCACACGTCTATATAGTATTTATCCTTCCTCTGAGTTTCAAGATCTCCTCAGTGGTGTCCTTAGCAACGCTAAATTTATGCACACGAAAACAGAAACGTCCGATCGAACGCTCCAGTAGTGCGGCAAAACGAAACTACGCTTTCTGGAAAAACACTTCCTGTATAGTCCCTACAGGAATCGAAACTAGTTACTTTAAATAACTAGTCAGTCTCAACAGTCGTTTTCTCTCCACAAGAGACATAGAGTCTCATGAGCCCCTGCAGTCGCAAGGGCTCATGAGAATATATGCCTCTTGTAGACCGAAATCGGTTTCACTCACGTCCTCAGTTTGAGGTCGTCACTAGTGTGTGTTCATTCTCATGTAGCATAGCCCGACACAGCGTGAGGGGAACCCCCTCCATAAGTACGTGTGCCGAAATTTCACTTCCAGTGCCTGCAGTCAGATAATCCTTATCATAATACATTCGGAAAAAGTGTGTGAAATAACCTATTATGGCACCACCCTTGAACTAAATCCATCGGTCTATATCCTTATCTGTAAGTGCTATAAATGTAACTAATTGCATATGACAGTGTACATATTTGAAGCTTTTAGCCTCAGTATGATATGGGTTAAAGGATTGTGACTGTTTAGCCGCGGCGGCATGACTACACCCGTACTGAATGCTCAAAGCAAATAATGTTTGATTTGTCTCAACATCACGACTTGTACGAAGTTGTCCTAAATGTTAAATAACATTTTTTTTCCGCAGTGCACACTGCCGCAATGCAAAGGGTCTGGCAAACAAAGTTATTGAGTATGAAAACAATACACTGGACAAGGGATCGTCAGTTAACGGTGTTAATGCCTCCTGTCGTGTACACGTAGGATATGAAACGTTTGTTTATAAGATAGATGAAAAGATGAGAGACGGGATTTCACTGAGAGTGCAGTTTATGAAATTTCGTTTCATGTGCAGCCATGACTGAGAGGCGTGAACGTGTCAGTACTGGTCTGCAGGGGACTTTGTTACTGCATTTTAATGAATTTTTGGGGAGAGGAATGAAAAGGTTTTGACTGGCCTGGGTTCGGATTGTCCTTGTGATTGTTGGCCTCTAGTAAGTAAGTCACGAAGTCTCCGGCCCAAATAAAAATCCGCCCCCCCCTCCTCCCCCCTCCTCCCCCCCCCCAGATTCGCCCCTGTTCTGCATGCAGTACTGGTTTGTGATTTTGGACCTCACGGTCCAAAATCCCATACCAGCACGAATTAAACTAATACTCTTAACGTGGGTGTAGTCTGCCTGACAGGTTATCATTATGTTTCCCACTTTCATTCAGCCTGTTTTTTCTGCTTCCAAACACCTAGCATAAGACGGTTCAGTGTGGCATAGCCTAATGACCTGCGTGCACATCACGCATGTTGCTTAGCACGCGCAAACGCGATCTTGGGGAAAATTACGTTTGCATGGTTACCACGCAAAGCATTTTTTTTTTCAAACGGCATTAACCGTGAACAAACTTGTTATTCAAACTAGATGTGATTACTGTTATGGACTTGGATCGTTGACTGGAAGGTGGGATGCAGTTTGGTCACACGCATGCCGTTTGCGCAGACCCAAACTGTGTCGAGCCTGAGAAAGAGATTAAAATAAGATTCAAACAACGTATCATGCGATAACGTATGAAACCGAAGCCTTATAACGCATTGCGGTTGAGTATTCTGAAATGTTATCAATTTGAAGTTTTTCTGTCCTGGAACAAAACAAAACAGAGAATAAACTGTGTGCAGAACACCGGTTGCACTTCCCAATGCGCAAAAGGCCATAGGGCCGACTTCGGCCGCCGCTGTGCGCGCCAACGGCGGCTGACGTCGGCCCGATAACCTTTGCGCACTGGGTTAGTGCCGTTATAAGGGCCGCAAGTCTTTTGCTTTCATTGTTATTCTTCTTCGCCTATGTCATATCACATAATATGATCGTCAGTCTGGGTCACTGATACAGCTCAGTTTATCGTCCTTCACCATTTATGCGATCGATCCATCTCCAGCTGTAGTGCGTCGGGGTTCGAGTTAACCGACACACTACAACATAATTATTCAGGATCGAAAATGATGGTTCATTCTGCGTGTCTGGAAAGAATGCAGAGTGCAGCTAACTCAGACACACTTGTCAGGGGGAAAAAAGCCCGATAACAACAGCAGCATCCGCAACAACAACAACAACAACAACACATCATTCTTAAATATCTAATGACCAGCATTTGATCTATCTCAGTGGTCACTCACGAAATGATCAGGAGCAATTGTTTCCACGTAAAATAACAGGTTCTAGATCTCTAAACGAAACCTGTTTTGATTTCGGTTTCGGTTTGATTTCCAGGCCGTATAAACATACGTGGGCGCCCAGTTGTCAGCGACGCGATCAGTGAACGTCGACTGCGTAGGCTGACGTGGGGAATGACTAGGGGAAAACCGCTCACAGTTCCTCACTAAGCTTTCTATGTGAAGAGGTAAACTCCCGCATGTTCCCGATCCCACGAGAATGTAAGCTCGCTGGTACCATAAAGCAGTTCTCAGTTCTTTTTACATACATGTATTTCTGTATCTACTCCTAAGAAGTCCGGAGTTATACCTGTGACTGATGTAAGTAATATCTGGATATGTGTACTGTGTGTCTGTGATTTTGGAACCTGTGGTTTTGAGTCGTAACGTCCGAAGTCACAGACCGCACTCTCGTAGATGTCAGTCAGTTCTTTGCCCACGCAGACTGTGTCAAGTTTCTGCAGTCTTCGTTGCTCCAGCACTAAAAACCTTAGCTGTCACAGGAACATGGATTCCAAGTGGTTTTAGTAAGAGGTGTAGATCCTCATGAGCCCCCGCAACTGCGGGGGCTCATGAGGATCTTCACCTTTTGCAGTTGGGCCATGATCAGAATGTCTCGGCACTGAACATGATGAACGGGTTAACTTGAAGTAGGTCAGTTTACTGCGTGGTTGGTATAAAAGCGGTGAGACGACCCGCTGCACACACCGTGGCGTTATGGCCTCGAATTCGACTTGTTTTCTTCACTGAGTTGGAGTGTTGTGATACTTGTATCAAACGGAACCTCAGCAGGGACAGCCTACGTCTGAGAACGACTGCTTACCGGGAGCGTAAACTTTGACGATCTTTGACAACTATCTGCCCTACAACTGTGCGCGCTGTGCGTCCCCAGTGAACTTCAAAGGTTAAACCGCGGTACACTAAAACGAGTTGACTGGCAAGTTAATTTATCGTACAAAAAAAGATCTTTAATTCATAACGAAACCGCCTGGCGAGCGAAGAGCAGTAAACAATCATCACCTGTATAGTTCCGGCTTATGGCACGGGGAGCTAACGGGACTGATTCGCCGGCCGATTTACAAAAGTGTTCGGCAGTGAATCAAGTGAGATTTTGAGATAGTGAGGCAGCACTTGTCATCAGAACCGGGATGGCATGGTACGGTAAAGCCAGAGATGAGCAAATTCTGTGCTTTCTCCCTCTGACCTTACTGATATTCTTGGTCGAAATTAATTTTGTTCTTGAGGCATTACCGACATTGACTGTATTTAACTGACACTGAGCAGATTAAAAAAAAATAAAAATAAAAATAAATCCTAATCGGAGTATGCTGACTACTTTAAAAAAAAAAAAAAATAATAAAAAAGCACCGTTATTTCTTTTGTTGTTGTTGTTGTTGTTGTTGTTTGTTTTTGTTTTTTCCATTTTAATAAAGAATATGCCGTAAGCAAAGGCACGAATGAAGACTGGTCCTTTTTGATAGTATACTGACGAACAAAAGAAATGCGACATTTTTGGAATCATCGGAAACACGTAATTTTAAAAATTGTCGCATTTAATTTGATCGTCGGTTTAAGAAGAGATAATTTCTGTAGGTCTAATAAACACTGGACATAAATTACACATCGTGAAAACTGACGCGTTTCTCTACCACAACCTACCCAGGAAAGCAAAGGTCCTCGGGCCCACGACGGCCGCAGTGGGCCCGCGCACGGCTGTGCGCGGGCCCACGGCGGCCGTCGTGGGCCCGAAGTCGTTTTGCTACTCAGTGAGGTATGGTCGTAAGCATGGTTGCAGAGACATCGGTTCTGGTTTTAGATTCCACGACAGGCATCGTAGAAGTGGGGTGGACGCCGGTCATAACTGAAAGGACGTGAAAAGTCAAAGAACGATTTGTCACCAAACAGATCGGCTGCGAGACAGTGTCGGCTGGAAACGTTCTGAAGTTGAATCGGGCTGGACTGTCTGTGCTACCATGGCCACAGGGGGGTCGTTTACTTTGCGGGAGCGACAGCGCCGAAATAATTCACACTTTGAAACACATCCCGGCGAACCTCAAGAGCAGGCAATGAATGACTCGCTACTACGAACTGCTCTTAGGCAGCTGAAGCCTTTCCTTGGAAGCCTGGGTTTGAAGCCTTCAAGAGTTTTGGCATATATGCAACAGGATGAAGGTTTTCAACAGTTCCCTGGTAAGGGCATGATGCAGAATGATCGCGGTGTGTATGTGTGGTGTGCATGATTGCGTGCGTGCGTGCGTGCGTGCGTGTGTGTGTTTGTGTGTGTGTGCGTGTGTGTGTATGTGTGTGTGTGTGTGTATGCGCGTGTGTGCGCCCGCGTGGCTGTGTGTGTGTGTGTGTGTGTGTGTGTGTGTGTGTGTGTGTGTGTGTGTGTGTGTGTGTGTGTGTGTGTGTGTGTGTGTGTGTGCGTGTGTGTGAATATTGTTGCATGGGATTCGTTTTGATTCAATTTATATCTGAGTATCAGTATTTTGTATATTTCGTGTTTCATTTCATGTGTGTTGTACTGAGAAATTAACTCTTAAACTCGCAGAACTGAATGGCTTCCATTCTATAGAATGGAAGTCATTTAGTTCCAGGAGTTTAAGGGTTACGCGATGTAGTTAGTACAAGAATTTCAATTCACTGAAGATCGACCGTACCATTGACGACTGAAAGGTTGTGCCTCTTTAACTCATTCAGCCCGACGGCCGTAATTTCCAAATTTTGGAGGCGCCGGTCATCTAATGACTATGCACCAGTTGCAGGAGATGGATCGACCATGATAATTCAAGGGCAGTGCCAGATTAGCTTGGCGCCGATAGGCGCCAAGCTAATCTGGCACTACCCTTGAATTATCATGGTCGACGCATCTCCTGCTGTAGTGCGTCAGGCCGGCTGAATGGGTTAACCGCAAGGCTAAGTAGGCATCTCCCTTGAGGTGTCATGGTCGAACCACATCAGTCCTGCATTTGGCTCTAGGAAATGAAAGGTTATCGTATAAATTATTATTTTCAAAGCAAAGGAACGAGTTAGAGACATGAATCGAATGGAGTCTGGAGATGAGGTCCACCTCGCTGTGTCTGCGTTTTCTGAAGAACTTCTGAGTGAACATGCGCCATCGGGGATCCTTTCTCATTTCCTGGCGTCATTGTTCCGCGCCAACGCTGATACGTATCGACCCAACGAAGGTATGATATGAATTTTCTGTCGATAAGAATGGAATGATTTCACTGACCTTGCTATTTACGTTTGATATATATATATATATATATATATATATATATATATATATATATATATATATATATAATATATATATATATATATATATATATATATATATATATATATATATATATATATATATATATATATATATATATATATATACGGCAGAAAACATTAAATCTACTCAGCAGGTCCTATATCTGTTTGGGAATATTTTCTAGCATCCCCCCGTCTCGGGGGGGGGGGGGGGGAAGGTCTGGATATTCTCCAGTGGATGGCGGGGCGCCTGGGGGTAGTTCCTACTGCTCTATGTAGTAGGTGTTCAGTGGAAGGCTCAAAAGATCTTGTGAGCGATGCAGTCATAAAAAGGGCAGCTGATGTCCTGATGACACAATGCAAGCTTACCAGCCCGGAATTCCATGGCGACTTTAGCACAGCATTATCAGAATATATATATATATATATATATATATATATATATATATATATATATATATATTTTTTTTTGGTGTGACTTTATTTTATGTTCATCATTGTCAGTTGTATTGCGAGTTAGGCTTTGCCAGTGGTTCTTGCCGCCTCGAGGGGGTCCGATCAGGAGGTTCGTTGTTGATGGTAAAAGTCGGCCCGATGGCTTTTTGTGCATTTAGCACCTACCCCACGCCCAATCATCAAACTCATTAGAGCTCAGAAAAGGCACAAAAGTGTCACAATAGCACCACCGCCCCCCACCCCCCCCCCCCCCCCCCCCCAGTTTAATTTTTTTCTTCTAAGAGTTGGGTCATACCACACCTGTAAATCTTCCTACGCAATGGACAGAGTGTTAATAAACCGATTTCGAATGAATTTACAAATGAAAACAAAAATGTACACAGGATGTTGGCGTGTTCACGATGTCTTGGTGCTGAGCTGTGCCTACATGGAAATGCAGTCGGCCATCTTGAAACATCAAGACCTTGACTTGAAAAAATCAGCTTTGGATCTGATGAATAGTCATCAAATGCTGACTCCAGAAGTAAGTTACGAATTTCTATCGACAAACACCGCGACATTCCTAAATTCTGAATGACCTTTTTCTTTCTTTTTATTTTTTCCCCCTCTCTTTTTCCCCTTCATGAAAGAAACACAGATAAAAATTCGATAAGTATAACCGTAGACCTGCAAACATTTACATAAAGACGCCGATGTTTTTCGGTAATAAGACTGGGCGACTTCTCCATTCGTGAGGCACAGATCCTTATGACATACAGTTGTCATCAGTATTCCGATCAACAGCCAGTGCAGGCCTTCAAGCAACCTCCCATACAGGAGGTATAGATTCTCGAGCAGGTTGAAGGGCTTAACCCGTTCAGTGCCAGCTCACGCGGATTATGTGTCTGAAATCTTCTTGGATTGAACAACAAAAAAGACCTAGCTATCCGCGGAACATGGGTTCAAAGTGGCGTCAGCAAGCGGCGTATATCCTCATGAGTCCCCGGCCGCAACTGCGGGGGCTCATGAGGATCTATACCTCCTGCAGTTGGGTGATGTTCACATTTTCTGGGGACTGAACGGGTTAAATGCAGGCGGGACATGTACTCGTGAGAAATATTAGTCCGTTCATTGGAATGAAGTATATGACTTCTGCGCCATCTTGAACTTTTGTGTCGTGTGAGTTTGGAGGGTCTATACTCGCTAGTTGTTCGGGAGACTTGAGCCCTTCAGGGGAGACATTCAAACTCCTGATGTCTTTGTCTAAAGTGTCCGTCTTAAAAGCTTACCCCAGAAATTCAGTAGTAACTGTTTCAGGATCTTAAACACGCACGCATAATCATCAAGTGCGCACGTTAAAGATCCTTTACCACTATTCGAAAAGAGAAGGTCCGGTAGGGCGGGTGAAATGGAAACAGAAATATATCACATGCACCGAAGTTAATAGTAGGGTGGAGGTTTGCACATAAAGTAGCGCTTAGTAGCAGCAGGCTTTCAAAGCTCCAGCTTCCATCCCTACGGCGCCTTGAGCACCTTTAAATAGATGGATATGTGCGCCTCGGAGACACCATACCATACCATACCATTTTCGGGAAAGCCATAAATAATGGTAGACAACTCAAAATGTCGGATTTCTTTTGCAAACGCATTCAGCCTCCTTTAGAGAGAGTTGGAGGATATCTGTGGTTCTCGTGTGTGAAAAATACACTCACACCCGTTACCCTTTCCTCGCTACAATGTCCTACCCGAAATAAGGGTCCACATCACTCCTCAAATGCAAGTTTGTCAGCATGTTTGGTTTTTGGCTGTGATCCAGAGGGCTCGAAAGGTCATAGCGAGTTCCTCTGGATTGGACCTTGAATAGATTGGGTATAGCCTGTCAGTATGGACGTTGTACTGTTTCTCAGTTTCCAAGATCTTCGATACAGCGCACGGTTTCGCCTACAGGGTCGCTAAAACCATCACCAGTGTCTAATGTCGGCTGTAGAGTGTACTTTGTGCCCTTTTTCCAGATGGTCAAGATCCCCGCCAGACTCAAGGCTTGCTGTCTGAATTCTGTCTGAGCAGAGTTCTTTGTGGTGAGAGTGTGTATGACCCTCTTAAGTGTATCAAATCTCGAATTTGTGCGGCATTCTTGCTTCGTCCGGCCCTGACAGCATCCATCCGTAGAACGCGGACAGGTTCTCAGCCATGGTACCGCCAGCACTTTTGAGGATATTATTTGATTGCTCATTGCACTGGTCCAGTGGCATGGACAAAAACAGATTGGTTGTTGTAGAAAGAAAGACTAACAACCGCGCTCCACAACTTTTCCAAGGTTGATTAGTTAAGTTTCTATCATCGAATCCATCGCGCTCAGTTGTTATGGTGTAGCGAGGAGCAAGGACTCTCAGGGAGTCCAAATACATGTGAAAATCTGCTTCAAATGTGTGCCAAAATGAAGATCATCCCCAGAAGCTCAAGTCTGAGGACTAAACCCCAATACCAAAATGTTGGGCTCTTGTTGATCGTGTAATGTCACCAGACTTCCTTTGCTTTATCAGCCTGATGTTAGAGCTTTTTTAGATCGAGTAGGTATTTTTCACGAGGTTGACATTGTCCTTCATCAAAGGACATTCAGGTAGATTCTAAAAGGTCATCCAGTGGAAAATAGCCTTTTGGGGCTTTGAAAAAGTTAGCATTTTACATATTCAAGTACCTTTTGTGACCTTGACATTTATCAGAGGTCATTCGTGTAGGTACTTCCGGAAAGTTCATCCAACGGGCAAAGACCCTGCCGAGTTTAAAGAGTCTAGGTTTCAATGTCGCAAAACAAGATGCGACCATAGGAAGGCAGTGGCATTGTCTTTTAAAAGCTGTCATCTATAAATAGAAAAATGTCACATGACCTCTCACAGAAGCTGAGACGCGAGGGCGCTCCCTCTAAAATGAAAGAATATGACCTCATTAAGTAGCTCAGAAAGTTTGGTGCCTTTATCCGGCGTGTCCCGATCTTGTTATGATTTGGCCATAAGGAACCGAACTATAAGGGCTGAGTGGGGCAACACTCCAGTTTCGCAAAAAGACATTTCACCAGAAATGAAGCCGTCGTTTTCCGTCTTGTCATCTGATAACAAGGACGTAGATAATAATGAAAACACCCCGCCTTCCTGAAGAATACGATTAGAACTGAAGATGGTTACCGTTTGTATCTTGTATTTTGTTGCTGTTCAGGATGTGCTTCGTGTCGCTGAAACGGTGGAGACCTTAGGGGACGAATCGGGTGTCGTTCGCTTACTATCTTGTCTTTACACCAAGCTGGTGGCAGATTTGAGACTCGAACATGACGCTCTCCGGCAACACGGAGAAGAATGGCAGGATACTCAAACATCCAGTGGAAACGACATGCCGGGTTCTCGAAGCTTCTACGAAGTTTGCAGACGGAGGTTCGCCTGGCTGTCTAATTTACTCAACGTTCTGGATCACAATGATGAGGACCAAGAACTACGGGATGATGTTCCATCTACTGTTTTGTCCCTAGACAAGTGGATTCAAGTGTGTGGTATGTCTCATTTTTGTTCTTGGAGTAGACAAGTCATTACCACAACATTTCAGGTTCAAGCGATTAAGATCAATTTAACCACGTTTGAGAGAGGAGTCCATCAATTCCTATCGGCCATTATATGAATCATTTCTTTTCGAAAGATGTAGCCAGTCCCAAAATGTCAGTTTTTAACCCATAGAAATGGCCTTTCCAATACAAATAGTTCTTTTGATAATAAATCTATATCACGTTAATCCTCGTTTACTAAACCCATGCCTTTTATCGATTAATTTTTACCAGAGATGGAGACGTCAAGCTTTTCTGTCAGTTCTTGAACTGTCATGCTTAATCAGTGTGTATGCGTGTGTCTGCGACGGAGTGGAACGCTTCTGTAAGAAATGATACCAACGTTTGTTTCAGACCGGCTGTCTTTTCGACAACGCTATGAGGTTTCGTCAGATGGTAAGTAACTGCAATGTATTCCAATAGACTCAACGTTCGTGAGGCAAGAAAAAGACTGTAAAAAAACACATTTACGTGGTGATTTAATCAGGTATTGTCAGTCGGTTTTCGGGTTAATATAATCGATGATGTCCTCGATGAAGGGTGTATATGTTCGTAACCAGCATCGCTAGAGGAAAGTAACTCGTTCAGATTTATGGAACACGAGGCAGACGGGACTTGTTGATACTATACCAATTGGTGCTAAAGTGTGTTTTTTAACAATCTATTAACCTTAACCCTTTCCTTGCCACTGTACGTACATTGTTGTTTCTGAAATCTTTGTTCATTCAACGACCAAACGCCCAAAAGGTCCAAGAAGCATGGATGCAAACTGGTCTAGCAAGAGGCATAGATTTTCATGAGCCGCCCAGTCGGGGGGGGGGGGGGGAGGGGGGGGCTGGGCTCGGGGAGGGGGAGGCTCATGGTGATCTATGTCTTTTGCATTTGGATCGTGTTTACTTTTCTCGGTTGTGAAGGGGTTAAAGCCCTTGTGCATGCAGTAGTACATACATGTAGCACACACACTGGTAGTACATACATGTATAAACAGCATCGATGGCTGCTGGCACAATGGGGTTAACGCGTGAATGAAAACGGTATTGTGTAATAGATCGTGACGATGTAAGCGAGACCGCAGAATCCGTTGCCGCCAGCGATCTAATGAACCCAGGCCAACCCGGAAGCGGCAGAGGTCTACAAACGACAGACGCGGGCCCGCTGCCCTCCAAAGTCCCAGAGGATATGCTCCAGAGAATCAGGGCTTTCCTCGATGACGTCCAAAAACAGGTTTCGTAACGAAGCATTCGTTTCCGCGTAAACCGACACATTTCCAAAGTAAGACGCGTCACCTTACGTTAGAAATGTATCGGTTTACGCGGATACGAATAAATTCATCAAACATGTTTCATGATCTGTACGTACAGTTGGGTGGGTGGGGACAGGAGGTGAAGGGGAGTTTTAAGGTTTCATACATGAAAACACACACACACACACACACACACACACACACACACACACACACACACACACACACACACACACACACACACACACACACACACCATCACACACACACACACACACACATACACACAGCATCACACACACGCACGTACACATATTCACACACAAATGAGAGAGAGCGAGAGAGAGAGAGAGAGAGAGAGAGAGAGAGAGAGAGAGAGAGAGAGAGAGAGAGAGAGAGAGAGAGAGAGAGAGAATGAATGAATGAATGAATGAATGAATGAATGAATGAATGAATGAATGAATGAATGATACTTTATTTCTCAAGGATGGCAACAATAGGCGCACAGGCCTCTTTTCGTGTTTGTTCTTGCTAAACTACAACATTAAAAGCAACATTAAAACAATATGTTAACAGCACAAAGCAAGCGGCTACACCCACAGGTCACTTGTGTTACATTCCGATATAAGTTCCAAAGTCGCTAAAGATTACACACACACACACACACACACACACACACACACACACACACACACGCACGCACGCACGCACGCACGCACACACACACACACACACACACACACACACACACACACAGCAAAATGACAGGGTCTTTGGGGGGAGGGGGTGCGATGGAAAGTGTGTTTACAGAAAGCGACTGCACGCTTATGATACAGCTACTCCGTTGTAGGAATTTAGTGAACAGGCAAAACACTACCATAAAGAGAGATATGTAAAGACTAACAAGTGCAAAACGGAGGACCACAGGAAATCATTGACAAGGCTCTTTTGGACATATTATCTGTTTCTTTCAAGTTTGTTCAGAGATGTATTTAAAAGCTTTCGTCCTAAACAATGGAAGATGTCTCGTTTGCTGTATATGTGGAGGAAGTGAGTTCCATAAATAGGCACCCGCGTACGAAAGGCTGGATTTAAACAAGTCGATTTGGGGCCTTTCAATGACGAGACTGTTCCTCAAAGTGCTGTAAACCCTTTCGCTCTCAGTAAAAAGCTTAGCCAGGTAGAGGGGGGCTTTCCCGTTCAGTGCTTTGTGCATAAGTACGCACTTATTTAACGTAAGGTATTGATGTAAAGCCTGAAGCTTTTCCTCCAAAGTTAGAGAGGGGATTGGGAGGATCAGTTTAACTGCGCGCTTGTATAGAGAATTAATCCGCTTAGGTTAGCCTTACTACAGCCGTCCCAGATAGTAGATCCATAGTCAATGTGAGGTTTTATGTAGGAGTTGAAAAATAGCTTACGTGTCTTGGTATCAATGATAGATTTTAATCTTGACAGTAAAAATAGCTTCTTTGATAATATTTTCCCTAGTTGTGTTAGATGGGGCAACCAGCACAGTTGTTCGTCAACAATTACCCCGAGGAGGCGATATTCCTTGACTTGCTCAATGGGAACTGAATCAAAAAGAGAGGCTAAGTGAATGGGGGCGGAACTGATGCTTTTGACGTGTTGTCATTAGCATGCTTTTCGTTTTAGATGGATTAACAAGCGTTTGATTATTTTTGCACCACAGTGAGACCTCCTGAAGACTAAGCTGAAGATTGCTAAGATTGCTTGATATTTCAGGTACAGTTTTCCCGCCAGCGTGAAGAGTTGAATCATCGACAAACATTCGGTATTTGGATTGGATATATAAAGTGGAAGATTCTTTATAAACAAACAGAAAAGTAACGGTCCTAGTATGGATCTCTGTGGCACGCCATACTCAACGTGCTTTTCAAAAGAGAAGGTAGCATTGATGTACACAGTTTGAATTCTCCCTATGATATATGAACGAAAGAATGAGAGTGTCCCTGGGCTGTTATTGTTAAAGTAGCAGTCTAGTTTCTCTAATAAAATTTCGTGGTTTATAAGGTCGAACGCTTTTTTTCAGGTCTAGAAAGACAGCACCAGACATTTTGTTTCTGTTGATGTTGAGCAGCCAAGTGTCAATCATATGAACCAAGGCAGTGTGACACGAATGTTTAGGGCGAAAACCAGATTGATATTTATTCAGGAGAGACTTTAGTCTTCCAGGAATTCGAGAAGATGTTTGTGTACATGCTTCTCAATAGGCTTCGACAGAATAGATAATATGGATATGGGCCGAAAATTATTTGGATCAGATGTGTCTTTTGTTTTGGGTATAGATTTTTTTTTTAGATTTTTTAAAGCCGCCGGAAAAATATTATTTTGAATACATGGGTTGTAAATATAGGTTAAGCTTTCCACAATGTATGAAAGAGAAAGTTCGAGGATAAAACCATTGATACCATCAATGCCAGCTGACTTTTTGTTCTTGAGACTATAGATAAATCTGCCCACTTCATGTACAGCGATGAAGCGGGTATTAAAAGCATGGCCCGCGGACAGTCTTTGTTTACAAAAGTCAGTAAGCTTCTGCGATGCGACATGTTCCACCTGATCCAAACCTTCAGCATGTAGTAAGGATTTCGGGGCTAAAATGAAGTGGTCGTTAAAACAATCGGCTGTAAGGTTGACAGTCGTATGTGCAGAACAATTTTTACTATTGTTAGTTAGTAAGTTTTAAACTTTCCATATTGAAGACGGATTCCCGCCACGTATGGTTTTCTCTACCAGTGCTTTTTGTGCCTCCCGGATAAGGTGTTTGACTCTGTTACGTAACCTTTTGAACTCAATAAAATCTTTATCCCGCTTGGCTCGATTTCTGGCTTCCTGGTTTGTTTAATCTCCTCCGTAATCCAGGTGGGGGGGCTCACGGCACCGGACTCGTTTCCTTTTTAAAGGAGCATGCTTATTTAGCACTCGGCCGAAGGAGTCCGAAATAGCTCAGGCGGTTAATTAAACGTCGGAGCAGGAGAGCGAAGGGAATCGCCGGGTCGTGGGTTCGAATCCCGTCCCGGCCCCGGTAGCTGGACTCACAATCCAGGGGGGAAAACGGATTTGTTCCATAGCATGTCCGTTGAAAGGTCATGGTAAATCAAAGTGGAACAGTTAGAGTGCGCCTGAGTTGATCAGTGTTCAGGTCGTACTCCATAGGCAATAGATTTTCCTCCCCCCCCCCCCCCCCAATAACCCGCCCGTCAGGGCCGTCCATGATCACCTCGGTGCTGTTGACGTTAAACCCGAACTAACCAACCAACCTTAGCACTCCGAGGAACAGCTCAAGCCACAGTGAGAGCGCTACATCAGGGTCATTGTGACTGTAAACTTCATGGAACGACAATAAACTGAGGTCATGAAGGAAACTATCTCTATCTAGTTTTCTAAAACATCTGTAAGTAATGTATAAATGTTGGGTTCGGCTTTTTTAAAAAACATAACATGACCATGTACAGGTGATGGGAAAGTTGTCACTGACAGTGAAGGGACATCAGATTCAGTGATAGCTTGAGGGTTGTTAGTATGGATGTGGTCAATCAAAGTAGACGAAGAGTGTGTTACTCTGGTGGCAGTGGTAATCATCTGTTTTAGTCCAAACAGCATTGTTGTACATTGCCACATCGAATGGGGTTTTGAGATGGCAATGTTAAAATCACCAGGGATGAGTCATTCACTCTATCCATTACCGGTACTAAGTCGTCATACCACTCGGCGGTGGGTGCTGGATTCCTATACACAAAGCCAACTAGCAGTGGCGAAGTGTTAGGAAGCTTGACTTCCAACCACACGCATTCCACCTCCTTGGTCTCAAGATCAAGACGTCTTCGTACCCTGTGTTGAACAGTGCTGTGCACATAAACAGCTAGCCCAGTATGTCCAGGAGAAGTTGCATCACGTCGAATAAGAGAAAAATTCGGAATACTGACATATGCGTCAGTGATTAGAGAGTCCAAACGAGATTCAGTGAGACCAAAGAGGTGGAAATGAGACGGCTGGTTCAGAAACAGAGAAACATCATGTACTTTCGGATATAAATGATACACATTTAAATGTCCGGCTTTCAGTCCTTGAGTGGCTGAGCAATTGGATCCACTCGCCATATTGTTCGTTGTATATAGACACTAGGGTACACACGACGACAAAAGATCTTTTTTAAAGTC
Source organism: Semisulcospira habei (assembly GCA_036245525.1). NCBI lineage: Eukaryota > Metazoa > Mollusca > Gastropoda > Semisulcospiridae > Semisulcospira > Semisulcospira habei. Next base: position 225,221,015 of record BTPG01000002.1, on the reverse strand, counting down.
AATAGTCATTAGTTATCCTTTCTCTTACAAGACTGTACGGCTGATCTTTGTTCAGAAGAAGAAAAACAATTTAGATAACTAAGAGTTCACGAAAACTTTCACTATACAGTCATACTCCGGCCTCAAATGAGTACGTTCAAGTTATAACCTGCGCTATTCAGTCCACACATGAATAAAAACCTAAATTTACTAGTTTCACTTTCCAAAGTGTAGATTCACCGAGAGAGTTGCAGAGAGAGAGAGAGAGAGAGAGAGAGAGAGAGAGAGAGAGAGAGAGAGAGAGAGAGAGAGAGAGAGAGAGAGAGAGAGAGAAGCAATGTTGAGGAAAAGAAACAGAAACTGCAGTCATTTATGCACATGCCAATGCATTAGTAATCATCTATACTTTCCTGCAATAATATCCTATACTGAAATCAACTTTTTTTTATTACTAACCACCAGGTTCCTTACTCTGTGGAGTACGTACTCCAAAAGTTGGAAATAATGACACTGAAGGAAAATTGCGGAATCATGGGTACGTATAACAGCTCCTTTACTTTTTGTCTTGGTTCTGTCGTCTCGTGTAAACCCTTTGACCCTCAGACATCCTGTGTCTTGTTGGGAAAACGGAAGAAACAATGGAAAAAAGAATACGGTGAAAGTAAGGCCCTTTTATTTCCATGGACGCTATAAGATGAATGGATCGGTCGATTGAGATGTTGAACACCTACTGGAGAGAGAGAAAGAGAGAGAGAATGAATGAATGAATGAAACTTTATTTTCCAAGGATAAAAGAATAGGTGCGCAGACCTGTTTTCATTCTTGTCCTTGCTACACACTACAAAACAAAATAACGTACATAAAACCACTCTCTTACACACACACACACACACACGCGCGCCGGTGTGCAATTGCCGCGTGCACAGGTGTGTGCCGGATTAGCTTGTAGCCCGTACAGGCGCCAAGCCAGAGAGAGAGAGAGAGAGAGAGAGAGAGAGAGAGAGAGAGAGAGAGAGAGAGAGAGAGAGAGAGAGAGAGAGAGAGAGAGAGAGAGATGATGATGATGATGATGATGATGAAACGTTTTTATTCAGGATAAAAAGTTTTACACATAGCAAAGCCTATCTTCCAAACTGGCCTGCTACTCTACACATATAAAATACATCAGACCGGATACAGCAAAAGATAAAACATATAGAAGTAAAAAGACCCATACCCCCACCCACCCTCAGAAAAAAAAGATAAAATTATTTCTATTTAATATATATATATATATATATATATATATATATATATATATATATATATATATATATATATATATATATATATATATATATATATATATATATATATATATTGGTATGAACCTGACATGTTAATGCGGACAGTCGAACTATTACATAATCTGCAGCAACAGTAGAAGATTATTAGGTGATAGGAAACGTGTCACTAACTTTACGAATAGTAGCATATGTGAGCCAGACATACTATTACTTCTGAAATAAATATTTATGGAGGCGATCTTTGAAGACGCTAATCTTACAAATTGATTTCAGGTGTGGAGGTAAAATATTCCACGCTTTAGCGCCTGAAAAAAACAGGCTGGTTTTACAGATGTCTAATCTATTTTTAGAAGGTGGATCGAACTATTTCTCGTGTTTTTCCTATTATTGTCGGAAAATAGAGTTCTTAGATAGGGTGGGGCTTTTCGTGCATGATCTTGTGCAGTAGAACACAGCGATTAAATTCAAACTGTTTATTCAATGTTAGAGAGAGAGAGAGACAGAGAGAGACAAAGACAGAGAGAGTGACACAGAGAGAGAGAGAGAGAGGGAGACAGAGAGAGAGAGAGAGAGAGAGAGAGAGAGGGAGAGAGAGAGAGGGAGAGAGAGAGAGAGAGAGAGAGAGAGAGAGAGAGAGAGAGAGAGAGAGAGAGAGAGAGAGAGAGAGAGAGAGAGAGAGAGAGAGAGAGAGAGACCAGGTCCAATATTTTCACATTTTCTTCGCCTTTTCTTCTTTTTCCATTCCGGTGGTTAATTTCGATTTTGGTGGACAAACTGGCATGAGAAACTCTGAAGGACATACATTACACAAGTGCACCCAGAAAATACGACATGCATTTGTGCAGAGATCCATGAAGAGAAGTACGGAAATAACTTGATGAGGCCAAAAGTTCACATCAGCAGCAGTTCAGAAACGGGCACCTCCACAGATAACAACACCACCGTGCAACCTCGCAGCGACTCGGACAAAGAGATGCGGGATCTTGCTCGCATCCTCCACTTTACGGGACTTGCTGACGGCCCGGACCACGGCCCGGGACAGATATCCCTTCGCGAGTATCAGCAGGAACTACTGCGCAGTGTGCGCGAGGGGAAAAATGTGATGATTATGTTGCCCACCGGCACCGGGAAAACTTTCATCGTTCTCAAGTACACTCAGGTAAGCAAAGGTCCTCTGGCTGACGACAGCCGCAGAGGGCCCGCGCACAACTGTGCGCGGGCCCTCTGCGGCCGTCGTCGGTCAGCCAACTTTATCCCGCAAATGCGATTTTCGCTTTTGCCCCAAGTGTCATCCCAGTCGTTTTCGTTTCTAGTTTAATCATCGTCATAGAAGAGCAAGCACGAGTACACACACTGCGCGACACTATACTTATCACAACATGACTGAAGAATTACATAAAATTTTCCTGCTCGGGATGCATGCTTTAATCCATTAAGTCCTGAGGCTGATTTTGTTTTTAAGTTGCTTATTGTCCTATGAAGGATACATTACAGATTAGGATATGGATCAACCATTTTAGTTATAAAGGGTGGTGCCAGAATAGCTTGGCGCTTCAGGCGCCAAGCTATTCTGGTACCACCCTTGAACTATCGGCAAAGTCATATTAAGTTCAAGCAATGTTGTATCAGAATGAAAAGGGTTAAAAACGTCAAAGTCTTGTTGCAGGAGGTGCTGTCGAGGGGAGCTGGCTTTCCGAGAGTGGTGTTTCTGGCGCCGAAAGTGAAACTAGCAGAACAACAGTACCGTCGCTTCCAGCATTTCTACCCCAAGATAACCTACTTCAGATGGGGTAGAAGCTCTACCAGTACCAGGGCTCCGTTCTCAGAGCTTCTGGAATTGTGCGTAAAAGTATTTAGATGTTCTATGCTATCCTCTTGGCTTTAAACGCAAAACGTCAAAATTTACCCATCACATCGTGAAGCTGATTTTCAAACAGTTGCTTATTGTCCTATGAAGGCTGCATTACGTATCAGGAAAACGTTAAACGTTTCGGGCTGAACGTCTTTTGTCCACCACGAAAGTGATTTCAAAGACGGGCGCAGTAAAGAGGCCTGTACACATGTTTACCTCAGCTGGGTTTGAACCCACGACCTTTTGAACGAGAGTCGAACGCTTTACCACCAAGCCACCCAACTCCCCTTAAAGATTTGAAGACAGATCAACTGTTTTAGTTCAAGGGAGGTGCCAGAATAGCTTGGCGCCTCGTGGGCCAAGCTATTGTGGCACCATCCTTGAATTATCAGTCAAATTTATTGCAAGCAATGGGTGTATCAGAATGAAAAGGGTTAAAACACTGTGACTGGGGACACAGTGAAACACTATGAACAGATAACAACACCACCATGCAACCATGGCGGTCCGCGGCGCAGCGGTAAAGCGGCTGCCGCCAATGCTAGCGGTGCGAGGTTCGATACCCGGTTCCGGCACTGGACTTTTCTCCTCTAGTGTCACCGTTAATTTGGGCGGACTGTCGGGGGTTCTTTCACCAGGTACTCCGGCTCTTCCTCCCCTTCGACTTTGGTATCAATTTCAGCCCGCTCAGTCAAATTAAAAAAAAAAAAAGATTAAAATTTCCAAAATATCTAGTTGCGGGGGCTCATGAGGATCTATGCTTGTTGCCGACACCGCTTTGAATCCATGTTCCTAGGACAGCTTTGTCTTGTTGATGCTAAATTGACAAGAACTGCAGAAACACAGGCTTCGTCAACGGGCACTGAAGTGAAAGGGTTAACATTTCCACCCTTCATTCTCGTTCCACAGGTACCAGGTGCTTGTGATGACGCCTCAGTGCCTCGTGGAAGCGGTGGAGAAGAAGGAGGTCCGCATCAAAGACTTCTCGCTTTTGATCCTGGACGAGTGTCATCACGCGATGGGCAGGCATTCCTACAAGGTTCTCATGGATCAGTACCTTGACGCCAAGTTCTCTGATCGAGGAGACGAGCCGCTGCCCCAGGTAACTGACAGTTAAAATGAATCTTTGATTTGATTTCGTTAATCCCTAATTGTATGTACGCTCAGCCATCGGTGATGTGTAAGCGGCGGTGGCTGCCAGCACGAAGGGAAGCCCTTCACCCCACAGTACGCACGCTGTACGTACATTTTTGTTTCTGAAATCTTGGTTCATTCAACGACCAAAAGCCAACACCTTCCAAGAAACGTGGATACAAACTGGTATCAGCAAGAGGCATAGATCCTCATGAGCCCACGCGACTGCGGGGGCTCATGAGGATCTATGTCTCTTGCAGTTGGTTCGTGTTCACGTTTTTCTCTGCACTGATGTGTTAAATGGTTGTTTGAATGGTTCGCTGGTTTGTTGGTTAGCTGGTTGTAATCCAGACCCGAAAGGTGACAGCCAAGCGTGCAATATGCAGAGAACATCCCAACGAAGAAAGAAACGCGCCAGAAAAGACAGTTACAACACAATTTTCTAAGCGTGTTTCCTTCTTCTTCCTGATGTTTTTGGTTGTTTGGTTGGTTGAATGCTTAATCAGAAGACCATGAAAATGGAAATATTGATAGTTGGACTAAAAATATGTAGGCGTTTCGGCCTTGGTCCTAATCAAACAAAGACGTCGGCTAGAACTTGAAGATAAAGAAAGGGTTGGAAAGAATTGAATAAATGAATGAATGAATGAATGAATGAATTTTATTTACGTCTCTTCACATCTTGATGATTTTCGACCCAAAAAAACAAACAAACAAACAAACTTGAAACTTGATAAAATCTAAACTATACATGCATTAAAATATTTTACCTATAAAAATCTGACATATTAATGTAACAGTAGTTGTCGCTTGTACGTAAAATATCTTTGCCTGCTAGATCATCAATAGTTATATCATTTTGTCTGAACATTTTGTCTGAACAAATGTGTTGTAATTACTGGAAGTGAGGGTGAAAGGGCGAGTGAGTCAGCAGTCTCCATTCTTTCTCAGGGCTTACCAGCTTGAGTGAGCTTAGTCCTGCGCTAGCCACCAATCAAGGTGCTCCGCTATAGCTGAGCACCTTGCTTAGTGGCTATCGCAGGACTAAGCTCACTCATGGAACTGAGCCCAAGTCTTTACTGCACTGACAGATTGTCGGCCTGACCGCCAGTCCGGGTATCGGGAAAGGCGGCACCCTAGATTCAGCGACAGCATACTTAAAAGAACTGTGTTACAACATGAACTTGGAGGACATCAGCACCGTGAAGCAACACGAGGCACAGCTCAAGGAATTCGCCAACGAACCGACACATGGTCTGTCATACACCAGTCTTGAGTCGAGAAACACGTTTACATGATGTTACTGTATCGGTCTCTTCTCTGCACTGTCAGAAACGCAGTTTCGCGATACTATATATATTTAAACCCCTTGACTGCCGAGAAAAAGTGAACACGGCCTATAAGCACAAGAGACATGTATCCTCATGAGCCCCCGCAGTTGCAGGGGTTGATGAAGATCTATGCCTCTTGCTGATATCGCTTTGAATCCACTTTACTGGGATGGTTTGGGCTCTTTGGTTTTTAACTGACGATGATTGCAGAAACTTGACGCAATCACTGAAGTGGCAGTCAAGCAGTTAAATGTACAGTATTGATCTAATGTATACACTCACGGTCAGAGAACAGTTGACTGCGTACGCGTTTCTGGATCCATCCCTGTGATCTATCACCCAGGTCGTAGGTGTAGGAAATGTCTCCAATTCAACCCATGTAATTAGGTAAAGAAAAAAAAAGACCGACTCGCAAGCTTATGACAACCTCCAGCCTCACACGAATTACATCACCCTTTCCATTGTCATGCTCACTTAATAATGTGTAAATTTGACTATATTTATAAGAGGCGGGCTAATTCATCCACTCTCCCCTGACAGTGCTTTTTATTATTTACTTGATAGTTTTTCATCCACTGTTTTCGTCGAAACATCTGCAATTCTGGTCTACTTTTGATTTCCAAAAATCGACTATTCAAAAACGTGAAGTTTAACCATGCAAACCACTTGATTTACAGGTGTGGGTGGACGCAAGCGAGTTGGGCTCAGCTCTTTGCGTTGATTTCAGTTGAAAATTGAAGGCGCATACTTAACTCATTCAGCCCCGACGCACTACAGCAGAAGATGGATCCACCATGATAATTCAAGGGTAGTGCCAGATTAGCTTGGCGCCTGTCGGCGCCAAGCTAAGCTGGCACTAACCTTGAATTATCATGGTCGATTCATCTCCTGCAACTGATGCATAGTCGTTAGATGACACCTCCAAAATTTGGGAAATACTGCCTTGGGGTTAAATGAGTTAATGGATCCGAATTTCAATTGGGAAAAAGTGCACAATACACTGTATGGCGACGATGGTGTTGATTGTGATGGAGGTGGTTGTGGGAGAGGTGGCCGGCGATGATGATGGTGATGGTGATGATGATGATGCCCTTTTCAGAGATCCGCGAGTGCGGCAAACGAAAGAAGGACGCGTTCAAAAGGATAATCGAGAGCATTATGCAGAAAGTGGAGGATGGGCTGATCCAGTCATCTTGTAAGCGTACTTTTTTTTTAACAACCATATTGTCACACGAGGGTAAATTTAGGCTTTTTTCCCGGAGAAGACGCGTCACCATAGTGCAGTGCCAGCCGACCTACGTTACTGAATTATTTTTATTTATGTTTTCTTAATTGATTACTTAATATTATAAATTTTGCTGGGGAGAAAAGGAAAAACACGATGAGCGCCCAGATGCCGGGAATTTTATCAAGGTGTAACTTATCAGTGGCAGTGGCAAGCGGGTATCAATCCCGCATTACACTTTCCCTGTCACACTGGTTATTGTCTACTTAGTAGCCGGGTTCCTATCCCCTTGTCCACGCTCACCCCAGTCTTCTATACTGGTGAGATAAGGAAATACGATTTTTTAAATCATTGGAAACACGGCGCGTCTCCAATGAGTTAATCAACATAACAGCACTAAATGTTTTGAGTTCTGTTCGTTTTTTATTTAATTATTCCGCGCGCGCGCGCGCGCGCGTGTGTGTGTGTGTGTGTGTGTGTGTGTGTGTGTGTGTGTGTGTGTGTGTGTGTGTGTGTGTGTGTGTGTGTGTGTGTGTGTGTGTGTGTGAATAGGTATAATGGCCTATATGTAAAATCGGATTTGATTGAACGTCCGGTGCGAAAAGAAAAGCAATAACTGGATACGACTACACGCATGTGTGTTTTCGCTCTCTTAAACCATATTCTGGAACCCTGTTAACTATAGTGTTCATTTGTTCATTTTGTGTCAAACACAAGAATACTTACACAAATTATTTAGTCGCAGAGCTAAATCATCCAAAAACAGAGAATGCAAGCAGACCAGAATTATATACAAGCAAAGTATTTAGGTTGTTTGTTTGTTTGTTTGTTTGTTGTTGGGTGTTTTTGTGGGGTTTTCCCTTTGTTTGTGGGTTGTTGTTTTTTTTTGTTTATTTGTTTGTTTGTTTGTTTGTTGTTGGTTTTTGTGTTGTTCTTTTTTGTTGTTGCTGTTGTTGTTGTTGCTGGATTTTTGTTTGTTTGTTTGTTTGTTTGTTTGTTTTTTCGGGGGGGGGGTTGTTTGTTGTTTTGTTGTTGTTGTTTTGTGTGTTTGTTTGTTTTTTTGGGGGTGGCGGGGTTGGGTTTAGTTAGTGTTTTGTTTAGCCGATGCAGCTGTAGAATGTAATTTTGCAGACTGTGACTCTGACTGATGCACTGTAACCATTCCTTCCCAGATAATTCGAACCATCTGGACAAAGAGACTCGTGAGAAGGTGGACACCATTCTGAAGGGGCCGATACTTCACCGAGGTCAGAATCAATACTCAGAGTGGGCAAGCAACATGAGCAGCCGACTGGCCCAGATCGAAAACTACGGCACAGCTGCCTATACTGCCGCTTATTCTACAGCTGAGATGCTGCTGGTGAGTTAGCGACACTACCGTTTACAAAGAACGTTACACGTTGAGGGCTTAACCCCTTCACTTTCAAGAAAACGTGAACGCGATCCAACTGCAAGAGACATTGATCTTCACTGATGAGCACCCGCAACTGCGAGGGCTCATGAGGATCTATGTCTCTTGCTGAGACCAGCTTGTATCCATGTTTCTTGGACGGTTTTTGGCCTTTGGTCGCTGAATGAACACAGATTTCAGCACAGAAAAAGTACGTAGGCCTACAGTGGCAGGGAAAGGGGCTAACATCTTTTGTCTACCATGAAGGTGATTTCAAAGACGGCGCACCGAACAGGGTCCTAACAAACTTTGACGGCCACAGCTAGATTCGAACCCGCGACCTTACGGACGAGAATAGAACGCTCTACCACCGACCCACCCCGCTTCCCACTTCGATCCTCAGAAGAGATTTTGCGCAAATGCTTCTGGGAGGTAACCAGTATGAGTGCGGAACATTCGGCAGTTGTGTGAATTACCTGATCAGCCCAGCGAATGGAGAGAGAAACCATTGTGGATATATAGAGTCTTAAATCTGTCTTTAGGTGATACTGGTCTGTAGAATGTGATACTTTAGAGTGCTGGACTGTGATTTTGTACATTACGGCACTCAGAGCCGTAGGGTCCCAAATAACAGATCAGCAGTTTGTTTATTTTTTTTATTTTCAGATATACCAGCAAGCCTTGATCCTGAACGAGGACTGCGAGTCCGACTACGCTTTGAAGTACCTGCTGGAGAAGGCTGCTGATATGGAGACGGAGCAAGACCATAGTGAGGAGACGGACTGGGGCAGGCAGTCACACAAAGAGATCGAAAAACTACTTCTGCAGCAATTCCGAGGTACCCCAAGGCCGCATTTCCCCCGAAATTTTGGAGGTGTCAACTAACGCCTATGTAACAGTTGATAATTCAAGGGTAGTGCCGGATTAGTTTGGCGCCTGACGGCGCCAAGCTAATCTGGCACTACCCTTGAATCATCATGGTCGTTCCATCGCCTGCTGTAGGGCGTCGGGGCTGAATTGATTAACTCTCCTTCTCGGAAAAAAACAGCTGTGTGACTGTTTCTTGCATGCAGCTAAAGCACACAGTAAAACAGCAAACAAGCAAGCAACCAGCAACAATAACAACAACCAGCTAATCTTAGGAGTGTTTGTATCACCTACACACTGCAACGAATCAGTGTGGGTAACGATCGACATCAGTTGGTTTTGATTTCTGTGACGCGGGACTCCCGCTATACTACACTAATTTACCAACTAAGAGGACATGCCGTAAGATTTTAGATCAAAACAGTACTTCAATATTAAGGCGCTTTCATACGACAGTTTAAAACACAATTGGATATCACTGCTTAGCGTACGCTAAGGATATTAACCCCTTCGATACCAGTGATCATGAATTTAGCGTCTGAAACGACTGCACACTGACCGACATTCGCGCGAAGAACACAGATGTAAATGAGAAAAAAATTAGGCTAAAGAAAATACGACTAACAAGAGACATAAATCCGTCGTCGCGGGCTCATGAAGGTTTCTGTCGCTTGGAGCTGGGTAGCGTACGCCTTGCCCCGGTAGTTAATAGGTTAGGTAATAGGTTAAGTTCGGACACGGATAAAGGCCTACGTAATTGTCACGTTCCCGGATGCGCACTTTTTTGGTGTCACTGTTCCCTTTAACTCGTTGTGCCCGAGGTACGAAATACCCACATTTTGGAGTTATCCTCTGAAGACTGCATTACAATTCAGGAGACAGATCGACCATGATAGTTAAAGGGTGGTGGCAGAATAACTTAGCGCCTATAGGCGCCAAGCTATTCTGCCACCACCCTTGAACTATTATGGTCGAGCCATATCTTGCTGTGTTGTGTCGCGTGCAGAATTAGCTGATGCCACATCATGTAACGGTCGTCCTCAACGTCCATCAAAATCTGAGCTTGGTTCAGATACGAACGAAGCTCTAGACCCCGATGGTGCAGCTGGTATGATTGATTCCACACACACCCCACACCCCCCCCCCCCTGATCCCCCCCACCCCTCCACCCACCCACCCGCCAAGCGGGCGTTGTGAACGATCCTGAGTGAGAGGTACGCAGATGCATGATCTTCAACCGAGAAAGGGAGCTATCATGTATGGAGTCTGTTGCAAGCTGACGGAGAAAAAATGTAAGAGAGTTGATTGGATTAAACACGAAAATATTTACAATATGCTTCCTATTGACGTAAAAAAATTAAATCCCTTTGACAACGGGGACACACCTCTTTAAAAAAAGACGCATTGATTGTCATGATGCTGCAGAGACTCATCGGAATTCCACTTGTGGATGGAAAGTTCTGACTAAACGAGTTCGTATGTGCCTTGGTTGCAGAACACATACCAGCTCTTAAGACAGCGTGTGCCGACAGAGATGACCACAACCCAAAGCTGAGGATGCTGGAGGACATTCTGCTACAGATGTGGGACAGAAACCAGGTCTGTGCCATTTGGTGGCGGTCTCATTTAGTATGCGTGTGTCTATAGCAGAAATAAATCTATGAATCTGCAATGGTTTATATATATAGTTTCAGTCGTTGAGAGCGAAGGGATTTTTATTTTATTTTAAAGGCTACAAAAACAAACTCTTATGTCGTGAAACCAATTAATGGAATGTTTCTACAGGAGGAGTCAGCTTGCATGGTGTTCGTGCGCACTCTGGAGCTCTCTAAAGCCGTCCAGCAATGGATTATAAACCACCCGGACCTCAAGCAACTGAACCCAGGTCGCATCACAGGCAGTCATAAAACGGGCAAATCTGGTGGTAAGTGCCGACACTTAATACCCCATTTAACCCCATTTTGCATAGCAGCCTCAGATATATTCGCATCAGTAACTGATGTCCCAGAGGAAAAGGGGGTTGAATATAAGTCAGCCTAAGTATTTTGTAGACGATTAAAACTCAAAACTGGTTTTAAACGTGGAATGTTTTTCTCTGGCTTCCAAGCGGATGATGCTCAGTAAGCGAAAGGCCATCTAACCAAAGTAGTGGAAGACAGATAAGGTTTGACCTGGGACAAATTGCAACAAAAGGGTTTTTTTTAACGCCAATCGGTGGAGAACACTATGTAGAACACACCCTCAAAAGTACTATGAAATATTGGCCTTAGAGCGCCCGTAATAATTAATTAAAAAATAATTTTCAAGTAATAAACCAAAATTACTGCATTAGTGGTTCACCCTACGCAGGTAAACGGCGGTAGTCCACAAGCTAGGAAGGTCTACCGTGCACCCCCCCCCCCCCCCAGTACTCAATAAGATGGGTTTCAAAGTGTTCCTTTGTATGTCCTGAGATGTTTAAGCCATGTTCCCCGAAAATCCTTAGGAACACACCAGAGATATAGCCGATGGCGCAAGGGTACCCCCATTCACGCTCTTCGCAGGTGCTAAAATGAGGTTGAGAAACATTTTCCTCTAAATAAATCAGAATTCATTCCAGAAACCCAAATCAGGCAATATTATGTCAAGGCACACCTTCTGCATCCTCTGCAAAAAACAGAATGAAAAAATATTGAATCTCTGGCTCACAGTGAAGGTATTTGTGCACCCAGTAAACGACCATTTCCGCGAAATCGCAAAAAAAGACAAAAATAATGTGTCAGATGCCTTCAGACATTTTCTATAGCACTGACAGTCCATTTTCAGATTTACATCATTGAAACAGGCTGTCACAATTATTATAAACTTGACTAGGTGATGCTGTGATCACTGTGAGTGCCACAGTGGTTGATTTTGTATCCCTACCCCCAAGTTGTAAAAATACACAAAATTAATTAGAAAAAATTGCTTACGTTATTCCATTTTATTTTGACCCCTCTTTACCTATTAAGTTTCAATAATGTGAGCATAAAGTGAAAGAAAATAAGTAAAGTCGGCATCCTTTACGGTACATTCGTGGTGAATGATAACTTTTTCCCATTTAAAATTGCCGAATTGGGAAACATACGTTGTTTCCGGTACCCACAGAAATTTTGTACTCAACCGATAGGTCTTTGTTAGGTTTTATTGGTTAGGATAGAGTACCACAGTTACTCCCAACCTGATTTTGTGATGCTATGATGCATTTAGGGGCCACAGTGGCTGAATCTGCTGCCCTACCCCCATTTTACCAGTACGCAAAGTAACGCAAAATAATCATAAAAATTGCTTACATCATACTCCTCTGTTTAAATATTTTTTGTTGCCAGTTTTTTTTTTTAAGTATGCATATTGAGCATAACAAGTTGTGATCATTTCATTAATTTCAATGTAACCCATCAATTTAATTGTAACTATTTTTAACTGGCTGGTCTTTTATGTGATATTTTACCTAGCGTAAGGCGGGTCTAGTAAGGTCTCCCCTTTTCCTTTCATTTATTTTCATCTAGAAATGTGTAAATATGAATGCGTAATAAAGTTTCATGGTTCCTAATAGCCAAAACAATGTTATCAAAATACTTAGTTTCCACATGTCGACCACGAGATCTCCACTTCCACCTTCTGCAACGTTCAATTTTTTATGGCCGTCTTTAAATCTTATATTGTTCTGGATGCCAATAAGTAAGCTGTCAAGAGCTAGGCAGCATGTTTTCAGAGTTTGGTGTATAGGGGCGTGTCTTCTGGTCACAACTGCCAGCAGACCGCTTCTGTGTATGGACATGTTTGGAGAATGTGCTAAGGAGACTGATTTTCTACGCCAAATTCGCATAGGGCTGTTTCCGCATGACCCAATCCTTCGAGGTGAGTCCAGCAGGGTCCTTACGGTCTGTGAACATTTGTGAAAGTTGTTAAAAAATTACAAGGCTTTTTCAGGGCCCTGGAAAGTCTGTCAATTTCAGTCCTTTTCCTTAAAGTCTGTGAAAATTTGTACAAAATTACAACGTGCTGGCAGACTTTTGTCTACTTCTTTTTTCTTTTTTTTTCTCCCCCAATTTGTGACTATTCCATTGCTAACGATCATGCTGACGCTTGTTGCAAGTGATCTATATTTAGCTCTGATCATAAAGTGACTGCATGGCCTTTCTGCCGAACATTTTGATTGGTTGTTTACGCTTCTACCGAAGTCCGCCATTCGCTAAGCGTTCTTTTATTTTGGTATCTCTTCATGCATTAGGCACGGAAGCTTCAAATAATTGCTGATACAGAGTGATCTGATTAAAGTGTGTAAACCTTCAGGCTTGATTTTGGGTTTGTGAAACGTTCCTGCTTTTCTGTATGGACCCAGTCCAGAGTAATCAGTGCGTAGATGAAAGATGGTGGCCTGGCTCTCCCTGTTCAGCTTGTTGATGTCATCTGCCCACGGGCTGCAGCCGCCATTCTGCTGTTGCCAATCACTTTGTTGTTGTAGTGTCTCCATTCCCAGCTAGTCCAGAATGCACTGGAATCCACTGCAGCACTATTTTGTGGACAGGGCATCCAGTCTACCTTGAAGCTTCTTGGTGAGATCAGTGGATCAAGCTGCTGCCTTTCCCTAGCTAGTGCTCTACTGCTGTGTTGAGCACCTGCAGATCTGTACGATAGTTGGAGCTGTTGCCACCAGCTGGTAAGGAGAGGGAGGTAGTAGTGCGGTCTGCACAACAGATGTACACGCCACTTCCTTCATTCCGCACGGCATCTTGTGTGGTATCACAGCTGCAGTGAGGGTAGCGCTTGTGCACAACCTCCAGCAAGATGGCTTTGTGCGGTGCCGCGACCTTTGGCAAAGAGTCCTGGAACATTGTTTATGTTGTCTTGAAGGCTCTTTCGAGATGTCCAGGTATCTGTAGGGAGCTGTTCACACATCTTTGGGCTTGGTTCCAGGACGTCAGTGTTAGCCCTTTGCAGGACCTTCAGTTGGCGGTTCAGATTTGGGCGGTTCAGATTTGGACATTTCTGACGGTTCTTGGTCTGCTCCTGTAGTCTCCCATGCTGTCGGTGTTTAGTAAGTTTCTTCATCGTGTGTGCTGTTCTGCATTCCAGTGGCTCCAATGTCCTCCATTTCCTAAATTGGGGTGCTCCAGATGGCTCTAAGAATGTCACTGCATCATGAGAATGACCCATGTTCTGCATCTTGTCAAGCCTGGCTTTTTGGGTTTTGCAGGCAGTGTTTCATGTTGTCGATGTATCTTGGTACCGCACGACTGGTCTGACCGAGCAGGTGTTTGCTTGTGCCAGGATGCTGTAATTTGCGCCAATGTGGTCCCCACCAGTTTCTTCATCAGAGACTTTTTTTGTGCAGCTCTAGCTTCCATGGCTTCAATGTGAGGCCTCCACGTAAATCCAGTAATTTATTTGTTGCCAGTAAAGTTGGCCTGTCTGTCTTTGGTACTCGAAGGTCTCCAGTTTTGAGGTGACCTCTTCCGTCTGATTGAAAGAGATGGTCTAGATCAGTTTGAGTGGCCTCTTTCAGTCCAGCTGCTGACTCTATTTCTTTATGTTTTCTGGAGGATGCTATTTCTTTATGTTCTGCTGCGCTCCACACTGCAAAGTCATCCGCATGGAGGATGGTCGAGATGAACCTTGGTACTGTTGTACTGATGTCATTAATGTAGACCAAAAACAGCATTAGACACAACATCTCCCTGAGGTACACCTTCCCCGAGTTTGACAAGAGTGCTGAATGTGCAGACTATAGAAGCTTCAGCGGCAGCCCCTGTTAAGCATGCCTTAAATAAAAAGAATTACAATTAAATTGATGGGTCACATTGAAATTAATGAAATTATCACAAATGTTTATGCTCAATATGCATATTTTGTTAAGAAAACTGGCAACAAACATATTTAATCAGAGGAGCAATTGTTATGATCATTTTTCGTTCCTTTGCGTACAGGTAAAATGGGGGTAGGGCAGCAGATTCAGCCACTGTGGCCCCTAAATGCATCACAGCATCATAAAATCAGGTTGGGAGTAACTGTGGTACTCTTTCCTAAACAATAAAACCTAAAAAAGACCTATCAGTTATATACAAAATTTCTGAGGGCATCGGAAACAACATACGTTTCCCAATTTGGCAATTTTAAATGGGAAAAAGCTATCATTCACCACGAACATACCGTAAAGGATGCCGACTTTCCTTATTTTCTTGCACTTTATGCTCAAATTATTCAAACGTAATAGGTAAAGAGAGGTCAAAATAAAATGGAATAACTTAAGCAATTTTTTCTAATTAATTTTGTGTATTTTTACAACTTGGGGGTAGGGATACAAAATCAACCACTGTGGCACTCACAGTGATCACAGCATCACCTAGTCAAGTTTATAATAATTGTGACATCCTGTTTTAATGATGTAAACTTGAAAATGGACTGTCGGTGCTATAGAAAATGTCTGAAGGCATCCGACACATTATTTTTGTCTTTTTTTGCGATTTCGCGGAAATGGTCGTTTACTGGGTGCACAAATACCTTCACTGTGAGCCAGAGATTCAATATTTTTTCATTCTGTTTTTTGCAGAGGATGCAGAAGGTGTGCCTTGACATAATATTGCCTGATTTGGGTTTCTGGAATGAATTCTGATTTATTTAGAGGAAAATGTTTCTCAACCTCATTTTAGCACCTGCGAAGAGCGTGAATGGGGGTACCCTTGCGCCATCGGCTATATCTCTGGTGTGTTCCTAAGGATTTTCGGGGAACATGGCTTAAACATCTCAGGGCATTCTAAGGAACACTTTGAAACCCATCTTATTGAGTACTGGGGGGGGGGGGGGGGGGTGCACGGTAGACCTTCCTAGCTTATGGACTACGGTCAGCACGGTCCCCCAATCCGATTAAGGCTTTGTGCCCCGTGCCTTAATCTAGCATGAGGCAAGGCAGCAGGCCAGTTTGGTCGTAGTAAGGCATTCAAACCTGGCCATAAATCTCTCTCTCTCTCTCTCTCTCTCTCTCTCTCTCTCTCTCTCTCTCTCTCTCTCTCTCTCTCTCTCTCTCTCTCTCTCTCTCTCTCTCTCTCTCTCTCTCTCTTATTAAAGTAGAGTGAATTCTTATGAGTGCTGATGCAAGCACTGGTGTACTTGTACTAAGTCACAAACACTTTTGAATAATCACACCATATTTAGTACACCACAATTATAAAGTATCTAAGTCACATACTTTGATGTAAAATAAAATCCAGACCTAAAAAAAGATTACGTGGCAATAGTAATGAAAGTGTAATAAAATCAAACTAAGGACAACAATATAAAGAACGAGATGGACAGAATGAAAAACAAGTGACTGAAGACATCTGATTATAGTGAATGTTTTACTCACAATAATCAGATGTCTTCAGCTGTCAGCTCCTGTCTATATGAACAGCTGATACCAAGGCACTCTCCACATCCAACTGCACAATCAAGTCTATGCTTTCTTCAGCTACATCGACTATCACAGTCAGTCTTGCAGCTGCACCTTATCACCCGTAGGAGATGTGTAGGCGCTGGTAGGTGGTCTGTTGTTACTGGCATGAATCTGCCATTCGCAAAGGTCCAGCCCCACAAGGTCTGGTCAAGATTGTTCCCTATCCATTTCTGTACCTGCAAGTACACCCTCTTGCTGTAAAACTTGGCTGCAGCTGCTGTTGGTGGGAGGGTTTGAACGCTGGCACAGCTAGTTCCTGTTGCGACTATTGCGGAGAACTGGCGGTGTCGAAGATCGTCTAGTCCCTCATTAGCTCATCATTATAAATGGTCGCTAGGGCTTCTTCCCCAGCTTTGAGATGTCTTCCGGCGTCGCCTCACTGTCATGGAATGTTTCTGCGATCTTCCTAAAACGAGCCAGTCCATACATCCACTTGAATGCAACAGACTTGCCTATTCCAAACGGTCTTGATGTTGTGTCGCAACCAGTTAGTGCATGGACAAATGGAAGTTGAAGACATACGCTTCCGAGGACAGAATCCAGCAGGCACGTTGTTGCTCGGTCAGGCCTCTTCCACGAGTAAGTCCGCTTGTGGTCTTGATGCTCCACATGAGGACTTGCTCAATGACGAGGTCTGTGGAGAGGCCAGCCCAGTACCTGTCAGAGTGCCTCACCACATGGTGGCCGGCGAGAAAGTGATTGTAGACGTCCGAGTGCTTCTCCAAAAGGACGCTCATAAACTGGAGGTAGAGATGACCTGATTTTAAATAGAGATTGTGTCCGGCGGCGGCAAAGAATGGGCAGCATCTCCTGTACTGTGGAAAGATGTAGAAGCCAGTCACCCGTCCTCTTCGCCTTCAGAAACATCCTCAGAATGTCGACCATCTCCATATACTGCAGCCAGCGGAGTGTGCTGATATGGCGTGATATGAGAGACTGTTTCAAACTGCATAGTCTGTCTGCGATAAGGTCAAGTACACCTGATTCAGCTACACACACAGCTGACAGTTGCCCAGCAAGTACCTGATCGTAGATGTCCATGGCCTTAGAAAGATGTTCATCTACTGCTTCACTTGACATTTGATGGTCAGTGGCTGCGGCAACAGGGCTGGGATTTGATGCAGGGAATATTCAAAGTTCCTGAGCACTCGCTTCACAACAACTGTCACTTATCTCTGCTTTTGTCAATACGGGCAACTGAAAACCAAACTCTTTGGCCGCAAGCATTGCATGAAGAACAGTGTCGACAAGAAAGTGACCAGGCAATGCTCTGGCTACAACTTTCCCTCGGAGCATGTCGGTAACAGCATTTGGGGCATAGACAACACGCAGCACGTCCTGTAATCCAGATTCTTCCATCAAGTGCCCAATGCAACCAAGAAAGCTCATCTCCATGTGGAAGACACCAAGACGCAGAACAATATAGTGGAGGTCACTGCTGGCTGGTTCGCTCTGAATGACGGTCAGGGCCTTCCACCAAAGGGGTTGGTCAAACGTCATGACGGGTGTCACTCCATGACGTCCGGCTTCAGCTGTCACAAAATGTAATAATAAAATAATAATTACGGTATTTATAATGCGCTTATCTTATAATAATTATAACTCTAATTGCGCACTCACAACTCGCGCGCGCTTGCGCACGCTTTAGACAATGACTCACGTACCACAAATAGTGAAATACATTACACAGTCAGCTTGGGATGGGGAGTGTGGTGAAATAGTGCTAAAACTGTTGAAAGAGGTGAGTTTTGAGGGCGGACTGGAAGGAGGAGAGAGAGTGTTTCTGACGGAGAGAGAGTGGGATAGTGTTACAGGTGGATGGACCGTAGATGTAGAAGGAGCGGGGGCCGAAAGTGCTGAGTTTGGTGCGGGGGATGTGGAGGCGGAGAGGGTCGGAGGCAGAGCGGAGGGAGCGGGAAGGTGTGTAGGGGTGAAGTAAGTTGGAGAGATAGGCAGGAGCGTAGTTGTTCAGGGATTTGTAGCAGAGAGACAGAATCTTGTATTGGATGCGTTGGGGGATGGGGAGCCAGTGAAGGAGTTTGAGCAGGGGAGTGATGTGGTTGGATTTTTTTTCTGAGGACGAGGCGGGCAGCATTGTTCTGGAGAGTGAAAGTGGTGGAGTGGGGGAGGCCGGAAAGGAGAGAGTTGCAGTAGTCGATTCGAGATAAGATGAGAGAGACAGCACGTTTGGTGGCAGCTTCGGTAGTGGGGTATTTTCTGATCTGACTGATGCGGCGGAGGTGGAAATATCATGCCTGGGCCGTGGCGGAGACGAAGCTGGTCATGGACAGAGAGGAATCGAGGATAACGCCGAGGTTCTTGGCCGAGTCAGAGAGGGAGATGGGGGTGCTGTCGAGTTGAAGGTGGAGAGAGGGAGGGAGCTGGGAGAGTTTCTGGCGAGTGCCTACCAGCATGGCTTCCGTTTTGTCGTCGTTCAGTTTAAGCTTGTTTACTGTCATCCAGTTTTTCACGTCTTCGTGGCAGTCAGCCGTGCGAGTCAGCAGTGACTGAGTGTTGTCGAGTTTGTCTTTGTCTAGTAGTTGTGAGTCGTCAGGGTAGAGGTGGTGAGGTATGTGGTGAGACTGGATGATGTTGGACAGGGGAGAGGTGTGGAGTGTGAAAAGGACCGGGCCCAGGACGGACCCCTGTGGAATGTATGTAGTGTGGGCAAGAACACAACAGCTGACTGTCCTGGGTACGTACTTACGCCTGTTACCCCTGCCAGGGTATAGGCCGTCGACGAGAGACCTCCAGCGACGCCTGTCCTGTGCTTCTCCTTCGATTTTACTCCAGTGGTTCCCAGTCTCTTGATGTCTGCTTGGAGGTCTCGACGCCAGGTGTTTCTCTGCCTACCTCTTTTCCTCTTTTCCTGGGGGTTCCATGACAATGCCTGCCTAGTGATACTGGAAACTGGCTTTCTCAGACTGTGACCAATCCATCCCCATCTTCTTCGCCCAATTTCATTCTCTGCTGTTATCTGCTCTGTTCTCTCCCAGAGTCTGATGTTCCTGATCTTCTCTGGCCAGTGGATTTTCAAGATTCTTCTAAGGCAACTGTTTATGAAGATAAGTACTCTGTTGACTGTGGTTTTTGTCAACCTCCAAATCTCTGCTCCATATAGGAGAACTGCTTTTACGTTTGAGTTGAAAATCCGGACTTTGGTGTGTTGTGACAGCTTTCTGGAACTCCACACTTTTTTCAGCTGGAGAAAGGCTGCTCTGGCTTTACCGATTCGTGCTCTGATATCTGCATCAGTGCCACCTTTTTTGTCGATGATGCTCCCGAGATAGGTGAAGGACTCCACCTCATCCAGCGGGGTGCCAGCAAGCAAGACTGGTTCTTCCCTGGTTGCGTTCAGGCTCATTGTCTTTGTTTTCTGTTTGTGGATGGTGAGGCCCACCTGGGACGAGATGTCAGCAAGCCTCGTGGTCTTGTCCTGCATTTGTTGATGAGTGTGGGACAATAACGCCAAGTCGTCTGAAAAATCGAGGTCGTCAAGCTGTGTCCACAGTGTCCACTGTATTCCGTTTCTTCTCTGCTATGTGGTCCTCTTCATGACCCAGTCTATGACCAGTAGGAAGAGGAACGGAGACAGTAAACACCCCTGCCTGACGCCGGTTCTGACCTGGAGCTCCCTGGTGAGCTGCCCTTCGTGGATCACGCGACATGTCATGCCATCGTAGCTGCTCTTGATCAGGCAGACGAGCTTTGTGGGCACACCGTAATGTCGTAGAAGTTTCCACAAAGTCCCTCGGTCCACGCTGTCAAATGCTTTCTCGTAATCCACAAAGGTGACGTACAGCGGGGAGCTCCACTCCAGAGACTGCTCCACGATGATGCGGAGAGTGGCAATCTGGTCTGTACATGATCGGTTTTTCCTGAATCCTGCTTGCTGGTCTCTCAGCTGGGGGTCGACGAAGCTCTTCATTCTCTCCAGGATAATCCTGTTGAAGACCTTTCCTGGTACTGACAGCAACGTGATTCCTCTGTAGTTGGAACACTTGCTGAGGTCGCCTTCCTTGGGAAGCTTGATTAGGTACCCCTCCTTCCAGTCAGCCGGCATCACCTCTTCTTCCCAGATCTTTCCAAACAGTGGGTGCAGCATCTCTACTGTTGTTTCTAGTTCTGCTTTCAGAGCCTCCGCTGGGATGCCATCTGGCCCTGCTGCTTTGCCGTTCTTCAAAAATGCCACTGCTCTTCTGATCTCCTCCCGGCTGGGTCTGTCATATCTGATGGGTAGGTCAGTCTCTGCTGGCTGGATGTCTGGGGGGGCCGGGTGGGGTGGGTCTGTTCAGTAACTCTTCAAAATACTCGGCCCATCTGTCAAGTTGGTCTGCTCTGTCTGCAATAGGCTTGCCTTCTTTGTCTTTTACTGGTCTTTCTGTATGGCCATTCTTGCCTGACAATCTTCTGGTGATGTCGTAGAGCTGTTTCAGGTTGCCGCTGCCTGCTGCCTTTTCTGCCTCTGCTGCTATGCCATCTGTGTAGGCTCTCTTGTCTGCCCTGATACTCCGCTTCACCTCGCGGTTGGCTTCCGAGTATTCCTCATTTGCCCTTGCTTTGGCCGCTCTCGTGCGACTGTTGTTGACAACTGTTTTCTTCTGCTTCCTCACTTCTATCTTCTTCAAGGTCTGTGCCGACAGCCAGTCCTTGTGATGGTGTTGTCCTGGGTACGTGCCTTGATGAAATGTCTGCATCATACCAGACCAAGCGGGACGTGAGGAACGCAGCGGCCATGCCACCTTCCACATGAGATCGGACTTCCACGTAGGATCCTCCATCAGGAGTGTCTGAAGGCAAACAAAGTTGTAGCGCAGGAGACCATTTTCTCTGGCGGTGTAGTACACTGTACTGATCTTGGCTCTCTGGACGATTTCTTCAGACGTTGCTTGGACCTTAGGCACTTCTGATGTCAAGATTATGCTTGGTGTGATTGTCGCTATTATGCCCATTCCATGGAAGCTATTGTGTTGTGTTGTGATCAGTGTTGTCTGCAACGTACTGGAGAAAATGCTCACTAGACATAGGCATGTTAGTGTTCTGAGTTGAGGCTGCACTTGCTTCAAACATTTTGATTTCTTTGTAAGAGCACGAGAACCCAAGAGCATTTAAAGTATCAATCAAGAATCTGGATCCGAAGTGATGATAAAGCTGAATTCCAAGACTAACTTGCAGAGGGCTTAGCTGCCTGCATAACGGCCTGTCCTATTGCCGCAACTTTTAACTCTAGATCCTTTCCCCCTGAAGATGGTAGTCAGCAGAAGCTGCAGAGCGGCGGGAACGTATTCACAGTTTGTTTTGACTGATGACACGTTGTATATGCAGGGAAGCATGTGCTGGATGTCTGAATTGCCTGAATGTCTCTTTTAATCAGTTCAGCAGCTGCTTTGATCACCTTGATTTCTTTCGGTTTCTGTATCCTGCTTTGCTCTGGTGTACAGGGAGTGGAGTAATGAAGAGGCGGTGGTTCTAAAAGTCACAACGTTTGCTTTTCCTGCTATACATCTGTCACAATTAAACTGTCGCCGAAACGCTTGAATCTGGCTTACTGTCCCTATCTCACTAATGCTAGTATGAGGGACTATCTCGTTTTACATTGTTTAGGGGGGGAGGTGGGGGGAGGGGGCCGGGTAAAAAGGTTAGCTAAGAAGGTCGGCGGGCAAGGCCGTGCGACCAGTAAAAGATTTTGATCTCACATATTCTGCCTGCTATCGTGTTGGCTTGGTCTTTAAGGGCAAAGATTTTCCCTTTAGTTTTCGGCACAACAACGGTCCTTTTCATTCTAAAAATAGACTTTAATTCCCAAGGAAAATAAAATCATGTACAACCCGGGGGTTATTGCCCGGTGATAGGTGATTAAAAATAGTTTAAGAGGTAAAATCGAATATTTAAAAACTGGTTTAGACTACTAGCCCATTGGTTATTTACACCTATATTCGTCGCTCCACGCTCAACAGAGAGCGCGGAGCGGCCACATGAAGTGGCAGCTGTATTTAGTTGGTGGCGCAAAGAGGTGCGCACACAATGAAATATTTTTTACGTTGTGCCGAACATGGTAATTACATCCATGATCAGCTGGTATAGGCTGGTCAGTGCCAGGCTGAGGTCTTTATTAGTTCCTGTGCTCATGGCTTTGATAAGGGTGTCCGTTATAGTCTTAATATCCTTTATGATTTTGGTTCTACGTGGAGTAGATGGAGCAGAGCGATCATTTGACCTCACTGTGCCGTAGTTGAGCCTCTTCCTGCAGCGGGAAACAAGTCCCGGAGTAGGGGAGGGCTCAATGTGGTGTACGGTCAGGGGAGGGGAAGAACTATTTGTTTGGGGATTAGAAGATCTGATGAGACTTAGTCTGGGTTTTGGCTTTGGCTTTGGAGTAGTCATGGTCAAAGGTTTTTGGGGCCGCCTGGGCGGGACAGGCGGAATAGAGAGTTTTACCCAAGCGGTCTTATCCAATTTAGGGGAGGTAGTCCTGTGAATTTCATTCTGGATTGCTCCACGCTCATTGATGTTTAGTTGGGCTCTGCGAAGAGCCTCTTGGTAAGGGATGTAGGTCTTGTTTCTGATTTTATTGGCCTCACGGTGAAGAAGAATTACTGGGCATTTTTGATATGCGGCGCTGTGTGGCCCACCACAGTTCCCGCATTTGGCCAGCGCCGTGTCAGGACAGTTCGCTCGGCAGTGGTCCCTGCTTCCGCAGCGGACACAAATGGTATTTTTAGATCTACATACTCTTGCCACATGCCCTAGTCGACAGCAGTTGGCGAAAGGTGCCAGGGACGGGGCATATGGCTCAAATGGGCAGAGTAAGGTGCCAGTTTTGATTTTAGAGGGTAGGTTAGTGAGCCCATGAAGCTCGATCTTTATGGCCCTAGAGGCCGTGCCATCACGATTCGAAAGTCGGATGGCAGTCGCTTTATATCCTTGAGTTTTTAGTGAGAGGGCGATCTCCACGGGGTCCTCTACATGGGGGACACCGTGGACAACGCCCACTACCTTAGGAGTAGGGATGGAGCACTCCACATGTGCGCCACCAATATCTGTTTTATGACTCAGTTTTTGATGTGCTCTAGAATTTGGACATGATATGATCCACGTATTGTAACCTATGGATCTCATGGAGATTTCCGATGAGGACACGCCAGCTGCCTGACAGATGTGCGGCTGCTGCGTCCCATGTCTGTCGATATAAGTGGTGCCTGTCCCCAAGTCCCTAAGTCGGACCGGGAACCTGCACCACTCCTTCGTGACTGGGTCAGCTGTGTCCCCACCGGATCTCTCCCTAGTTAGGTAAGTTTTTCGATGTCCACGATTCTTGTTTCGATAGACTTCGAAGTTATCTTTAGCCTCTTCCTCGTCCTCCGCCGAACCCTCCTCCACCAGGGGATCGGGCAACTTGGCAGAGGAGTTGTTTGAGGTAAATGCCTAATTAGGTTATCTGGAGGTTGAGGTTTCCAGCCGGTTAGCTTGATGGCACTTTTTGGAGTGTTACATGCATCTGTCTCTGAACTCAGGGGCGTAATCATTGGTGATAAAAGGTCACCAATTGAGGTTTGTTCAATCGGACTGGGTGCATAGGTCTTTCTTTTGCTATCTGAACTAGTTAAGGTTTGTTTAGGCGGACTGGGTACATTAGTATTTGTTTTGCTTTCTGGGCCAGAAGGCAGGGCAGTAGAGCTTTGTTTCGCGTGTTCTAGCGAGCACGGCGCACCGGGTTGTCTTTTACTTTCTGAGCCAGGAGGCGTATGAGTAAGTCTACGCTTCCTGTGACGTTGTTTTTTGGTTTTTTGAGGCTTCGCTCTCAAGGGAGATCGGCCTTGTTTTAGGGGTTTCCCATCTGGGAGCTTTTCTGACGATGTTGAGTTAAATGAGGTAGATCCAAACAGTTCTTCCATTGGAGTATTATTTAATTTTACACCAACGTGGCGTGGCCAAAAAGGAGGCCGAGCCACGAGGTATCACTGGGCTAGGGGGGCTAGGCTAGCCTATGCTGCGCCGACTGGGGCGCGCCACAAGGTGTGACTGGGCTGGGAGGCTAGGCTATCCTATGCTGCGCCGACTGGGTGAGCGGTGCTGACCCAGTTCGGCGCTATTTTTTTTTTTTTTTTTTTTTTTAGCTGTGTGCCGCGCGGCACGTGAATTAGCATTTTTAGAGAGTAATATCCGCACAGCACAAAAGGTGACTGTGACGGATACCTATAGTATCTAGTTATGATTTGAGGAATAGGCTAGTATCTATTAGTTTACTCTATGGTAAGCCAGGCTCAAGCAGGGTATACCTTCGCTGAAACTTTGCTAGTGACGTTTTTGGAGGCCAACCAAAGTGGCGTAGGTAGTGGCTGTGGCTGTAGTGGTACTGGCGCTGGCGTTGTGGTTGCCAGTGATGACAGCGGGATCGGTTGGTTTAGACAAGCGTGGTTGGGCAGCAGAGCGTAGGAAGCGTAGGTGGATGAGGTTGAAGGTGGCTGAAGGGTAGTGGCAGATGGCGCCGAGGCAGGCTGGCATGTAGCAGGTTAGGCGTAGCTGGACGCCGAAACGTTCTTGCAGCTTCTTTTTCAGTTCATGTGTTTGGTAGATCTCCATTAATCTCTTGCATCTTCAAACAAACCGCCAATGGTGATTTGTTCGTCGTCGTTTTCCTCTAGATAAGCACAAACCTTTTCAAAAACATCAGCATTATCTGTGTCCCATGGTCTTCCAATTTTCCGCTTCTTCGGTACGGGCTGTGCATCCGCATGGAAGTTAGTTGGAATGTTAGTTACCAGAAAAAGGTATTCAGTCCTGTATTCAGGCGGGGAAGTGGCGCAGTGGTTAAGGCGTCTGCCTCCAATGCCAAAGGTGCGAGGTTCGATACCGGGTTCCGGCGTTGGATTTTTCTCCTCTGGTAAGTGTCACCGTCTGGGCAGTGGGCAGATGTTCACATCTGCACGGGACATAGACGACCCCGGCCCCCACGAGTCCCCTGCTGCCTTGCAGGCCTGGCCGCTTGGCTGCGGAAAGGCTAAAGGAGGAAACCCCTGACATCAAAGCCCCCCGTGTCTCCGCGGAAGGCTTTTGAGCCAGAGACTAAGACAAGGACAGTCTGATATAAAACCTACGACCCGAGGACCTCGATGCCACCGTCCCAGCTTGCTAGGCCATGGCAAACGAACCAAGGGTTTAAAGGGTGGGGCCAGTACTGCGCACACTGCACTCCACCAACAAGCTCCACCGCGCAGGCTTTATGAAACGCCCACGGACTATGACACTGAACTTTCCAAGTCCTGTAGCGATGGGCAAGGGGCAAAACGGCAGGTGAAAGCCGGAAGCCGCAATCTCAAACCTGCATGCAGGCGGTTCAGGATATTAGTCGCCTGATGTTGACCTGGGGATGACAACGTCACTCGGCACAAACTGAACGACCAAGCAGCCTTCTCTAGGGACAGCACTGCTTGCTCCACACGGAGAGGGGCCTAGAAAAGGTGGCCTAACCAAAGCTCATCCCCTCGTAACCCCAGTTGGCTAGCCGCGGTCAACGGGCATCTTCTCATGCGGTCAGAAAACAAGAAAAAAAACAACGGATCCACTCTCATGACGACCACGACCGGACTCAACGTAGCATGCTGGAGCATCCGAACCATGCTCGACACAGCAGACAGCGGACGCCCTGAGCGTCGCTCCGCCCTCATTGCCCATGAATTGCGGAGGTTAAACATCGACATCGCCGCGCTCAGCGAAGTACGCCTCCTGGAGGAAGGCAGCCTCCAAGAACTTGGCGCTGGCTACACCCTCTACTGGTCAGGCAGGCCTGCATCAGAAAGACGGCTCTCAGGCGTGGGCTTCATGGTGAAGACCCCGATTGCGACTAAGTTGGAAAACCTACCAACGGGTCACTCCGACCGCATCATGTCCATGCGCCTCCCACTGAGACACCAGCAATACGTCACCCTTCTCAGTGTGTACTCC
Organism: Semisulcospira habei; assembly: GCA_036245525.1. NCBI lineage: Eukaryota > Metazoa > Mollusca > Gastropoda > Semisulcospiridae > Semisulcospira > Semisulcospira habei. The sequence goes on along the minus strand of BTPG01000002.1, from coordinate 225,194,553 downwards.
CCAACCCTCCTGGCAGAGCCTGCAGAAAAAGACAAGTTCTACTCTGACCTGCGCAGCCTCCTGCAAAGCACCCCTGCAGACGACAAAATCATCATCCTTGGCGACTTCAACGCCAGAGTGGGCCAAGACTCTGAAGCCTGGAAAGGAGTCCTCGGCAAGCATGGCGTTGGGAACTGCAATGACAATGGTCGCCTACTGTTGGAGCTCTGTGCAGAGCAGCAACTTCTCATCACCAACACTACTTTCCAGCAAACGTACAGTCGAAAGACCACCTGGATGCATCCTCGCTCCAAACACTGGCACCTTATCGACTATGTCCTAGTGCGTCAGAGGGACCGCAGTGACGTCCTCCTCACCAGAGTGATGCCCAGCGCAGAGTGCCACACTGACCACCGCCTTGTTCGCTGCAAACTCAGGCTCCGCCTCAAGCTGAAACCCAAGAAAGGCGCCCCCCCCCCCCCCCAAGAAAAAGCTTGATGTTGCCAGCCTTTAGGGTGACGACAAGAAAACTGCCCTTCAGGCCGATTTACAGCGCATGCTCAAAGACACAGTTGATCCAGCAGACTCCTCCCCTAAAACACTCTGGGAACAACTGAAAACTGCTATTGTAAAATCTTCTGTGGAAGTCTTGGGCTTTGCTAGAAAGAGGAACAAAGACTGGTTTGACGAAAACGACGTAGAGATCCAGGAACTTCTAGCAAAATAAAGAGCCGCCCACAAGGCCCACCTAGCCCAGCCTTCCTGCCCTTTGAAGAAGTCTGCCTTCCGCCTCATCTGCAGCAGTCTCCAGCTCAAGCTTAGAGAACTCCAGAACGAGTGGTGGTCCAGACTCGCACAGAGGACCCAGTTCTGCGCTGACAACGGTGACTACAGGGGCTTCTACGAAGCACTGAAAGCAGTGTATGGCCCTAGGCACCTGGTACAAAGTCCCCTGCGAAGCGCTGATGGACAGGCGCTCCTCACAGATAATACCTCCATCTTGAACCGCTGGTCGGAATACTTTCAGGACCTCTTCGGCGCTGAGCGCACTGTTCAAGAAACAGTCATCCTCCAAATCCCACACCTTCCACTAAAGGTTGAATTGGACGAACCGCCCACCGCCGAAGAGACCCTCACAGCCATCCACCAGCTCAAGAGTGGCAAAGCAGCAGGCATTGACGGAATCCCGCCAGAGATATGGAAACATGGAGGCCCAGCACTGCACAACAAGCTCCACGACCTCTTTCTCTGCTGCTGGGAAAAAGGAACACTACCAAAGGATCTCCGTGATGCAGTCATCATCACCCTGTACAAGAACAAAGGAGAGAAGTCTGCCTGCTCTAATTATCGTGGAATTACCCTGCTGAATTACCGGGAAAATTCTCGCAAGGTTGCTCCTGAATCGGCTGGTACCTGCCATCGCTGAAGACCACCTCCCAGAGGGCCAGTGTGGCTTCAGAGCCAACAGGAGTACCACCGACATGGTCTTTGTGCTGAGACAGCTTCAGGAGAAGTGCCGCGAGCAGAACAAAGGGCTGTACGTAACGTTTGTCGACCTAACAAAAGCGTTTGACACTGTGAGCAGGCAAGGTATGTGGCAGATCCTGGAGCGACTAGGCTGTCCCCCAAAGTTCCTCAACATGATCGTCCAGCTCCACGAGGACCAGCAAGGCCAGGTCAGACTAAACAGTGACCTCTCAGAACCATTCCCCATTCGCAACGGCGTGAAGCAAGGCTGCGTGCTGGCACCGACCCTCTTCACCATCTTCTTCAGCATGATGTTGAAGCAGGCCACAGTGGACCTCGACGATGACGACGCAGTGTACATCAGGTATCGTCTCGATGGCAGCCTGTTCAACCTCAGACGACTGCAGCCCCACACAAAAACCCTAGACCAACTGATTCGTGAGCTGCTCTTTGCTGATGACGCTGCCCTCGTTGCACACACAGAGAGAGCCTTGCAGCGCATTACGTCCTGCTTCGCAGATGCCGCCCAGCTCTTTGGACTTGAGGTCAGTCTGAAAAAGACAGAGGTCCTTCATCAGCCAGCACCCAAGGAAGAGCATCGCCCTCCCCACATCACCATCGGCGAGTCCGAACTGAAGTCTGTACACCAGTTTACCTACCTCGGCTGCATCATCACGTCAGACTCCAAGCTGGACAAGGAGCTGAACAACAGGCTGGCAAAAGCGAACAGTGCTTTCGGGCGACTATTCAAGCGGGTGTGGCACAATCAACAGCTGAAAAAAGGCACCAAGATCAGCGTGTACAGAGCTGTCGTCCTCACCACCCTGCTGTACGGTTCCATGTCCTGGGCCCTCTACCGCAGCCAACTACGACCCCTCGAACGCTTTCACCAGCGCTGCCTGCGTACCATCCTCAGCATTCACTGGAGTGACTATGTCACCAACGTCGAGGTCCTTGAACAGGCGGAAACTTTGAGCATCGAGGCTTTGCTGCTGCGGACACAGCTTCGCTGGGCGGGGCACGTCTCTAGGATGGAGGATCATCGCCTACCCAAGATCACTCTGTTCGGCGAGCTCGCCACTGGACACCGAGACAGAGGGGCACCAAAGAAGAGATACAAAGACGGTCTCAAAAAGTCACTTAGTGCCTGCCAAATCGACCACCGCCAGTGGTCTTGGCTTGCTGCGGACCGTGACACCTGGCGCTCCACCATTCACAAGGCAGCCGTCTCCTTTGAGGACTCTCGCAGAGCTAACCTCAAGGACAAGCGGCTCAGGATAAAAAAACAGAGTTGTCGTAACTCAGAACCCTGACCAGACCTTCCCCTGCAGCCACTGCGGTCGAACCTGCCTGTCCCGGATTGGCCTCCGCAGTCACGAAAATGCCTGCAGACGACGTGGGCAAGCCCTATAGAATCTTCGTTCGCGAAGTCAAGCCATGAGGTATTCAGTCTACTGGTACTGTGTTCAATAATGGCATTGTTCAGGAGAATGTGTGATCAAGCACATAATTGATACTGACACTAAGTCACCCTTGAGCAATCCACGGTATTCAAAAACACTTAATCCAGCATTCAAATAAAAAGAAAACACCTGTCGATTGTGAGAAAGTGGCTGGTTTTGATCACCATACCCCAGCCACAGTGGCCTTCTGCCTTGTCTCAGAGCAGATTAAGGCACGGGACACAAAGCGCTTGACTCGCCTTAATCGGATTAGGTGACCGTGTTGATCGCCGTTAACCTGCATATGGCGTGCCACTGATGCGGAAAATTCAGTTTATTACTGTTAAATTAATTTTTAATTAATTATTACGGGCGCACTAACGCCGATATTTCTTAGTACTGAGGGTGTGTTCTACATATTGTTCTCTACCGACTGGCGTTGAAAAACCTTTTGTTGCAATTTGTCCAAGGTCTAAGTAATGATTTTTCATTTTTCCACTAACGCTGACCCCCGTACGCAAAGCCCCTGGGGCCGACGTCGGCCCCAGCAATGGGCCCGCACAGGACTGTGTGCGGGCCCATTGCGGCCCTCGTCGGTCCGATGGCCGTTTGCGTACTCGCAGGGCTTTGCTTACCGGTTTGGGTGGTTTTCTTCAGAAGGATATCATGTCAATTCAGTGCCATTCTTACGATCTGTCTATATGTGTGTACATAAAGCCTGCTTGAGACTCCTTGGCACTGGCTTAGAAGAGCACTCGGAATTTAAATTTAAATCATATACAATTTCTCACCAGGAATGACTCGTAATAAGATCGCTGACGTGCTGAAAGACTTCAACGAAGGAACCAACAAGTTGGTCGTGTGCACCGCTGCTGCTGAGGAGGGGTTGGATTTTCAAGCTTGCAGCGTGGTTATCCGTTACGATTACGTCACCAGTGTGGTCTCCATGATCCAAACCCGAGGTGAATTCTAAGACATCTCCCGCTCCCGCCCACCATCTACACACGCACATACGCTCGCACGCACGCACGCACGAGAGACATTTTTATGATGTTAATGATATTGCTTTTGCAATAATTTTGGCAGTGGGAACTTCCGACTTGTTTTTTTCTGAAGGTGATGTTCACACACAAAACAGTTTTGTATAACAAATTTCAACAACCATTGGGTGTTACGTGTATGTCTATATAAGAACAACAATGAAAACAATAACGACAATAACAGTAACAAATGAATAATAACTAGTTTTTATGAGAGCAGTATCGCGGAATACAATAAGAAAGAAAACGAATACTTAAAAATAAAAACGAAATGAATACACACCAACAGCACAGAGCACTTATTTTATACGCACATAATAAACTAATTAATGGCGTCTTTCTTTTTCTTATACACCGCCTTCATTGCTGCCTTTGAGCGGAAAAGCTTATCACACACGTGTGATGCGGCTTTGTTGTATCACACGTGTGTGATACAACCCTGGTGCGTGAACGGACACATGTGCACAATATTGTTTTGTAGAAAACACACACGGTATTAACACTTGACCCAATTTCAGCTCGCGTGCAATGACGCCATTTCATAGTGACGACTGGCACTCTGACGTCAAGTATTGCGCTTTTACGTCATCATGTGGAAACATTTGTCTGACATCCAAAATATCCACTAATCCAGACCGAAAAGGTGACTGCCAAGCGTGTAAAATGCAAAGAGGTACCCAACGGAAAAAGAAACACGCTTAGAAAAGACGGTTACAACACAATTTATTAATATTTCAGGTAAATACCTTTTGTCAAAATAGACAAACAGAGAGATCAGTCGCTACTTATCTTCATTCGCAGAAGGAATGTGGCAACTCACCCTTGTCAAAATAGACAAACAGAGAGATCAGTCGCTACTTATCTTCATTCGCAGGAGGAAGATGAAAACTCAGTTGCCACATTCCTTCTGCGAATGAAGATAAGTAGCGGCTGATCTCTCTGTTTGTCTATTTTGACAAAGGGTATAATTTACCCGAAATATTAATAAATTGTGTTGTAACCGTCTTTTCTAAGCGTGTTTCTTTCTCCGTTGGGTACTTTTTTTCAAAATATCCACGTCACATTACAAAGTAAATGACGTCATGTTCTTTGCCAAAGACACAATGGCGGCTCTGTTGTGGTTAGACGTGTGCCGAAAACCAACTCATATCTGATTATACCCAAAAAAAAAGGTTAGTAAAAAATACTTCTTACATCGGTGTTTAGGTGATACTGAGAATCTCACTCTCGTGGTCTTAAAACCTTATCCTACTCGCTTTCGCTCGTAGGATAAGGTTTTAAAACCAGTCTAGTGAGATTCTCAGTATCACCTAAACACCGATGTAAGAATCTATTCAGTATGTATCTTCGGCCTTTTCATTGACAAAATTAGCTTCTCTCCTTTAGGTCGCGCCAGGCGAGCCGACAGTCAGTACTGTGTATTGGGCAGTCAGCTTCAGGGAAACATCGACAAGGAGAATGAGAACCTGGCCAGTGAGCAACTCATGAAGAAGGCAGTCAGCATGGTACAGTACATTCCCCCGTCCACTATGCTTATTCCACTTCCAGATTTAATCCTTTTTACCCTGATAGACCAGTGCTTGAAATAAATTTGACTATATTTCAAGGGTGGTGCCAGAATTGCTTGGCACCACCCTTGAACTAAACTGGTTGAACTATCTCCCAATCTGAAATGTAGCCTTCATAGGACAATAAGCCTTTTTTTAAATCAGCCTCGGGATGTAATGGGTTAAAGCGATGAGCTCCAGGGCGGCTTTAACTGCTAACATTTGCCGATACAATGGCTTATCAATGTGAGTAGGCACACGTAAGCTTGGCTAAAACGAACTGGTCACTGAGACACGCAGATGCTTGTCTTCTCCCCCCCCCCCCTCCCCTCCCCCCTCCCCACCCCCACACACCCACACACCACCCTCCGTCCCTCCAACCTCGGCCCGGGCCTCAGTTATTATGGGGGGCTCTTGAACCGCAAAGAATCCTTGACGCATTAACTTACGGGATGACAGAGAAATATGTATTTATTGTGAAAAACAAAATTATCCTTATTACACGGCTGTGGTTGCCATATTTGGATTTTTTTTTTTTTTTTTTTTTTTGGGGGGGGGGGGGGGTAAGAAAATTAACATTTGTTACCTTTTCTGTTAACTTCTGGTAATATTTTGCAGACTGCAGTTGGACCCATTTTGTCCTGATACGGTTCATTATTATCTCCGAGATATACCTACTTTTTGTGCTAAAATTCTGACAACTGTCGTTACCGATACACGCATGCAGACCCACACACAATACAAACTAGAAGTACGCACAAACCAGATAGGTGAGGCTAGCGCTGGCAGAATTGTATACAAACCAAGGGGAATCACTCAGCGCTGGACAGACAAACAGTTAGATCCCCTGCCCCCGCCTATCAGGCACCCATTCACCAGCGGCCCACAGAGAAATACGCAGGTATATAACAAGACGATCATCTACAGCCACAGAGAAATATGCAGGTATAGAACAAGACGATCATCTACATCCTGTAGATGATCGTCTTGTTCTATACCTGCGTATTTCTCTGTGGGCTGGCGAATGGGTGCCTGATAGGCGGGGGCAGGGGATCTAACTGTTTGTCTGTCCAGCGCTGAGTGATTCCCCTTGGGCAGTTGTATACAAAACTAGAACTACGTACATAGGGTAGGCTTGTTGAAGCTATTCTTGTAAGTGCCTATTTTCCCCCCACAGCTTTATCAGTGCTCTTTTTACCATTTTTTTTTTTTTTTACCCTGTAATTTCTTGTAAAAACCCGCTGACATATGTATACATGCAAAAACTGATTTCTGTTTACACTTTTTTCTTGTAAATGTATTATTAGTTTGTACTTTTCTCCACCCGGGTCTGCCCTAGAGACTTGGATGGGGTTAACTACTCTTTTTTTTTTTTTCTTCTTCTTTATTTCTTTTCTTTTCTCCAGGCGTGTGTCTGCGTGAGTGCTTGCGTAGTGCGTATGTGCGTACGTGCGTGTGTATGTGTGTGTGTGTGTGTGTGTGTGTGTGTGTGTGTGTGTGTGTGTGTGTGTGTGTGTGTGTGTGTGTGTGTGTGTGTGCAAGGACATGATTGAAAACTGGTCTAATCATTTATCCTTGAGAAATAAAGTTTCATTTCAATAAAATTTAGTTTCATTTCATTTCATTTCTCTCTCTCCCCTTCCCCACAAACACACGCCACTTTAGTTTAATCATGCTGAATAGTTTATTATCAGTTTTTTGCGTGTGTATGTTGTATTTGTATGGTATGCACTCCTTATGTTTTCTTGTCACTATTTTTAGAAGAAGAAAAAAAAGCTTCAATAAAAAATTTTTTTATAATATTTTTAAAACTTACCGGATGATCTGTTGGTGACGCATAAGGTATTTGGGATCCTCACGTTATCGGAAAGCCTAAATTACTTTAGATATCATGGATGACAATGTAAGTTGAGCAGATTCGTTGCTTGGGGTAGATTGTTTTCGTCGTTAGACCGCCGGAAACAAACTTCTCCATTTTTGAACACGTGATGCTTTTATCTCCGCCGCAGATTTGTCTCAAGTAGTAAAAGTATTAGCTGGGGGTGCAGAATTACTTAGTATTTTTCTTTTTGGACTTCCCAAGAATCATATGTACTGCAAAAATGAGGCGTCAAAGAAATTGTGAACTACAAGAATATGACGCCTTCTTGCTGTCGAGTGACATAAATGTTTTCTTGTTACCATCTTTATATACGAATGACGTGGAATCTAGTTATCCCAAATTCTTCAATTTCTTGTAGACAATATCACATCGCATTACCTAACAGTGGCTTGTGCATTGACTAGAATCTTTTACATGAGTGTATTTTTGGCATAGGAGCTCCAGGTAGGTTGCTATTCTGATTCCTTCCTTTCTTTTTTTAATGTTTCTGTCGCTTAGCGCCGTGCCACGACTCCTACACGTTTTTAACATAGGAGGGACCCCAGGCGCTGTTTGTGTTTTTTTTTTGTATGCCCTTAGTATGCCGGCCCTCCCACCCCCCACCCTCACCAGTCCACCACCACCACCACCACCACCCCTCCCCCGATATTACGACGGATGTTGATAAAGTGCAATAGGTCTTCACACGCGACTACATTCCGCCCCTACCCCCCCCCCCCCCCCCACCCCCACCCCCCCCCCCCCCGGCCACTGGAAAAGCATGGTCCCCAAGAACACGATGGAACCCTCCGGGAGGCAACTGATCCACCCTTGCTGCTGCTAACTTCACGACATGTTTGACTCCACTGTTAGTAAATAATTAGGTGAACCCGGTTCATGCATATCCACATCAGCTTATTGCTAGTCTTACTTTGTGCATGCAGCCACCTGTACTGTAAATATATAATACCGGGGGCTGCTTGCGCGTGCTTATGACAAATGACTTTTGTTGTAACTATCTCAGGTACAGGCGGAGATTGCCGAAAACCCAAACGATTTCCTCCGTAAGATGAATCAGCAACAAGAACTGGAGTACAAAAAGCGTCAAAAAGAATCTGAAGTCAACCAACGCAAGCGACGCGCCGCCCAGCAAGACTCCACAAAATTCGAACTGAAATGTCGCAAATGCAAACAGTACGTATGCGCCTCCACGGACCTCCGGCTGCTGGAGGGGTCCGGCAGTCGCATAGTGATTGCGCCGGAGCTCGCAAGTGGACGGTGGACACGACGTGAAATTGATGGCCAGGGTGATTCCCGAAACTACACCGAAATCTTGGAAAAAGTGTGTGATCAATACACAGATTACTCCATAACAATTTAGAATGGCAGATGTCGTACCGTTTGTATTGAATCTGTGTGTGTGTACTATGTGTTGAGGGAGGGGGGGGGGGTGTTCATTACTGATGTGAATCGAGTTCTGAGTCTACCACAGGAGCTTGACAGTGAATCCTTCAGTTTAGAACGGTTACATCACGGGCCCATAAAACCCCAGAATGATTGTCCTCATTGCCCTACAATACATTAGACTTAGAGCTGAGGAAACTAGTGGGGTTCTCAGGACGTGAGTTAATAGAAGAAATGACTTACAGACAGGCTTGCCAATGTTTAGCTGATTGGTTAGTTCGGGGTTTAACGTCCACGGCACCAAAGTGATAATAGTCGGCCCTAACAGGAGGGGAGGGGGGAAGGGAGGGGTATGGGGGACAGGGACAGCTATTGTATATGGAGTACGATTCAAACACCGACTAATTCGGCCGCACTGCAACTGTGCCACTTTGATTTACGAGGACTCTTAATAATAATAATAATAACGGTATTTATAATGCGCTTATCTTATAATAATTATAACTCTAAGCGCGCACTCACAACTCGCGCACGCATGCGCACGCTTTAGACAATGACTTGCGTACCACAAACAGTGGAATACATTACGACGGTCAGCTTGGGGTGGGGAGTGTGGTGATATAGTGCTAAAACTGTTGAAAGAGGTGAGTTTTGAGGGCGGACTGGAAGGAGGAGAGAGAGTGTTTCTGACGGAGAGAGAGTGGGAGAGTGTTCCAGGTGGATGGACCGTAGACGGAGAAGGAGCGGGGGCCGAAAGTGTTAAGTTTGGTGCGAGGGATGTGGAGGCGGAGAGGGTCAGAGGCAGAGCGGAGGGAGCGGGAAGGTGTGTAGGGGTGAAGTAAGTTGTAGAGATAGGCAGGAGCGCAGTTGTTCAGGGATTTGTAGCAGAGAGACAGAATTTTGTATTGGATGCGTTGGGGGATGGGGAACCAGTGAAGGAGTTTGAGCAGGGGTGTGACGTGGTCGGATTTTTTCTTTCTGAGGACGAGGCGGGCAGCATTGTTCTGAACGCGTTGGAGAGTGAAAATGGTGGAGTGAGGGAGGCCGGAAAGGAGAGAGTTGCAGTAGTCGATGCGAGATAAGATGAGAGAGACAGCAAGTTTGGTGGCAGCTTCGGTAGTGAGGTATTTTCTGATCTGACTGATGCGGCGGAGGTGGAAATAACATGCCTGGGCCGTGGCGGAGACGAAGCTGGTCATGGACAGAGAGGAATCGAGGATAACGCCGAGGTTCTTGGTCGAGTCAGAGAGGGAGATGGGGGTGCTATCGAGTTGAAGGTGGAGAGAGGGAGGGAGCTGGGAGAGTTTGTGGCGAGTGCCTACCAGCATGGCTTCCGTTTTGTCGTCGTTCAGTTTTAGCTTGTTTGCTGTCATCCAGTTTTTTCACGTCTTCATAGCAGTCAGCCGTGCGAGTCAGCAGTGACTGAGTGTTGTCGAGTTTGTCTTTGTCTAGCAGTTGTGAGTCGTCAGCGTAGAGGTGGTGGTGTATGCGGTGAGACTGGATGATGTTGGACAGAGGAGAGGTGTAGAGTGTGAAAAGGACCGGGCCCAGGACGGACCCCTGTGGAACTCCGCAGGAGAGCGTGACTGGGTTGGAAGAGACGCCGTTGATGGTGACGGACTGCTGTCTGTCGGAGAGGTAGGAGAGAAACCAGGAGTGAGCAGAGTCAGTGATGCCGAAGGAGTGGTGGAGTCGGTGGAGGAGGATAGAGTGGTCTATATTGTCAAAGGCGGCAGAGAGATCGAGTAGTGTAAGAAGAGAGATGTTGCCCGAGTCGGTGGAGAGAAGCAGATCGTTTAAGATATGTAGAAGGGCTGTTTCAGTGCTGTGATGTTTGCGATAGGCAGACTGGAATGGACTGAGGAGATTGTTGTCGGTGAGGTGGAGGTTGAGCTGGTTGAGAACAACCTTCTCAAGAAGCTTGAACAGGAAAGAGAGTTTGGAGACTGGGCGATAGTTCTTGAGTTCGTTTGGGTCGAGGTTGTGTTTTTTGAGGAGAGGACGGACGATGGCAGACTTGAAGATATTGGGGACGGAGCCGTTTTCTAGAGATGCGTTGATGATGTTGGTAATGAAGGGCAGAAGTTTTGGAAGGCCGTCACGGTAGAGAGAAGCTGGGAGGGGGTCTAGCTCGCAGGTTTTGAAGGGCATGGACTTTATGGTCTTGAGTACTTCATCCTGAGAGACGGGGCGGAGGGACGAGAGGGGAGTGCCGGAAAAGGTGGGGTCGGAAGGGCAAGGCGGAGAAGGCAGGGTGTCGAGTGTGTCGCGCAGAGTTTGGATTTTGTCCGAAAAATAGGTTAAAAAAAGCAGACGGGAGTTCTTCTTTGCTGTGTGTGTTGGGGAGAGGAGAGTCTTTAGAAGTGCCTAGGAGTGTGTTCATGGTGGCGTAGAGGGTTTTGGAAGAAGTGGATTCCAGGATTTGGTTTTGAAGGTATTTGCGTTTAGATTCGGAGATCTTATCGGACAGGCTATCTAAACAAGCCCGACGTTTTGCCTGGCTTGCCAAAGTTAACACTACCTGAAACACTACCCCCCCCCCCCCCCCCCCCCCCGCCCACCCCCGACACACACGCGCGCGCACACACACACACACACACACACACACACACACACACACACACACACACACACACACACACACACACACACACACGGCACACACACCCTCCGCCTCCATTCCTGCTGGTAAATATTTCGGCCGGAGGTGAGAAGGTTGAATAGGTTCTCTCATATGCTTACCTTCTTCCCCCCCCCCCCCCCCCCCTCATCCCCCTTTCGATATTTCGGCCGGCGGAGGTGAGAGGCGGAAGAGGTTTTCATACACGCTTGCCGCGCCTACCCCTCTCCCCTTCTCTCTCACCTCCCCCTTCTCTCTCCCCCCCCCCCCCCCCGCTCCCCCCTCCTTCTCGGGATGTCACTCATAATCTTTTCTTGTGCTGCAGGTGGCGAAGGTTCACTGTGAGTGCGGCAAAAACTGGGGCTGCATGTCCAGGTACATCCCTTCCCAGCAAGAATTCCCGACGCTAAGTCTTGAGCACTTTTTCTTGCTGAACACACAGACAGGCCAGATGACTACCAAGAAGTGCAAATGGGCTGCCTGCCCCTTCCACGTGGAGTCCATCACTGAGGATGAGCTTCTCGAGCTGTCGACATAAGCAGATGAAAGAAAGACTGTAGAGAAAGAAGAAACGAGGGGGGGGGGGGGGGGGGCGAGACAATCAGGAAACCGGCTTGAACCTTTTCGCCCGATTCGGAGCGCTCGGTGATTATGATTCAAACAGTTGCAGAAATGTCAGCCGCGCGCGAGGTCTGTCTAAAATTATAGTATATAACTATTCCACTTATGTTTTATAAAACCTTTCACAACTGGAATCCGATCACCCAAAATCAAGTGACCTCATTGCGTGGTAGTGCATCATGCCGCACTCAAGCTTGCCAACTGCTTAGAGGTGCAAAATGCGATCATAAACAACACCGCGCGTTAAGACTAGGAGATATGGTGTGGGGTGGGTTGCTATGTAAAATGACTTGAAATGTTCTATGTATTCAATATATTCATAAATGTCGCCTTCTTTGACAGGCGAATCGAATCGCCATACTATTGAAACTGACGACACTTATGCCCGCTAGTGATAGTGACAATCTTACAATAGGACTAAATAAACAAACCAGCTGACATTTTCCGTCATTATCCGTGTTCTAATTACAAGGAGTCTTTACTCAACAACACGCACCATTATTAGTTGAAAGCACTGATGTCTACACAGTCAAACGAAATTCCGCGCTGAGCCAGTCGAGGGTCCAATACGTGGCACACAACACGGGTCACCATATGGACGGAGACAAACACACATCGGAATTACTACACCCAGGTTCATACATAGCCAAAGTTATTAATGTCTGTGGTCGCATCGAAGGCAGCTTATCCGCCTATTTTATCCAACATCGGAAGTCTGCGAGAGGGAATTTGCGCGATGAAACGTGTTCAACAGAGTCAGATTTGATGAATTCTGCATGTTTGGAGCATACATTTGGTATTGGACGGTAAAGTTCCTTCCGCCTATGCCGGTGTACGTAAACTTTACGTCATATCACCTCCTTTGCAACATTTTAGAAACGTTTGACGTGAACTCTAGACTATACGGCCCTAGCCTGCGATGTCAAAGAGTTTTGTGGTGATGTGTTTACAGTCACTATCAATGTCACTGAAGGGGAGTTCACTATGTTTCAGCGCAAATCGCAAAAGACATGAAAATACCCAGCGAAAAACTACGCAGCTTGAATCAGCCTGGGCGTAAATCTACCCAGTGTAAATTTGTGATGTCGCTATTCCATTGAGATATTTTTATTTGAGTAAATTCAAGCCATTGTCGATTTATGCTGGGTGGAATCATGCTGTGAAGATTCACGCTGAGTTTATTTAGTTTTTAAAATAAATGAAAAATCAGAGGAACACATTTGCACTGGCTAGATGTACGTCTGGGTGGATTTGCGCAGAGTACATTTCGATGGGTAGTTTAAGCTGGGTTTTATGTCCAAATATAGCGAAATTGACGACTTCAGCACCAATGGCGGTAATCAGAAGCACTCTGGTAAATTTTTGTTTTGGACTCAGTACATACATTATATTGAGCAACATTTTGCTTGATACATCGCCGATAAACAGACAGATGTGATTACCTGACCAGAAATAAAATGTCCTCGTCTTACGACTCGGACATTTTGATTCGGGTCTCGTAATCACAGCTGCCTGTTATCGGCACTATATAAAGCAAAATGTTGCTCAATATAATGTAATAAGCCGTGTCTGTTTCACGTGAATTTATGCCTTTGGCTTGCTAAAATAGGGTCATTTGATATCATAAAGAAAATTAATCAAGACTGCAAAAGCAATGATCTTGAACGCCCTGTCCTCACATGCGTCTCGAGGTATACACACCCCCTCTCCCCTACCCCCCCCCCCCCCCCCCACCCCCATCGTCCCTTCCCCCCTTTAGGCAAACAGATGTAGATAGTGTCCACAACAGATATTATTAGTTTTATTACGAGCTAAGCTTTGCCAGTGGTTCTTGTCGCCTCGAGGCTAAGGTGGAGGTAAGAGTCGAGTGCTTTAGCTAGAGACTCTCAACTCTGACATGGACCCCCCATGATCGGACCCGAGAGGCGACAAGAACAACTGGCAAAGCCCGACTCGTAATACAACGATTTTGTCTTCAACTCTACGAATATAAATGCACGAAGGGTCCCCTTGAAAGAACCCCTGCTAAGCACTTTCAACTCTCATTGTCAGTGAATTACATCTTTTTTTACCGGGAGGACCGTGGCTTTTGCTTCGAGTGGGCATTTTGGTCGAAGGTATTGTCAAACGTATTACATTTTGAGTTATTTTTATCAAGGGTAGTGCCAGATTAGCTTGGCGCCTTCAGGCGCCAAGCTAATCTGGCACTACCCTTGATTTATTTATTATACATCCCTTGATGCACTACCCTTGATTTATTTATTATACATCGAAGGTATTGTCAAACTTATTACATTTCGAGTTATTTTTTGTATGGAATATAAACCCTAAGTAGCACATAACGCGTGTATATAACTTATTTATGCGGATACGAATACCTTTATTTTCCCAAGATGGGAAATTTGTTTGCAGCGGAACTTTGATTAGTTTTTATTTCTCTGACTGTGTTTCTCCGCCGTTTCGACTACGCTACAGCCAACATAGGGCCTTCGGTTGTAATTTTCTATCGTTGATATTATTTAACTTACCCTATTTCTGAGTTATGTTCTGTATCAGATTGGTACCAAAGATATCACATAACACCTGCATACAGTTTATTTTGTTTTGTAACCCCCTAAATTGTTAATTTATCAGCATATTTAAGTTGTGGTTAAAGGTTTGACTGAATGAAGATGTGTGTACTGACAAGTGTGATTGGCCAGTGACGTATTTGGGGGGACTGAAAAAAACACGTTTTGCTCAGCGAGTAGTAGTCATCGTAACAGGTGATAAGTTGAGTCTACCTATCACATGTAACGTTGGTAACATGTGATAAAGAGACTCCCGTAGCCTTGAGAACGGGCGACCAGAGTAAAAAGGCGTATAGAGGAGATAGGCCAATAAGAAAAAGTGTAAAGACTCGGAAATTGAGACAAACATCCTTATGAACCCCCGCAGATACGGTACTGAAGAGGATCTATGCCTCTTACCAATGACTTGACCTACCTGCAAGACCTTAACCACTTAACTGCCAAGGCAAGGTGAACGCTACCCAGCTGCAAGAGACATAAACCCTCATGTGCCCCCGCAGTCGCGGGGGCACATGAGGATTTATGTCTCTTGTTAGTGCTATTTTCTTTGTGCCTAACATTGTCCCTTTTTATCTGCCGTCTTCACGCGAATGTCGGTCAATGTGCAGTCGTTTCAGACGCGCAAATCGTGGTCACAGGCAGCGAAGAGGTTAATGTTTCATGATCGCACTCCTGCACTGCACTTCTTCCGTCCTCCCTTAATCTGGCATCACTGATTCTGATTCTAATGCTTTCTCATTCCCTCTTAATTCTTGCTGACCGTATCATTATCACCATTACTAAAGTTGCGTACATATAAATACATTAACAAGGATCAGACACTTCACGTCCGTTTAAAACGATAAAAAAAAAAAAACAAACAAACAACAACAACAACAAAAAACCGCCGTGTAATCAGCTTCGGTCTTTTACAAAATAGAAAGAAAACCGCCGTCACATGCTAGTTGTGTTTAGAAAACCTATTTACTTTACGAGTTAAATGCAGGTTTACATGTGAAACCATTTGATTCTTCTGTATGCATGTAATGAGTGTTCCATTATCAAAAAGTAAAGTTAAATACCAAATTCTTACTGGACTGTGTGTGTGTGTGTGTGTGTGTGTGTGTGTGTGTGTGTGTGTGTGTGTGTGTGTGTGTGTGTGTATGTGTGTGTGTGTGTGTGTGTGTGTGTGTGTGCGCGCGCGCGCGCGCGCTACAGAACCAGGAGTAAGTTGCATGAGCCATTGACCTGAAATCCTAAGCAAGATACTAAGCAAGATCCACGGCCAGTCCAAGGCTCAGTTACATGATTGAGCCTCTTCCGGCGCAAGCCACTGAAACAACGCGCTCTGCTATAGCGGAGCACCTTGCTTTGTGGCTTGCGCAGGACAAACCTCACTCGTGAAGCTGAGCCCAATAGCAGAGCGCCTTGCTTAGCGACTTGCGCAAGCGTTTAGCTCACTCGTGCAAGTCAACCCTGAGGCGCACGATCATTGTAAGTATCAGTAGCGCACGAGAGACTAATTCGTCGCATATCCCGGCACTGAAGTTAACTCATTCGAGACGTGCCGCCTCCGGATACGCGGCATAAGCCGCGTATCCAGAGGCGGCACGTCTCGAATGAGTTAACAGATATTGTGCGTTTGCTTCCAGGAGCTTTACAGACATTTTCAAAAAAAAACCTCGTTGTCGTCTTCCGCGATTCAATGCAGTTTGTACCGTACAAAATGACTTCAACGCGGTAAGACAGCTTCTTCATCATCTCTATGAACAGTCCTACAGTTCCTCCTGAGAAGGGGCAGGCTGCGTACACTTCCATGTGTACACTAACCCCGGACGAGGCCTACGTATTTTCTTTTTTAGCTCTACGACACAGTTATACGACTGACTTTTGAGTTTCACGTCACTGCAGACCACGCCGAATCCAAGAGAGATGTATACTGACGAGCAGAAGAAATGCGACATTTTTTATTAATCATGGGAGATTAAAAAAAATGTTGCATTTCTTTCGCTCGTCAGTATATTTTGAAACAAAACTAAGCAAAGACGAAGATTGCAAAGAATGTTGCAGGTCGCGGCGACCCAAACAATGAGGTGAAGGTCCCAAGACTTGAAGCATCGCTTCCAGTGCGTAAAGGCCATCGGGCATTGGGGCTTTCGCTTCCTCATTAAGAATAGTCAATAGGTGTGCAGATCTGTGATTGTGGACCTTATGGTTCTACAGCCGTCGTACCGTGTAATATTTATCGATCTCCACCAGCTACAAGCAACGCAGATTTTAATCAGCACACAAAGTCGCAGGTGTTCATCGTCAGCGAGACTATATAATTATATCGATGGTGTTCAATGCAACAAAGCCGTGACATTTGGGCGCGAAATCATGTTTTCATGCGGTTGCCTTCTTTGATTTTTTTTTTTTTTTTTTTTTTTTTTTTTTTTTTTTGCTATTTCCTGACGAAATATCCAACTTGTATCTCAAAAGGAAATGCTCCTAACCGTCTTCTGAAGAAGCCTCGGATCTTATTCATGTGATCAAAATATAAAATTTCTTCTTTTTTTTTCTTTCGAAGACACAGAAATGTTTGTTGCACTCGGACACCATCGATATGTTAACCAATATTTAAGGCGGCAGGCTCGATCGCATTCATGGCACTGGCCACACAATTTTTAAAAAGCGGGCAGTGAAGTGGGGTAGGGGTGGGGGTGGCGGGGGGGGGGGGGGCTCCTAATGCTCAAATGGCCATTGGGTTAGGACCTTATCGGTGGATTCCAAACTGCAAGGATTTAGATGTGACATTCGCCGTAACTGTTCAAAGATTCACTTCTGTAACAGATCGTTACGAAACGCTACACACAGGTCTTGGCTATGGTGCATTTAGACACATGACACTCCAGTTCAGCACACGTCGTCTCGATATCAAGTAACCTGACAATAACTCCACTCCGTTCCAGAAATACAACGCTATCAGTGCGAGAAACAGGTAAAAATAGACTGACACGCTAACGGCAGCAAATAAATAAATAAGTGCGATTACGCGTGTGCTTTTGCTGCGTCAGGATCAGGATCAGGATTTTATTTAACGTCTTTTCACACATTGGTGATATTAGACCAAAAAAAAAAATTAATATTTTGTTTAATTAAAAAAAGAAAGAAAATCAACAACCAAACATACAACTTGTGAATATCAAAGAATAGCAATAATTAACATCCAACCACAAACACAAATTACTTATTATAATAGTTTACCCACCGGACAATGAATGATGATATTGACTATTGGAATTGCAATATTTCTATGTAAGATGTCATACATATTTTCTGCTAATTTTTCATCTGTTATGTTATTTATTTTTTTGGTCATACGATTCATTGTAATAGGACACTCACAGATTATATGTTTAACAGAGATGGGGCTTAATCACTCGCATTTGATGTCGTTTGAGAATTTTGTTTTCCAAGAATTTAGTCTTAACTTATATAAAAACGAAGCTGTTTTTCTTCAACAAGGTGGAACATGATAAATATATTTCATATCATCTTTGTGAAAAAAAGCTGTTTAGCACAGAGTACATTTCATATAGAGATAATTGCATATTATTACAAACTGCTGAGTTTTTAATAATAATAATAATAATAATAATAATAATACATAGTTGTTGTATAGCTCTGTTCTCCAGGAAAACACTCGACTCACTGCGCATGCACAACAGCACACCCTTTCTCTCAGACATACGCACGATTATACACTACTTTAAACCACCCCATCCCTTCCCAACACCTTACATTCACTTCCTCTAGGATCAAAATAAATGGCAGTCAGTCAACAGTTAGCTAAATATGAGCTAAGTGTTAAATGCCCTACAGAAAAGAAAAGTCTTTAAGTGAGCTTTGAACTGTGACAATGTGGGCAGATTCCGCCTTTCAGTTGGCAGTGGGTTCCACACACTTGGGGCTAAAAAGGTAAAAGAACGCTCCCTGACAGTTTTCATGTTAAGCTTCGGGATTTTAAAAAGTTTTTCACTGGAGGAACGGAGGGTGCGTGATGGCTGATAAACAGACAGCTTGGCAGAAAGGTACGGCGGGAGAGATCCGTCAAAATGCCGTGACCATTTTGCTGCGTGTGCAAGCTGCTGTTAAAGTTCATTAGGTGTGTCGACAAGGGATAACAAACACAATTGGTGCTGAAATGTGTCTTCAGATTATGCATAATGGTACGTTAAAGTATTTGGAGCTGGAGGGGGGGGGGGACATCCCCCCCCCCACACCACCACCACCATCACCAAGATCCGCCCCGGTCACTCTGTGCACGCGAAACCAGAAACGTCGATGGAACGTTGCAGTAGTCGGGCAAAATTGAAACTGCGCCTTCACTAGAGCAGGGATCCTTTTTTTTTTAATTAAAACAAATTAAAAAATTAAAATTAAAAAACACGTTTATTATAAGAGGGATGAGAGACGGGATTTCAATGAGAGTGCAGTTCAAGAATCTCATAAACCATCGGAATGTGTGATGGTCTGTGATTTTGGGTCTTACTGTTCCAATCCGTGAGACACAAAATCACATACCAGCAAGCAACTACATTAGTGACACGTACCGCGTGTCTAGTCCGCGTGGCAGGCTCAAATTTATTTTCTAGTCAGTTTAACTCTGCCGCTTGGTTTTTCCACTCCTAAATATAGCACCAGACGGCTCAGGCTCGCAACCGCGACCCGATCGACAGAACAAGTATCATGTGATCAAGTAAGAAACCGGAATCCGTGCACTGTGGTCGATTATCACCTGAGGTTAGTAAATTCAAGTTGTGCCTGGAAGCGAACCGGCAAAAAAGCGAGAATGAACCGTGTGAAGAACAGGTTGTACTTGCTGAGCTTTATAATAGGGCAAGCCTTCTGCTTTTAGTGCCATACCTCACATAAAATTTTAAAGGTGTGTCAGTGCGGGCTAGTGACCCAAATAATTATAGCTCAGCGGTTTACACCATATAGACACCCACGGACACCCAATGCTCAAAAGGCCATTGGGCTGCTATCGGCCCCAGTTTGCCCCCGCACGACAGTGCGCGGGCAAACGGTGGCTGACATCTGCCCGATGGCTTTTGCGCACTGGGCCAGCTGCGCTGAAACTGTTACTGACAGACTCAGTAAACGTGGCCGCGTCAGTGTTCGCCTTGACAGACCGGACTGTGGTCAGTGGCCGGTTTCTTATGAAATATTTTCTTGGGACGAATATTATGCACATTCGAGACTTGCTGCATTAAGATACGCGGCGTTATGCCGCGTATTCGTATGCGGCATTACTCGAATGAGTTAACCAGACTCTGTGTCAGTGGCCGTGAACTGAATGCCGATGTCTTTGGAAAAAAAAAAAAAAAAAGCCTAATTACCGATGCGTGTATGAACTGCAGATCAAGAGGACAGCAAGAGGCCCTGATCCTCATGCATGTACATACACAACTGCGACTGTCTCAGTATCGGCACTATGTCTAAAACTCAGGCGCGGGATGGTCGTTCCTGATTACTCATAACACGGGTAGTAGTGAATAGTACTGTTTACTAAGTACTCGTGGTGTTAGGAGCCAATGACGCAACGACCATCCTTCGCCTAGGGTCTGAATCGGTCCGGTCATAAATCTATTACTATTTAACTTGAGTGTGCAACGCGGCCTATCAAAAAAGTCGACGCCTAGTCAGTGTCGCGGCCGACGCGCGTTTCAACAGGTATTTTCCAAGTGTCTGATTTATGACAGGGTGTCGAGAGCACACTGGTAACAAGTATGTACCGCACGAGCAAGATACACAGCGGAAATCTTTTACGTAACTAAATGTTCGTCTTATGACGTATTCGCATGTAAACGTCAAGTAGGGGGCCTAATGTTCTAAGCATGCAATGTTGAAAGAATAGTTTTGTTGTACAGTGCAGGGGCCGGATGCTTGACAGCCTTCTAACTCTTAAAACACTGTTAAAAGTGAAAATTTACAAACGTTTTGTAAAAGTCGTGTTTAGCGCACTTAAATGCGATGCACGGCAGACTTCTAAATTGTAAAACAGTTTTTAAAGTGAAAATTAAAAATCGTTTCTTAGCGCGCTTAGATGCGATACGTTTAACACTGTTTTAGCGACGATTTTCGCTTGTAACTTTAGAAGTGCTCGTAGCTATTCTAAACGCGCTGAAACAAGGCTTTTAAATGGAATGGACGCTGAATGGGCGCCATTTTTAATCAGCCGCTTCATTGATTTCGACAACATCAGCGAAGAAAAGAGCGATCGCTGCATCCTTTCGGACGAAATATAACGACGAACAACATCGGTTTCAGCGTTTGTGATTTACTGAGAAGGGCTGAAAAGCATTGGGAAGTGAAATGTCTGTCGGAGAGATCGGCGGAGGTCAGCCGGCGTAACACAACCTGACTTTGTATATAAGTATAATAAGCTCGATTACCATCAATGCCACCCTATCAACCCAAGAAACCAGCACCTCGACCTCGCAAGCCTCGACCGACACAGGCACGAGCCCTGATCCCCCACCACCAGCGAACAAATCAGCCAACGCCACGCGACAGCGAAGACGACCACCCAGACGCTTCAGGACCCAGCAACGCTCGGCACTACTCGCCACATCGCCACCCCACCCTCGCCTACCTCCACACCACCGCCACCCACCCCACCCATCCCAGCGCCCGACCCCTAAGCCCAGACTCCACTGGCCACCACCACCGCCACCCAACCTCCCCAGGCCCTACTGCAGCCAGCCACGGTTCTGCCGGCCACCACCACCCCCGCCACCACTTCTACAAGATATGCTAAAGTGGCTGGCTTATCAACTCACTCCAGCATGGCACCGCAGCAGCGGTTAACTGGCCACAACACCCGCCTCCTCCACCACCCACCCGGCCCCGGCAACAACACCAGCCGCTGCGCGACGGAGCGACAGATAGACAGCCAGATGACCTCCCACCCACCCACCCACCACCTATCCCACTTCCCCTGGCCCACCCCCCCCCCCCCTACTCCCCTGGACGAAATCAGCGAAAGCTGGAAGTCTGTATCACTTTAAAATTAGCACTAGCACCATCAATGCCTCAATAGCTCAGTCGGTAAGACTCGCGGTCCAAAATGTCACTTTTGAAACCACGACTGGCGTTTTGTCTTTTTATTGTTTGTTTGTTGTTATTGTGCTGCACGTCTTTAAGTATTTCCATATTCCTTCAGCAGGACTGCTTCCTTTGCCGATAAAAAATTGTTGTTGTTTTTTATTTTTATTTTGGTGTGTGGAAATTAATAGTCTCCGCCGGGCTTGGAGCAGCCATCTTGGCCGGAATGGAACTGACGAGTGACGCAATGAAGTTAATTGACGTCAATTTTATAGGTGTTAGTTCTTTTTCTTACGAACTTTCAGTTCGTCAGCTATTGTTTCACGTCATACCTTCAGTTGCATCCTCATTATCAGAAAAAAATAAGTTGCAAATTGTGTAATTGTTTCTGCATATATTCTGAACAGGCCTAAATATTACTCAATTGTGGTTTCATTGTCTTTGCTAATCGTGTTTCTTTTTTGATTGGGATTTTGTCTCCATACTGGTGATCATAAGTCTTTACTGTGAATGAACTATTCAAGGAACCCCCTATCAGTCTATTTATATATCGGTGACGTAGTGCGGTAGACCATTTTTAGCTAAAACTTTGTAAACTTTTTTTAGAAACGTGTCGTGCATTAGTTTTAAAAGTGTTTTTTTTTTTAATCTGTTAACTAAAACGATTTTAACTTTAAAATGCTTCTAATTTAGAACGCTGTTAAGCATCCGGCCCCAGGACTTTGTGGTGTGTGTGTGTGTGTGTGTGTGTGTGTGTGTGTGTGTGTGTGTGTGTGTGTGTGTGTGTGTGTGTGTGTGTGTGTGTGTATTGTGTGTGTGTGTGTGGGGGGGGGGGGGGGGGCAAAGGGAGGGGACAAATGGCTGCATGAGATGACAAAAGGAAAAGGTACGATTTTCTTTATTTTCTGCACCTGCACACATAAAACAAAGCAATCAAAAATCCTACTCAAGGCCGGTCTCATAATTATCAGACAGAAGAATCGCTATCGTCCATGTACCTTTAACACGTCGTTCCATTTCATCTTGAATCCAACAAATCCAGCATTGACTGAATGAACGCATTTGTCGCCATGTCGAAAACTATCTGACTACATCATCTTACGTGTAACAATGACGTAGTGTCGGGAATTTCTACGCAACCTTCCCATCATGCCGGCCTGACTTTTGTTCTTTAAATTCTGCGTACTTGTTTTTTTACATCACTACGGAACCTTCAAGCTAATGCTATCGAACATTACGCGTCGACTGAAGTTGCAACATGTTACTACATGTGCGCCCACCGTGTTGCACTCTTTTAGTCAGTAATAGACTTATGGTCGGGACCGTGTGATGTCAACAAAGACATAGCTCACCAAGTTCATTTCTATTTTCGGTTTCAGCGCCCCAAGTCGACAACTCGGCAGACCGCCAAGTTACGTGTATTTCTAGGAATGTCTTTTCACATCGATGTGTTTTCCCCCCGATGCTATTTACGTTTTGCGAAATGTACTTTCATTTGTGACGTTTCTAGTTGCGCAGAGCTCAGACGCAAAATCGGAAGCGCGGTGAAGCCCCTCGTGACAAAAATCTGGCAGGTATGGACCAATTTTGATTGTACACCTTATATTTTTATGCTGGTGTATTATATCAGTGTACAGCATTTTAGGTGTCTCGAACTGTAGGGCGTACAGTTTAAATCACAGATCCTACTCGGTACACGTACGTCCACACTCCATAATTATGTATTGAAGTACATGTAATTGCCTGTTGTGCCGCGTTATTTCCAAGTGCTTTACTCTCACTAGTGTGTCCACTCAGATCATGATCCGCATCGCGTTGCCACTACTGAATAAGTTGGAAGTCAAAACTGTAAACTGAACTGACACATAATAAATGACTCAGTGACAAACTGACAAGATTATACACATTCGAGACGTTTTCCATTTGGATGCACGGTTCAGTACCTCGTATCCTCTCGCAGATGCAGCACGTGTCGAATGAGTTAACCCATTTAGACAAGACGCACTGCAGCAGGAGATGGATCGACTATGATAATTCAAGGGTCGTGTCAGATTAGCATGACGCCTGAAGCTAATAATTATGGCACTGTCTTTGAATTATCATTCATCTAAGTCCTGCAAGTAGTACATATTCATTAGGTGAGTAAAGTGACACCACCAACATTAGTTGAAAATGCGGCCGTGGTGCTGAAATGGGTTAACACATTGACGTCGAGATTACCGCTTGTGGAATACGTAATAATGCAGGGACCCGAGTGACTATAATAGTTAATGTTTGGTGCCAAAATAACTTGTCCCCCAGTGGTTGCTGGAGGCGTCACTGAGTTCTTCGAACACCACTTTTGAGCCATCATCAGTGGTCCCTTCAAAGCAGTCTAGTCGTAATTTGTAACAGGGCTGACTGAATGCGGCGTTCAGCGAACAATGGTAAACTATTATGAAGTTTCATATTTAGGGAAAGAAGGCGGGTGGGGCTTGGGGGACTTCGTGTCGGATTTAAAATAGAAACCCACAAGCAAGCAGCTTTCTTGAATGTCTAGACAGCATGTCATCAGTGGTCAAGAATAATTTAACCCATTTCATCCTGAGGTTGATTTTGTAAAAATTTGCTTATTGTCCTATGACGAAGACTACATTACAGATTAGGAGATAGATCAATTGTTTAAGTTGAAGGGTGGTGCAAGAGTAGCTTGGCGCCTCAGGCGCCAAGCTATTCTGGCATCATCCTTCAACTATCAGTCAAATTTATTTCAAGCAAAAGATATCAGGATGAAAAGGGTTAAGCCCAATTCTATTCGTATGCAGCAATCATTGCTTCTATATAAAACAAATTTAAAAATCGTAATTAATCACTCAGAATGACGTTCAGTCCATCTTTAGTTCTCATAGTTGAAACCATGATGCTGTCTGATCCAGGCTGAAGACAAACAGCAAGCCTTGATTCGCATTGAGTGAACGACACGAAGCAATTACTGACGACGCCCCATTGTTGTTTCGACCGTCAACCTACTGTGCTAGCTGCCATGTTGTGCAAATGGAATGTATCACGGCCGTCAAGATAATGTTGTCGATCTTCTAGAACAAAGCGTACTGAAATGCCGAGGTGTATTGTCCTGGGTAATTTATTAGCCTTCAAACACGCAGTTGATTAACCGAGTAACTGCATGGTTAACCTACCCATCTACAAGAGACATAAATCCTCATGAGCCCCCGCAGTCGCGGGGGCTCATGAGGATTTATGTCTCTTGTTACTCGAGTGTCCATTTTTTGGTCCCATTTCATTTGTGTTCTTCACGCAAATGTTGGTCAGTGTGCAGTGGTTTCAGACGCGAAATCCGCGATCACAGGCAGCGAAGGGGTTAAAAGAATCCATTGACGTTTTCCTCTGCTTTGGTCCTTATCAGAAAAGAGAAAAGATTAATTTGTGGTGTCTCAAAGGTTAATGTTTTGAAAAAAGGGTAAATTCGGCACCCTGTCGCCCTCAGAATAGGCGAGGAAGTGGAATCTGTGACTAAGTCCTCGTGGAGGGCAGCCCAAATTAAATTCCCCTCGTGGAAAGTTTGGACTTTGTCTACGCGTTCATGAATCAGTTCTCCGCAGCACATTTGCTCTTGCTGTATGAAACAGGGGCGGATCAGTTACCTGCCGGAGGGGTGGGGTGGGATGGGGGAGGGGCGGGGAGGCAACTTTTTACGTTTTGTTTGGGACCGTACACTTGACATAAAGGGCTCCCGACGCTAGAACGTGCTTCCCAGTGGCCGGAAAATTAAAACGCGGGGTGGTTTTTTTTTTTTTTTTTTTTTTTTTTTTTTTTTTTTTTTTGAGGTTGCAAACTCCCCAAAAGAAACTTTGATATAACATTTTAAAGAAGTTTTGACCGAAGGGGGAGGGGGGGAGAAGGGATTCGGAACACCCCCCCCCCCCCCCCCCCACACACACACACACACACAGATCCGTCCCTGTTGCAGGTTGCATCTCATCTTATGATAGTGGAAAACGGATCGGCCATGACAGTTCAAGAGCTGTGACACATTAGCATTGCGCCTGGGAAGGCTAGCTCCGAGCTAATCTAGCGGTGTTCTTGAACGATCATGGTCGATCTATCTCCCACTGGTATGCAGATGTGTTACTTTTTGCTTGTAATCGTAGTAATAACCCGTTCAATTTCGAGCAAATGTGAACCGCAAGAGGTATAGATCCTCATGAGCCCCGGCAGTTGCGGGGGCTCATGAGGGTCTATACCTCTAACTGACACCACTTTTTGGTCTGGATTGACACCACTTTGAATACCGAGGCCGTGCGCAGGTACAGCGCGTCACTATCGACGATCGGCAGTGCGAGCAGGCCGGAAAATTACCGGTACAGAAACAAATTATTTCCATGAAATCGCCAAAAATTATCAGAGTTTGCATTAATAAGATGCATCGACTGTTAGTATAATAAAGTTATATAATTATACTAGCTGTTAAAACGACATGGCAGACCATTTTCCAAAGCCACCGTGACTGGCTTCATCGCCATTATGCAGTTTTAATACATGTACGTTGAGAGATCGTTTTTGTCAGCATTATTTCCTTACAAAATAAACAAAGTTTGTATTGTAACAACTGTATGACCAGGAAGCAATCGTCCTCGGTCCTTTGTTAACGTCAGCTTAAATTTTGCCGCATATTACTTGTGAGTTCACATTAAAGCAGTATGGGCTAAGCGTAAGAGCTAGCCGAGTTGCCCTCATTTCGTGGCTCGCCAAGTCTTGGCTCAAAGTTGCGTAATCTAGCGTGCGTTCTCGCGTTGCTCGGGAACTGGCAACCGGCCTATTGAGTGTGAAAGTCTCAGCCTATCTGGTCTCACCACAGAAGCATGACCACCAACTGCCGAGATATCTTGATGACTAGCCATGGCGTCCTCTGAGTCTGAAAACCCCCAAGAGCAAGTCTCTCGCAGTCTTGAGGGAGCGGTGGGAGGACTTGGGATTCACGAGGAACAGAACCACGTCACGGAGGAAGAGTATGTGCGGCTACGCTGCGCCCTTAGACATCTGCAGCCTTTCCTGGGACAGATCGGCCTCTCGCCCATCCACATTATCCCCTACATGCGAGGTGATGAACGCTTCAGAGGATTTCCAGGTAAAAATTCAACACCGAAACTGTATAATTGTAGGCTACACTATTCATTGCAAAGGGGTGACTGCAATGCGCATAAAATGAAAAGAAAAACCATTCACCCCTTAAGCTGCCGAGAAAAAAGTCGACATGATCCAACTGCAAGAGACATAGTCGCGGGAGCTCATGAGGATCTATGACTCTCGCTAAGACCTATTGTATCGATGGTTAGTTTTTTATGGTGTTGGCTTTTGGTCGTGGAATGAACCAACATTTCATTTACAAGAAACAAAAATGTATGTACAGTGGCAGGGAAAGGATTAAAGTTTTTAAAAAAAAAAGCACGGCTTCAATGTTTTGTGCCCTTCCAGTCCAGTTATATAACTCATGCCTTTGTAGTCACAGACGACCGCGGATAAACGTGTTCAGTGATGTGTATCACTTTCTGCTCCGCTATCCGTAAGTGGCCAATACTTAACATACACTCAGCATTCCTCCTAAGTATTCCTCTAACGTTTAAAAGGGCATCTAACGATCTAGATACAAATTGTTAGGCATAATAACTGGAAGATGTTATTTGTTAGGTTAACTATTATAAATGCAATATATTACTGAATACTTGTATTAACCCCTTCTCTGTCATTGTACGTACACTGTATGTACATTTTTGTTTCTGAAGTTTTGTTTTATTCAGCGACTAAAAGTCAACACCGTCCAAGAAACATGGATACAAATTGGTCTCAGCAAGAGGCATGGATCATCATCATGAGCGCCCTGCAATCGCGTCGGCTCATGATGATCTATGTCTTTTGCAGTTAGATCGTGTTCACCTTTTTTTCGGCAATTAAGGGGTTAAATGTTGTTTCTTTGCATTTTATGCGCATTGAAGTCACCCAATTAATATTACGCTTACAAGCGAAGAGTAAATCATATTAACTCATTCTACCCCAACACCGAAATCCCCAAATTTTGCTGTTGTCCTATGAAGATTGCACTCTAGTGCAGGACACAGATCGACCACGATAGTTCAAAGGTGATGCTAGAATAGCTTGGCGCCCATAGGCGCCAAGCTATTCTGGCATCACGCTTGAACTATCATGGTCGATCCTTATCTTTCTGTAGCGTGTCTGGGGTAGAATGAGTTAACGTGTGCGGGCCGTCTGCCGGCGTTTGCTTACTGGATTGTTAAATCAGCAGAGTAATATGATGAAAGTGCACTTATATTTCATGGTAAACTTCCCGACAGACAAAGAAGTCCAGAAGAACATCATCGCTTTGGAAGACCGAGATGATGTGGAGCTCGCCGCCTCCTCCTTCATCGACGCTTTGCTAGATACTAGAGCTCCACCGGGGACCCTCTCTAACTTTCTGCACAGCTTAAAGCAAGCTAACGACCACGAGGACAACCCTAACGAAGGTTTGCAGGGAACTGGGATTGAGTCGGGAGGTGGGATGGGTACGGGGGTAAAGTGCGGGGATTGTTTGTAAATGTAATTTCTCCGTTTTACAACAGACTTACACTGAGACTGAGTTATACCTAATCCAAAAGTTGATCAACAAATGTGTTAAATGCAACTCAGCCAGCCCGCTGCATCTGTAAGATGCATAAACAATATTCTCTTAAGCCCCTGCATCTGCAGCGGACCATGTGAATATGTGCCTCCTGCTGGCTAGAATTGGCATTATTTTCCCGGGGACTCGCCAGAATGACCCAACTGTATCTCATCGCAACCTACGTTTTTTTCCCCCCGACTCAGGAGCATGGCTCGTTCACGATGTCCTGACGCTGGCCTGCGTCTACATGCCCGTGCAAGAGGTCCTGGTGAACCTCCTCAGCGATGGAGACCACCTTGAAAGTCTGGACCTCCACACAGTGGCCTCAGCGTTGAGCGACCGCCGGCTGCTGACCGCGAGCGACCTTACACACGTCATGGAGACTTTGATGGAACCTGAAGCAGCAGTGCCAGGTTTGTGCCAATTAACCCATTACAACCTGAGGCTGATTTTTGTCAAATTTTTTATTGTCCTAGAAAGTCTACATTACAGGTCAGGAGATAGAACAACCATTTTAGTTCAAGGGTGGTGCCAGAATAGCTTGGCGCCTTAGGCGCCAAGATTTTCTGGCACCACCCTTGAACTATCATAGTCAAATTCATTTCAAGCAGTAGTGTATTAGAATAAAAAGGGTTAAAGCCTGTTGAATGTCATTTATTTCATACCTTGTGGCTGCCGCATGCTGGCAGTGTGCTACTATAAGAAATGCCTAGGAATCTAACTGTTTGTCTATTTGTGCGGTGTTGGGTGATTTCCCTTACTACAATGCTATGTTATCAACCCTAATAGGCGATTTCCGAAAATCAGAATTATGTCAGAATGCGACATCGCATATTTGACCGGGCTTTTTATCCACTGTTTTCTGTTTTTTTTTAAATATAAAGTGCAATTTTACCTACTTCTAATTTTTGGAGATCGTCTGCTATTAAAGCCCAGTGCTACGCGTCATTTTCCAACGGAATGGAGGCCTGGTCTATGGTATTGGACATTTTGCATTGTGCGCTGGCCTGTGATGTTGGAGAATAGCCGTATGGTCCAGAATCAAAGACCAGCATACAATGACTATAGAGAGGAAAAATGACAGAAATCTATCCGATCAGGTACTAATAGCCTGAGTACCTTTTCTGTCAGCTTTGGTTCTCGTCATCATGACAGTCCGGCAATGCTGACAATCATTTTGTGATCTTGATTGTAAGTGCATGTGTGCTTTTCTGTGATTTTGAACCTTACGGCGTGAGGCCGTAAGGTCCAAAATCACAGACAAGCACACTTTTGAAGGCCAATTTATAAATGTAATTTATGTGATAACTTTTCTATCAGCTTCAGTGCGCATGCTGGCCTACCTGTACAAAGAGCAGGCGAGGAGAGCGAGAGAAAACTACGTGAGCGAAATTGAGGGACGCAATGACGAGTCATCCACACCCGAAGGGAACGTATCGACACGTCCCTTATGGCTTGAGGCCCTTCTCGACGTTGTGGAGCGGTATGGGGGTCAGGGGATCAGGCAGAAGATTTCAGCTGAACTGCTGTCTTCGGATACATGGGAGAATGCACTCGGTAAGTTAATCATATATAGGTTTGATTTAACTGAAATATCACTGTTAATTGTCTGCATTTGAGAACACAGCAAGAATGCGGGTGGTGGTGGTGGGGTGGGGGTGGGGTGTTTAAAACCGCGCTATCTTTCTATCCAGTAACAAGTAACAAGGAATTAAATCGAGTACGTATAACCTTGAATTACTGCCTCAAAATTATCGTCCAGTGAATCATGTAACAGACGATTGCAGAACTTAAATGCTTTGAATACCTAGACAAAAGTTTCCACAAGCAAACAACAGCAACAATTTTATCTTCGTAGCTAAATATTTCTGTAAAGTATAGGGCAGTCGTACGACATTTCCACGAGACTACCGGCATATCTATTTTCCTCTTTTTTCACCCCCCACCCGGGTCTGCCTTGGGGGACTTGGGTGGGGTTAATTACTTTTTAGTTCCCAGGGTCACCCTGATCAGCCCCACAGGGTGGGTTTTCCCCTCTATTCCGGGGCATGTGTTTCTGTCTACCCTTGGTCCATTCACCTGTATTTTCCTTTTTTAACTCTCCCTACTGTCTGCACTGCCTGTAGCTCTTGATATTGGATGTGTGTTGCTAAATGGTCTTAGGTTTATTTAGCGTATTAGACCGGCTGGCGTCATACATTCAATATTCTGTTTAGGTGTTTTTTTCACAAGCAGTGCAGGTACGTCCTGAGAAAGTCTTGTTGCTTTCGGGACGTTAACAATGTACAACCAACCAATCTTTTTTCAGATCGGCTGGCATTTCGGCAGTGTATCCGTAGTCATCAAGCAGCAGAAGGTTGGTGCTTCTTACATTTAAAAAAAAAAAAAAGAACACACGGGCTTACACGCAGACAGTCAGAAAGACAGACACACGAACAGACACAATCCTAAGTTGCCAGAAGCACTAAAGTCGCATTAAATTTGGAGAACTAATTAAATTCAGCATCAAACAGCCAGTCAGACAATCAGCACATTCTACCCCAGGACCGAAATGCCCAAATTTTGAAGTTGCGCTCAGAAGGACTGTATTACAATTCAAGAGACAGATCGAGCATGATAGTTCAAGGGTGGTGCCAGAATAGCTTGGCGCCTATGGGCGCCAAGCTATTCTGGCACCACCCTTGAAACATCATGCTCGACCCGTGTCTTACTGTGGTGTGTCGGGGCTGAATGAGTTTTAAAAAAATCCATTGTATGCAGCGTTATTATTCCTTCACCAGTCTAACATCTCCGTCCCGTGACTTGACATCTTATCAATTTCAGATGATGCAGGCAGCGTCGCCGACAGTGATGTCACCGTTAGGGAAGATCAAGGTGAAGGTCATCACCCAGGTGGCCAGGGTCAACGTCGACTTGGAGGACCGCTTCTGCCGCAGTCAAACCTGACGGAAATAAGACGACAGCGGACAATGGAGTTTGTTATCGAATCAAAACATGCGCCGCAACAGATTCCATACATCATCGAGTATATCCGGTATGACAGACGTCTGAACGCCAAACCACAACAACTTCGTGGGACAGGTGCTCTTTTAACGCCCAAAGCCAAATAATATTTCAAAATCGGATGCTGAGCACTACACAAATGAGTTGCGCGAGATCTTCCCTGTGAAAGCAAAAGACCGTAAGTCCTGTTTTGTGAAATGCGAGATTTTTATTGTGATACGATAAAAAAAATCTCGATTTTTACAAAAAAAAAATAGACATACTCTCTTTTGACCTCACAGAGCAGAGCTATTCTTGTAATTCGGTTGTTGGTCCAGAGTCGGACGATCATCCCTGAAGGGTATTGTAAAGCCTGTCTAGCTTAAACCATCCACCCAGAAAAATGTGATTTTGAATAATGTTTATCATTAACCCATTTCATCCTGATACACTATCGCTTGAAATAAATTTTACTATGATAGTTCAAGGGTGGTGCCAGAATAGCCTGAGGCGCCAAGCTATTCTGGCACCACCCTTGAACTAAAATGGTTGATCTGTGTCCTAATCTGTAAAGTAGCCTTCATAGGACCATAAGCAACCTGTAAAAAGTCAGCCTCAGCATGTAATGGATTAATTGAAAAAACAACAATCGATCCTTTGCAAAAGTAAAAATGTAAACAATTTAACAATTTAAATGAGGAGAAGGGGGTTACCTAAGGCCTACATCGCTGTTTCAAATTTCACTAGGAATTTTTGCCTTTGAACTATTTTTCCCTCTGTACCAGTGACCGACAGTTGGCGATTTTCTCTACAGACTATCATCGCCACACTAATAATCATAGTGATATAAAATGCTTTGAGTCTGCACTTTGCTTTGGCGGGAGATGTTCTGGTACTAACCACATAAAGATAATCACCCGCGCTTTGACTTTCAGCACTTTTGTCTTTACATCTTTATCTGGACTGTCAGTGTTTTGAAAATTAACACATTCGAGACGTGCTGCATTCGGATACGCGGCTTTTTGCCGCGTATCCGAATGCGGCACTTCTCGAATGAGCTGATATTTCTTTCAGAGGAAACTCCCCAGCCAGCTGATTTAGATGACGCCAGCTCCACAGTAACGTCAAATGACACAGTCTCCACCGAGGACAACACGAAGGTGCGAGATCTGTTGGTTGAAGCGGAGAACAGAGAATTCGCTCGCACCCTGCGCTACAGCGGCGTGTCTGAGGGTGATGAAAAAGGGGGGCCACCGCAGATACGCCTGAGAGCGTACCAAGAGGAGCAGTTGATGATAGCCCGAGAAGGGAGGAACGTGGTCATTATTCTGCCCACTGGTACAGGGAAGACGTTCATTGTCATCAAATATGTACAGGTACAGGTCCATGAAATCATTGACCTCAAAATTCCCAATTACTTAAGTTGTTTTTTAATGACTTCGTACCAATTAACGATCTGGATCGACCATGATAGTTCAAGGGTGGTGCCCGAAAAGCTTGGCGCCTGTAGGCTCCAAGTTATTCTGGTACTACCCTTGAACTATCATGCTCAGTCCATATCGATTGGGTTAACGTTAAAATAACGGCATGTAGACAAGTTAGCATTCACGCATTTACACCGAATGAATTCCATTGCAGTAGTGATATTTTCCGGCTTGGCTATATGTTTATTTGTTATTTGCTTTTCTTCTACATCTTCCCGTGTGTGCATGACCATCCTCACGGTATTGATTATTATGCGCAATTGTTGGTGGTGTTACTACGTTTCTGGCGGTAGCATGTCTAATGCTTGTTTTACTCGTTGACCTGACACGCGATATACACAGATTGCTTGTTATTGCTGGACTTTGGACGCTAGGACAATTCATCTGACTCTTCTTTTTGTTTACAACCAGGATTACCTGTCCAAACCAGGCCTAGGACGAGTGGTGTTTCTGGCACCGAAAGTAAAACTGGCTGAACAACAGTTCCGTCGCTTTGTCCACTTCTTCCCCAAAGACACCTACTTCAGATGCGGCAGATCCAGAAGTTCCAAAGCCCCCTTCAAGGAGCTGCTGGACTCGTAAGAGATTTTAGTGTTTGGCAGTTCCTTGTTCTACAATGTACTTTATTTCAGATCCAGATCATTCAAAAACACCGCCCACACTTTGTGGGATTCACCCCCCCCCCCCCCCCCCCCGAGTCCCTGCGCACAAAAGGTCATCAGGCTACCGTTCGCGGGCCGACTGTGGCCCACATCAGCCGAACAGCTTTTGTGCACTGTAGGTTCTCCAAACGCCCGCCAGTGTAGACGTTTTATGGAAAGCTCTTAACTCCCGAGAAAATTGAGCACCATCCAACTGCAAGAGATATAGATCTTCATAAGCCCCTCAGTTGCGGGGGCTCATGTGGATCTATGCCTCTTACTGAAACCACTTTGTACCCATGTTCTTTTGAGTGACGGCTTGGGATCTTTGACGTTTGCCGAGCTAATCTGCTTTTGAGCAGTCATGACACATCTCCACACCTGACCTGACGTACGGATGGCGGTCACCATGAATCGTCTCTATATATAAGGTCTACAATTAATACAAGAAATGTAGTACATGTACTGGCTGTTTTGTTTTCAGATACCGCGTGTACGTGATGACCCCACAATGCCTGGTGGAGGCGATCGGAGCCGGAGAGGTGCAGATCACGGACTTCTCTCTCATGGTTCTGGACGAATGTCACCACACGCTGGGCAAGCACCCTTACAAGGACCTCATGGATCTCTACATGGACGCCAAGTTCTCTGCGGACATCAAGCCGCATCTGCCGCAGGTATGTTGACCTAATCGCAGGACGAGGACGCTTACACGACTTAGCTCCCCTGACAGCGCATCCTGTCAGTTTTAGTCTCTCAGTCATTGATGCTTACTTGAGGATGCAGGGCGGATCTGGGTGGCGTTCCAGGGGTTACGGAAGCCCCCGCTGGCCATAAATACTTTAAGATGCTCTGTCAAAGTCCCTTTTTGGAGTTTGTATCCACCATCCCCCCCCCCCTCCCCCCTTCACCTTCCTCCCACGCGCACAGGCTCATCCTATAAATTCACTTGGTAGAAGTTGTGTGTTAAGGTCACATACACAGATCCCCCCCCCCCCACCACACACACACACACACACACACACACACACACACAACACACACCTCCTGGTGAGAAGGTGCGTCAGGTCACTCGCTTGACAACCGACAGTCAAGATTTACAGGTTCTACACCCAAAGATTTACACATGCCAAGACTAATCTAATACTGTTTATGAGAGACGGTGATGGTAGGCCTACGTATTTCGCGAATGAGTTTCGTATATTCCATTTTAGATAATCGGCTTGACTGCGAGTCCACGAGTGGGACCAGGTGGGACTCTAGAGTCGGCCACCAGCCTGCTGCGGGAGTTGTGTGCCAACATGGACGTGGATAAACTCTGTACCGTGGTCAAGAACGAGAGGGAGCTGGAACGTTACGTCAACGAGCCCACGCACGGTAGGTTGCATAAATACGTCAGCCACTATACGTCACTATATAACGCACATACGTGTAACTGAATTCGGACGTAAATCGGACAGGTCTGTGGCTTCCCAGTAAGCAAAGGACCCTCGGACCGACGTGGGCCGCAGTTGGTCCGCACGGTACAGTCGTGCGCGGGCCGACTGCGGCCGACGTCGGCCCGATAACCTTTGCTTACTGGGCACCAAGTGGATACATGTCCGATGGACGAAAAGGTTTACGGGCCGACGTCAGTCTTTGTGAACAATACCCCACGCAGGCAGCTCTGTAGTAAAATACCAGAAACGAATTTTACAAGCAGCTCTCATTCTGATTATATTCTTTTAACTCCTCAGAGATCCGCATGTGCAGAAAACGACTGAAGGACGGATTCCGGAAGATAATCGAAGGAATGATGAAAACGATAGAAGACAACATGCTGCAATGTGCCTGTAAGTTTTTTAGTTTTACGTGTGCTGGTCTTTGATGTAGGACCTTACAGTTCTAGGCCTTAAGGTCTAAAATCACAGACCAGAAAAATACATTTTGATCGTCCCATGTCTCAATGTATGTCTAGATTCAGATTGTTTGTATATGTCCTGATTGTTGCTGGACAGTGCAGATCATGGTTGGGTTGAAGGATCGATTTTGATATGTCCACTGGGTCATTATGGCATCTCCTCACCGTCTGTGCCGTTTTATAAGCAGCACTCAGGCATTTGTTCAAAACAGCTTTCTATCTACACATCATTACTCAAAAATTAAAATTGCCAGCCTGTTATGGTTTTGGCAAGCGTGGACTTGTACATACTGGTCTGTGGTTAGGACAGAAACACTGGACTGACGAATGTTTTTTCGTGGGTGTCATAGTTATAAGTTTTACTATTTCAACAGTCATGTCTTGGTTCGGGTACGCGTTTCCACGGAGTCTATCAATTGAGTACAGCACTTCAGTGTCTCTTCCGTTCACTATACAGCCATTGTTATTAATTATCTGCGTATTCTTATGTGAGCTGGCGATTGGGTACCTGATAGAAGGGGCAGGGGAACCCAATCGTTTTTCTGTCTAGCAGTCAGTATTTCCCCTTGGTATGTGTACATTTCTGTTCGCCATGTTTAAAGTAGTAGATTGCGCAAATGTCTTCGGGCCAACTGCGGCCGTTGTTGGCCCGAAGACCTTTTGCTACTCGGGTGTTTACTCTGTTTACCTGCGAACAGAAGAAACAAATACCGGCTGTGCATTACACCATTCAGCCCTGACGCACTACAACATGAAATGGGTCGACCTGTCGGCGCCAAGCTAATCTAGCACTGCCCTTAAATTATCATGGTCGATCATCTCCTGCAACTGGTGCATAGTCATTAGATGACGCCTCCAAAATTTGGGAAATACGGCCGTCGGGCTGAATGAGTTAATTCACATCGTGAAATGCAGTTATCAACCCAAGCCCGTCTTCCTTTGCAGCCGTGGCTCCTGGCGGCTGGTCCCCAGAGCAGCGAGAACAGCTCAAGAAACTGCTGATGGCTCCTAAATCGTGGGGAAGTGTCCGGTACACGCAGTGGGTCACCACCCTCACGACGCATCTCGTGCACTTTGGGGACAACAAGCAGGCTCACATGCAGCTGTTTTCTTTTGCTGAAATGCTGCTGGTACGTGCGTGCGAGTGTGCGTGCATGCGTGCGAGGAGAGTTTGAAATTAGAATCTAACTTTACTCATCAAAAAAAGGTTAGTTAGTTAGTTATTTGGGTTTAACGCCGAGCAGGCGGCTAAGGCCATCTCCATCAAAAAAAAGTATGAATAAATGAATTCTGATTGAACGAAAACATTGCATGAGTTAATTACTTAGCTCATTCAGCCCGGCTCATGTATTTCACATATTTTGGAGGCGTCATCTAACGATTATGCACCTGTTGCATGAGATGGGTCGACCATGATAATTCAAGGGCAGTGCCAGATTAGCTTGGCGCCTGTCGGCGCCAAACTAATCTGGCACTACCCTTGAATTATCGTGGTCGACCCATCTCCTGCTGCAGTGCGTCAGGGCTGAATGGGTTAACTAATAATTGGTTCCACGGGTGAACGAGTCAGAGGATGGACGGCGCTTTTTTTAACCTGCG
The DNA here is from genome assembly GCA_036245525.1 of Semisulcospira habei. Classification (NCBI taxonomy): domain Eukaryota; kingdom Metazoa; phylum Mollusca; class Gastropoda; family Semisulcospiridae; genus Semisulcospira; species Semisulcospira habei. The sequence continues at coordinate 225,157,670 of BTPG01000002.1, read as the reverse complement.
TCGTGTTGAATACTCAGCATTTTCCTGTGCCTTCCTACATTCATCTTTACGCCTGGTACGGAGCTGACGAGGCTGTATCCGAACCACCTAGCACATTAACATCTAAAGTGACTATAGTGACTCCAAACGGTGCACTGGCTTTGATGTCACCTGTAGGGTGGCCGTTAAAATTTTCGCTCTTGTCAGGGCGTCTTATGAGTCCATAAGTTACTCCGGTGTATGTTTTTTTGTTTTTTTTTTTTACTAGAGGTACCAGCGATCGCTTATCCTGAACGAAGACTGTGAGTCGCGATATGCCCTGGACTATCTCGAGGAGCAGGTCCACAACATGGAAGAGCTGGGAAGACTTACACAGACCGAGCGTCAAATGCTCGCCGACTTTCAGAGTAATGAGCTGCATGTGTAGCACGATTACAATAGTTTGGTGACATTTTACAGTATGGCCGGCCACGTGTGTACAGATTTGTTATTTTAGACCTTATTGCCTAGAGCCGTAAGGCCCACAATCTCAGTCATGTAGGCCCCTAACATCAACACATTACATTACTAAAACAAAAACAAGCGTGTGCATTAATCAACCCTTTGGCTGTCGGTAGTGGGTTTTGTCGCGATGATTTCTGTGGGAATCATCGCGACAGAAACCGCTACCGACCGCCAAATGGCTAAAGATGAACCTGGCATCAGTTAGATGAATTACATCACGTGGATTAAAGTGTCTTATTTCTGAACTATTTTACCCAATGCGCAAAAACGTCATCGAACAGACGTCGGCCTCAGCTTCACGATAACATCGGTTTCACAACATCAAATACGTTAAAGATTCAATAGAAGTTGGTTGGGTTTTTTAAAAATCACGAATCTAAGATCAAGACGATATTTGTGACGAATGACAAAACAAAATACGACAGTAGCTAAAAAATTAAGATGAAGAATGATGATGATGATAATAATGATGATAATGATAATAATAAAGATGATGATGATGATGATAACAAAAAATACAGCAATCACTGACGTACACATCCCAAGTTGAACTCATGTCACACACTTCTATGCGTGCCCACCAGGACTTACCCCACTACTCCAGCGCGCCTGTAACGACCCTGAGGACTACAACCCCAAGCTGGGTATGCTGGAGGACGTCCTTCGGGGTATCATGGAAAGACACCAGGTCGGTTCATGGACACGTCATATTTGTGATAGGTTCAAAATCACATACCAGCCAATTTAACAGCATTTTAAGGGGTGGGTGGGGGGCACCAATGTTGAACCCCTTCCCTGCTACTAAACGCATATTATTATGAAATCTGTATTCATTCAGCAACCAAAAGACACAACCGTCCAAGGAACATTGATACAAGTTGGTCTCAGCAAGAGGCATAGATCCTTATGCGACCCTGTATTTAGCTGGAACAAATGAGGATCTATGCCTATTGCAGATTGATCGCATTTACTTTTTTTCCGGCGGTGAAGAGTTTAAGCAAGAAGCAAAGGCTTGCAACGTAAACTCTGTTTTGAACTGCCTAAGACTGTTACATATCAGTACAGCTGCTGGGATTGGTCCTCCATGAGGGTTCAGAGGTGCTGTCTGATTAGCTTAGCTTTTGGAGAGGTGTGTCACTATTCGTGCACTAATTGTTGGTCATGGTCGATCCATATTCCAAGGCCGTAGGTACCAGCCTCCCCTAAATTGTAAACCTCGCTTCGAAGAAGGAACAGAGCCGAAAGGTCCAAACTTACTGGCCAGCACACATTTTGTTGAAACTTTGAGTCTGCTCGGCGTTACTTTAGTATATATAGCAATTTCCTTTTTTCCAGGACGAAGCCTCGTGCATGGTGTTCGTGCGGACTCTGGAACTGACCAGAGCCGTCCAGCAGTGGATGAAGGACCAACCAGACCTCAAAGAACTAGAACCGGGACGGATCACAGGATCCAGAAAGTCTGTCATCTACGGTGGTAAGTACACACACCACCATCGCCCAACCCAGCACGCGAAAGGCTATCAGGCCGAAGTCAGCTGCAGTGGACCCGCACACAGTCGTGCGCGGGCCCACTGCGGCCGCCTTCGACCAGATAGCCTTTGCGTACTGGGAACTTTACAATACTTACGCCGGTATTCATTCCACTGAAAAGCATACTCGTCAGTTTCAGTCCAGGGCCGGATCCGGGGGGCTTTGGTACTACAGCACCCCCCCCTCCCTCCGGCTGGCATCAAACTATAAATAAGTGTGTTTAAAATTGAGTTGTAACGTTTGTGTTTCAGTGCCGTACGTAACACCAGTTAGGAACTTTCAAAAACGTCAGAAGAACAGTTTCGGTTGTGGTGTTTTGATATATACTAGACCCTGGCAATAGAAAAAAATAAAAGTTGAGCACGCCCCCCCCCCTCCCCTTGAAAACTGATTGATCCGGGCCTGCAGTCGATTGTCGGGCCGAGAAATTTGCTGCATAATTATTTCTTGCCCTTGTACTCAAATTCCCTAAAGCATAGAAAACGTTGTCCTCGAAAGATTGCATTCCAGTTACGAGACGTATCCACGTGATAGGTCAAGGTTGGTACTATCCTGTTGAAACAGGGTCGACACTCCTTTGTCATTTGACGAAGGAGTAACGGCCCTGTATCAACAGGATGGGTTTGTACCAGAGCAGCTTGGCATCTTTATGCTATTCTGGCAGCGTCCTTAAACTGTCATGGTCGATTTATATTTCGTTTTGTCAAATACTGTGCGATCCTCTTGCTGTATTTCTAGTATTGCTTGCACACTGATTGTTTGCATGCATGTGGTCCCTTTGTTTTATGCAGGCATGACGAAGGTAGAGTCTGAGGACGTGATGAAGGGGTTTAACGAAGGCAAGCACAAGGTGGTGGTCTGCACGTCGGCCGCTGAGGAAGGTCTGGACTTTCAGGCCTGCAACATCGTCGTCAGATACGATTACGTCACCAGCATGGTAGCCATGATCCAGACAAGAGGTATGTCAATGAATTCACACATAGAGCAAACAAAAGTACCTCCTCACCACACACACACACACACACACACACACACACACACACACACACACACACACACACACACACACAACACAACACAACACAACACAACACAACACAACACACACACACACACACACACACACACACACACACACACACACAGAGAGAAATGAAAAAAATTAGGATTTTCATCACTGGCGCATGTGTCCAAAACTAAACCTGGCCGTTTTCATTTGGCCAATTTAGCTTCATTTTCTTTTATAATGATTACTCATTGTGGGATGAACTATCTGGCATAGGGGGATGGGAGAAAGGGAGGAGGAAGGGGGTGCCCAAAAACGAGCCCAGCTCTAATTATGTGCTACTTTCCTCCTGTCTCTAAAAATCAGACGGAGTAAGGCGGATGTGGGAGTGGATCGACCACTGACGCGCAACCACTACCAATGTCTAAGCCTCCTTGTGCATGCATCCATCCGTACTGTAATTATTATGAACAAAGGGGGTTAACACTTGACTGCAGGACCACAGCAATCAACACCAAAAGCAAGAGGCATAGATCCTCATGAGCCCCCGCAATTGCATGGGCTCATGAGGATCTATGCCTCTTGCTGGCCTTAGTCGTATCCCTTCGCCTCGAAATGACAAGGTAATCTGTCAATGTTAAGCTATGATTTCAAAGACATTATACATCGCTGCATGCACAAATGGGCTTTATGTCTGGACAGGTCGTGCGAGAAGAATGGACAGTCAGTACCTGGTGCTGGGTGACCAGGCCCAAGGCAACGTGGACAAGGAGAAGGAGAACCTGGCCTCGGAGCGCCTGATGAGACAAGCCGTGGCCCAGATCCAGAGAAACATGGACGAAAACCCCAACGCCTTCCGGGGCGACATGAACAAAAAGCAAAAACTGGAGTGGACGACCCGCCGCAAGCTGGAGGAAGAGGCGAAAAGGTGTGGTATGCATGTCATATATTTACCCTTTGGTTGCCGGTAGCGCATTTGTCGCGGAGATTCCTGCATGAATCACTGTGCAAAAAAAAAAAAAAAAAAAAAAAAAAAAACCGCTACCAACAGCCAAAGGCTTTATTTATTTATTATTTATTTATTTATTTATTTATTTATTTATTTATTTATATTTGTGGTTTTATTTTTATTTTTTATTTGTGACTTTATTTACTTGTTTGTTTGTTTGTTTGTTTGTTTATTTTGGGTAAGGGATGGTTTTGGGCGGTGAGATTGGATGATTGATTAAAAGGTTCTAAAGAGCTGCATGCATTGTATAAAAGTGTATGTATTCAATACCTTGGTACTAAGTAGTTCGTACAATGATACCGTGCCTTCAACAACAAAAATGTGTACTACATGCTAGCTGATCTTAGGGACCGTAGAGTCAAAAATCCTAGACTAGATCGCATAGTATCTTGTACCTATGCCCGTCTTTTCATTTCAGGGCAAAGAGGTTCGGGTTCCTGCAAGAGAGTGCGAGATACGACCTGCTGTGTCGTAAATGCCAGCAGACAGCTTGCACGTCGTCCGACATACGGCTTTACGCCAACTCAAGTCGCATCATCATCTCTGACGACTTTAGACGCAAGTGGAAGCGGGTGCAGAGAGAGTACAACAATGAGAGCTACCAGAACATGGAGAAGGTAATTAAATGCATGCTGTTCAGTAAGCGCGTGTGTGACAGTTAATACCTTCACTGCCAGTGGACGCAAATCATGGTTTAAAAAAAAAATCGACGTGAAAGATGTCGGAAGTAACATGGATACGAGGTTTTTCAGCAAGAGGTATAGATCCTCATGAGCCCCCGCAGCTGCGGGGGCTCATGAGGATCTATACCTCTTGTAGACGCGTGGTGTGCTTATTTTTTCTCGGCAGTGAATGGGTTGATTGACTCCTTGCAGCGGGTTAGAAATAATGTCACTGATGACACTAGAACCATCGCAGACTCACTCATTCAGCGTTAACATTTCGAGGAAAAGTAAACGAAAAGATCCATCCGCGAGAGGCATAGACCCTCATGAGCCCCTCAAGTCGAGGCTGCACATAAGGATCTCTGCCCCTTGCTGACATCCCTTTGTGCCATGTTCCCTCGGCAGCTGGGGCTCTTTGTCGCTGAATCAATAAAGATTTCAGAAACACACGTTACGTCCACTGGCACTGAAGGGGTTAACTCTTTCGAGACGTGGCTCATCCGGATTCGCGGCGTAAAGCCGCGAATCCGCATGCGGCACGTCTCAAAAGAGTTAACCCTGTACAAAACCGAAGTCATGCCTGTTGGCTCTCAGAGTCTGATTGACGGCGAGTTCGCAAACATTGGTGGCTGCAGCGTTCCCTTCCAGAACTGTGTCAAATATCTGGGTGTGAAGATTGATTCGACGCTCACCATGCATGATCATATCAGTAGCGTCTGCCGATCTGGTTTCCTTGAGCTGCGCAGAATTTCTTCCCTCAGACGGCGTATCTCACAGAAAGTGCGGCGTCAAGACTTGTAAATGCATTCATTACGTCCAGGCTCGATTATTGCAATTCTGTACTGGCAGGTTTACCGGCAGACAGATTTCACGCTTGCAGATGATTCAAAACAATGAGGCGCGTCTCATCTTGAAAAAAACGAAAGAGAGACCACGTTACGCCTCTACTGAAGCAGCTGCACTGGCTGCCCGTAAAATTCCGCTGCCAGTACAAAATTGCAATTTTCGCCTATCGGCATTTTGACGGATCTCTCCCGCCGTACCTTTCTGCCAAGCTGTCTGTTTATCAGCCATCACGCACCCTCCATTCCTCTAGTGTAAAACTTTTTAAAAATCCCGAAGCTTAACATGAAAACTGTCGGGGAGCGTTCTTTCACCTTTTTAGCCCCAAGTGTGTGGAACTCTCTGCCAACTGAAATGCGGACTCTGCCCACATTGTCACAGTTCAAACTGAGCTCACTTAACTCATTCTACCCCAGACACACCACAGCAAGATAAGGATCGACCATGATAGTTCAAGGGTGATGCCAGATTAGCTTGGCGCCTATGGGCGCCAAGCTATTCTGGCATCACCCTTAGAACTATCATGGTCGATCTGTGTCCTGCACTATAGTGCAGTCTTCAGAGGACACCGGGAAAATTTTGGGATTTCGGTGTTGGGGTAGAATGAGTTAAAGATTTTTCTTTTCTGTCGGGCATATAACACTTAGCTCATCTTTAGCTAACTGTTGACTGCCATTTATTCTGATCCTAGAGGAAGTGAATGTAAGGTGTTGGGAAGAGATGGGGTGGTTTAAAGTAGTGTATAATCGTGCGTGTGTCTGAGAGAGAGGGTGTGCTGTTGTACATGCGCAGTGAGTCGAGTGTTTTCCTGGAGAACAGCGCTATACAAAAACTATATATTATTATTATTATCATTATTATTATGTCTGGTGCATACACAATATGAATGAGACCAGCAAGCAGCACAGATCCTCATGAGCCCCCGCATATACGGTGGCTCATGAAGATTTGTGTTTCTTACATTAGTGTTACTCGCAGCGGTGTGACAGCAAAGATCCTACATAGATCTTTGGTGACAGTGAAGAGATAAGATCTTTTAACAAGGGTAATGAAACACAAAATAATGGGAGTGGATGGAATATTTTTTTTTGTTTGGTAGTTAGCTGTAATTTGTGTTTATTTGTTGTGATCCTTCGAGCAAAAAAACAACAACACATACACAATCGCTTTATAATTCTAATAAAATGAATATATGGTGTACAACAAAAATTCACTTTATATTATACATAACACCAGTCAAACACATCAAACAAGCAATCGGTCGGTCAGTTATAGTATTTATATAAACTAATTTAAAACCAGCAAACAACCGATATGTGCTGGTCTGTAATTTTAAAGCTTACGGCTGAAACCCGTAAGGTTTAAAATTACGGACCAGCAAATTAATCACACATATAAAGAAAACAACTATCTGAATTTGTTTGCAGGTGGCAAAAGTCCACTGCAACCACAAGGACGACAACGGGGATGACTGTTCGTTTGACTGGGGCTGCCTGGTCAAGTACATCCCCAGTGAAAAGGAGTACCCCGTCATCAAACTGGAGAGCTTCGTGCTGGTGGACAGGGCAACAGGGAAGAAAGTGCCTGGAAAACTCAAATGGGGGAGGGCACCCTTCAGCGTTAAGCCCCTGACGGAAGAAGAGATTGCAAGGCTCTGAACGCGGATACCGGACGTCCTTTCAGTATAGTGCGTGCTGGTCTGTGATTTTAGACCTTACGACTGCAAGCCGTAAGGTCTAAACTGACAGATCAGCACAGCTTTTTTGTATAACACTTATAAACAGTCCTTTCAATGGTTTTCAGTCATTTAATCGTTTTAGTGGTTAGGCCTACGTAAGTGCTACTTGTACCCACTCCACAAAGTGTTCCCTTCCGCCTGTAACACATGTACATTGTCATATATGTTGTATAACAAGCAAATTCATACTCACAAAGCACAGCTTCACACATGAAGCACAGCTTTAACTCATTCGAGACATGCCGCCTCCGGATACGCGGCATAAGCCGCGTATCCAGAGGCGGCACGTCTCGAATGAGTTAAAGCTTTTGAAACAGTCGTGTCAATGGCTTTCAGTCATTTTAGTGCATATATACACGAACCCCCTCCATAAAGTTTTACTTATTTTACATGTACTGATATATTGTATAACAAGCAAAATAACACTCACGAATTTGCTTGATATACTTTCCTTCCTAAGAACCCTTAGTGAATGCGCACTCTTAAACTCTCTTTCCGATGCACACACATGAACGGAGAACAGACAGCAACAAACATGAGAAGTCCGCTAACATTTCAGTATCACCTGGAACACTCTCCCACTCTCTCTCCGTCAGAAACACTCTCTCTCCTCCTTTCAGTCCGCCCTCAAAACTCACCTCCTTCAACAGTTCTAGCACTACAACGCCACCACACTCCCCACCCTAAGCTGACTGTCGTAATGTATTTGTGGTACGTGAGTCATTGTCAAAAGCGTGCGCAAGTTGTGAATGCGCGCTTAGAGTTATAATTATTATAAGATAAGCGCATTATAAATACCGTAATTATTATTATTATGATAACCTGAGACAAACCTCAGTGCTGGCATTTTCAGTCATTATTCTTGATGTGAAATTTCCAAGCAAGATTTACTCATCAAGACGTACGATTATAGAAAGCCGGCACTGATATCTACTTAGTTTGCCGAATTCGCAGTCAACAGTTCGACACTACAGTCGTCTGCCAGTGTTTTGTCTGAACGCCGCAGGAAGCCGCAAAATGAAGGACTAAAGTTTTGTTTTGGACTAGGTACATGAATTATAATGCGCCAAATTTCGCTTGATATAATGCAGATAACCGACACAGATGTGACCCAGGCATTCAGACTGATTCGGGTCTCATATTCACATCTGCCGGTTATCGGCACTATTTCAAGCTAAACTATGATGTGGCTCAATATAATATAATATTATAAGTGCTTATGGTTGGTTAGCTACACCTTATTACAGTGATATGTCACTTGCAGTTGCGGTGGGGAAAACATTTTCGACGAAGGCCGATTTCTGCATAAATGTATAGTTATTTTGGACGTTGTTTAAAAAACATGTATACAGGTACATACTGGCTGAAATATTTATGACAGCTACAGTGTAGCAATTTTGCATGTGATGTTAATTTTTTACAAACATTGATTTTGTGTGGCAAAGTGTTCGCAGGTGTTTCGTATACTTGTATGTTATTGGTGTGTTGTGTGCAGATGTTTTGTTAAATATTCAAGTTAAAAATGTTCATACGAAGAAACTGTGAATGAATTCTATTTGTGTACATTTCTTTTCATGTTTTATAATTTGAGCTGTCTTCGGAAATGTATTAGTGTACTGCGCGAATCGACGAGAAGTCCAATTATGGAATTAGTTCTTTATTAACACATTTAGCCCCGTCGTACCACAGCAGGGGATGGATCATAGTCGAGCCTGATAATTCAAGGGTAGTGCAAGATTAGTTTGGCAAGCTAATCTGGCACCTACCCTTGAATTAGCATGGTCAATTCCTCTCTTGCAGCTGGAACTAGTCGTTAGCTGACATCTCCAAAGTATGGAAGATGCGGCCGTGGGGTTAAACTGTTCAAACGCCTGTTTCATATCATTTATGAAACAAACAGTTTTGAATTGCATTAAAGCATAGGCGGGAAACTCATGTTATTTGATGACTAGTGTTTCGTGTATACATATTATGTAAACCTAGAATCTTCGTTATTACGGTTTGTAAAAGTTGTGAAATTCGCTGCAGTTCTGCTTGGTAGTTACAGTGGTTACACACACTGACTGTCTACCTGGACAACCAATGTGGTGTATAGAATGTGCGCGTGTGTGTATATGACTCTGTGTGTGTGTGTGTGTGTGTGTGTGTGTGTGTGTGTGTGTGTGTGTGTGTGTGTGTGTGTGTGTGTGTGTGTGAATGTGGATACACAGTGAAATCAACAAGAGGCATATATCCACATGAGCCCCCGTAGTTCCGGGGGCTCATGAGGATCAATGCTTCTTGTAGTTGGATTAGGTTCAGTCAGTTTTCTCGGCACTGAAAATGATTTATCAGTCTCGCCCGTTGCTTGTAATGAGCATTTTGAGGGCACAGCCCCCGCCTGAGTTCGTTTTCATTAGAAACACAACCGAATCTTACAAATTCATTGACTGCGATAAGGCTTCAGAGGCATGGGCACTAGAGTCACTGGGGTTCAGACAACGCGCCGCCGGCGCAAGTTCGAACTGAAATCACCTCGGTCCGACATTTGTCGGCGCTTTAAGCGTGTTTGAAACTTGAACCTCTTGCAGTTTCTCACCGCCTGCAGAAATATCGATAAAAGGGCGGGAGCGGGAGGGTGCATCCAAAGTCCAGAAAAGGGACTTCGATATACCAATTGGAGACTGAAGAACATTGATGAACAAATTGGATTCATTGTATTTTTGTCTTGTAGTTTGCCTCGTCCCCCCCCCCCCCAACCCCTCCTCACACACACACACACACGTTTGATTTTTTGGAGGTTGGAGGAAGCGACTCCACCTCCCCCCCCCCCCCCCGACCTCCCCCCCCCCCCCGACCTCCCCCCCCCCCCCCCACATGCACACACATTTGATCTTTAGGAGGTTGACGAAAATAAGTTAGCCCCCCCCCCCCCCCCCCCCCCCCCCGCCTCGAATGATCTTCCTACGTTACTATAGTTGAACAAAACGTGACGAAACGACTTTTTTTAAAGTGAGTGTTGTTTCAGTGTTTTTTTCCTCCCTCACAGTTTGGTTGAGCACAGCGGGTTCAAAAACAATGATCAGCGCGGCAAGCGCCCCGTGAGCAAAACGTCTGTTGGCCCACGACGGCCTCAGTGGGCCGGCGCAGCACAGCCGTGCGCGGGTCCACGCCGGTCGTCGTGGGCCTGAGGCGCCGCGGAAGTGCAAGCGGATATGCCCATTGTCTGAAACGTGCATGTATACAACTTTGTGGCACGAGGACTGAAATTCTCCAAAATGGCACTTTCCATCCCGGCTCTGAAGGAAGTTGTTCAACTGAAATGAAAGCAATTATATTAATCATTCAAACTAATTTAGTTCCTTCTTTGGGGGTTTTATGAAAAGGAAATTCCATAGAGAACACTGCCGAAATGAAACCACTGAAGCAGAAAATCAAATGTTTATTCCCCAAGACTTTCGTGCCCGTGAAGCCGGGTTCCGAGCGGCGTCAATGGTACTGGCTCCAAGCGTAAATCATGAAATATGTAACATTATATGTAACATCAGGGGCGGACTCTTGGGGGGGGGGGGTCCAAGGGTTCCGGACCCCCCCCCCCCCCCGACCGCCAATTTTTAAGTCTCTTAGTTATAGAAGGAACTTTTTACGACGGGTCGCGGTGGGGTAAAATTAATAGCATGTCCATGATGTCTAAGGCGGGCAGGCCTAATCTTCTGACAACTGTACGAACTAGATAAAAATTACGTCATGTCTAGTTACGCCAACCGCGCTGCTGAACGTACATTTGGCGCGAAGCGCCATATGTGCGTATGCTTGTGTGTGTGTGTGTGTGTGTGTGTGTGTGTGTGTGTGTGTGTGTGTGTGTGTAGTGTTTGTGTGTGTGTGTGCGTGCGTGCGTGCGTGCATGCGTGCGTGCGTGCGTGCGTACGTATGTAAACACGAGAATCTCCGATATTGCTGTACGCACAAGCTTGAAACTTGACGACATATTTTCTCCAAGGGGTGGCCAAGAGAGCCTCCGAGCATATTGTAACGGGATATTTCCTTAACTCATTCTACCCCAACACCGAAATCCCCAAATGTTGCCGTTGTCCTCTGAAGACTGCATTGCAGCGCAGGACACATCTCGACCATGATAGTTCAAGGGTGATGCCAGATTAGCTTGGCGCCCATAGGCGCCAAGCTATTCTGGCATCACCCTTGAACTATGATGGTCGATCCTTATCTTGCTGTGGTGTGTTTGGGGTAGAATGAGTTAAAGACATAAAAGCCAGTTTATAGAAAGTCGGTTGATCCAGAAGTCCGTAATGTTTGTCATATTTACTTGAAATTTTGGATATAGCTAGTTTGGATAAGACCTATTAGCCATTATGAAAAAAAAGCAAACTGAAGTGGTATGGGGCCGGCATGTCACGCGTTCAGCAGGGCTTGCCAAAACAATCCTGCAAGGCACTGTGCAAGGATGACGAAGGAGAAGAAGACAGAGGAAAAGATGGGAGGACAATATCTCAGAGTGGACAGGACTGAGGCTGGGCCGCGATACGCTAAGAATGGCAGACAACAGAGAGGAATGGAGGGAGCTGGTTGCCAAGTCATCAGTGGTGCCCCAACGGTCGGCAAGACTACGGGATATAGATAGATAGATAGATAGTTTGGATAAAGACATTGGATGAGTTGACTTCTTCAGTAAAAATTAGTTCTTTTCAGAAAAAAATAAAACAGGAAACGTGATGGGATGAACCATAACCCACAAAGTTCCTTCTATATAAGAGCTGTCTTTGTCTTGATTCTGATGTTGAAATATCTGCTTTTAAAAGCCTCGCGGCAGATGTGCCAATGCGCCATAGTGAACTCTATAAGGGGCGCGCACAGTGCATACGCGTCACTGGTTTGTCAGACGTCATTTTTAAAAAAAAAAAGATTTGTCATGACGTATTTGTTTGTTTTTAGGTAATTTTATATTTAACGTGATATGAGTTTCGGTTTCGCTTCAAGACTTGGGGAAAATGTGACAAAACTAGAATTTCACGGTATAATTTTAGTCTTGCTATAATTTGTGTTCACTACAGAACTATCAGTCTGATAAGTCACCCTAGCAAAGTAATGCTTAGAATCATTCTCAACCGCCTCAAAACTTTCGCCGAGGAACTGCTGGCAGAAGAACAGGCTGGCTTCAGAGTTGGAAGAAGCACTGTACAGCAGATTTTCAACTGCCGCGTCCTGATCGAGAAACATCTGCAGCATCAGCGCGAACTCTACCACAACTTCATTGATTTCAGGAAAGCATTTGATCGCGTCTGGCACGACGGACTCTGGCAAGTCATGAGATCGTTCAACATAGAGGAGGGACTGATCCAAATGATAGAAGCGCTTTACAAGAACGCCTGCAGCGCGGTTCTACTTAACAATCAGTCAGGCGAGTTCTTCAGGACGACGATCGGTGTCCGTCAAGGATGCCTGCTCTCTCCTGTCCTTTTCAACATATTCCTGGAGAAGATCATGCAGGAAACCCTCCACGACCACCATACTTCAATCTCTATTGGTGGCAGATCCCTGTGCAATCTTCGATTCGCAGACGATATTGACCTCATGGCAGGCAGCAATAGTGAGCTCCAAAACCTGACAGACAAACTTTCAAGTAGCGCAGGGTCTTATGGCATGGAGATCAGTACGGATAAAAGCAAAGTGATGATCAACACCACAAGCGACAGCAGCAGCAACATTCACATAAACGGCCAGAAGCTAGAAGAGGTCAATAGCTTCAAGTACTTGGGAGCCACCCTGTCCAAAGACGGTAGTTGCGTAGCAGAGATCCGTATCAGGATAGGTACAGCAACATCCGCAATGGCCAGGCTGGACAGGATATGGCGAAGTAACTCCATCAGCTTCACCATCAAGTACAGGCTTTACAAGTCCCTCGTAGTGTCTATTCTACTCTACGGCTGTGAGACTTGGACACTGCTTGCAGACTCCGAAAAGAAAATCCAGGCCTTTGAGAACAAGTGACTGAGGAAGTTGCTCCGCATCTCGTACCGCGAGCACAAAACCAACGAATATGTACGGAGCATCGTCACTTCCCTGGTGGGCCCACATGAACCCCTTCTGGCAACCGTGAAACGGCGCAAGCTTGCTTGGTTTGGCCACGTGACCCGACACAACACCTTGTCCAAGACTATCCTCCAAGGCACTCTCGAAGGAAGTCGTCGGCGAGGTCGTCAGAGAAAGAGTTGGGTCGCAAACATAAAAGAATGGACCGAACTCGAGATGCCAGACTTGCTTGCCACCGCCCAAAATAGAACTCAGTGGAGAGCACTGTCTGTTGCTGCTGCCTTTCAGTCCCCCCAACGCCCAGTTCGGGCAAGGGACTGATGATGATGATGATGATAATTTGTGTGAAAGCAGGTTGACTTTACCTAGCTACATGCTATACTAAGTACACCTACATGCTCTTCTGAAAGCGCGTCGATGTGTGTGTATGTGTGTGCGTGCGTGCATGCGCATGCTGCAAACATCCTCAAGAGGCATAGATGTTCATCGCCCTCCGGGAACATAAGGATCTATTGGAGATGCACGCATATGTGAGAGAAAGAGAGAAAGAACGAGCAAGCTAGTGAGAGCATTACGTCATATTTAGAGTATGTCTTCTATCACTCAGCCGTTTAAGGATCAACTAATTAACATGTCGAATGACCTGATAATACTCTTGGGGATTCTAGAGTACGTATCTCCTTATGAAGCCGCTACTACATAAGCACGCGAAGCACCACCTATCAGGCTGACCGTTACAGTGTCAGTTAGTAGATTTGGTGCCGACTCGCTTATCTGAGAGGTACCGCGGTGGCTGAGGACACTAATCAAGCCTCCGTCATGTCAAACTCATGTACCTTATCTAACATCACATGCAACAACTAATAACACGACAACTAACATCACAACAACTAACCAAGGCAACATGTAACAGTGACAATCGGAGCACACTACGAATTACAAACAGGATCATTCACACTCCAAGCATTCACAGACATAAGGAGAAAGTAAAGAGTTTACATCATCATATTTACTTCTAGCATAGGATACAAGGAAAACTCAAGTCATGCTCACCCAACAATGCGAGGTGGTCGGTGTGTTGTCTCGAGGATGCCACAGCGTGTCACTTCCGCAACGGAGCTCTCCTCGAAACGCACACCGACCATTCTTTATATACATTTCTAATTACCTCTAGTTACATGTGTCCTGCGTCATTGCTTTCCCCAATCAACCGACCTTTCATGCTCTTATGTGGACGCGACCAAAAGTCTTGAGTCAGAGTTTACACTCGACCGACCTTTCCTTTGTTGTGGACACTCGTGCCACCCGATTCTTAGTATAACCAGTATCCACGTGGCCGTGTTTTTCTGGGTCAAGCCTTGCGGTTCACAATTATCACTCCGTTTCGATCACTACCTCGTACCTGGACTTCGATCCCACCTTTTTAACCCTTATCCTCCCTATTAACCCTAGCTATCATAATTGTCACTCTGTGACACTTCGTTGTCTAAAGCGTGCGCATGCGTGCGCGAGTTGGAGTGCGCGCTTAGAGTTATAATTATTATAAGATAAGCGCATTATAAATACCGTAATTATTATTATTATTATTATGGAGTTGCCTCTTTTACGTCACCGCCACTGTCTGTACTGCGCCCCTTTTAGTATTGTGGCGGGATCTGCCGGTTAGGCTTTTTCAAAAGGAGACTATTTCAAAATTAGAATCAGGTCAAAGACAAAAGGCAGAGACCCTTGACAACGAGGTCAGCTCGCATATAGAAGGGACTTTGTGGGTTATGGTTCATCCCATCTTGTTTTAAAATGCTATAACAAAGTCCTTTTGGGATGTTTGGAATTCCCCCCCCCCCCACACACCCCTTTCCACGTTTAAAATTTTGGCGAGTTTTACCATACGCACCCCCCCCCCCACCACCACCACCACCACCACCACCACCCTCCACCGTTGTTTAAACAGTGAGGGTCTTAGTACGCACGCGCCCTCTCTCCTTTTCTTTACCCCCGCCCCTCCCCCGCTTTTCGATTTTGAAGGTCAGTCCCAAACCAAAAAGTTGGAACACTCCCACCCCCACCCCCCACCCCGAGGTAACTGATCCGCCCCTGAACATTATATCCTAACATTCAGTGGTTAAGGCGCCTGCCACCAATGCTAAGGTGCTAGGTTCGATTCCGGGTTCCGGCGTCGGATTTTTCTCCTCTAGTAAGTGTCACCGTTAATTCGGGCGGACCGTCGGGGGTTCTTTCTCCGGGTACTCCGGCTCTTCCTCCCCCTCCACTTTGGTATCAGTTTCAGCCAACTTAATTAAAGGTCCTGGTTCAGCAATTAGTCAGTTGAGGACAGCGAAAAAAAATGTCGAAGTCCCTACCTGACTTGAAGTGCAACCCTGACAGGGCCTCATCAGATGGGATCCCCGAACATTCACGTTACTATAGCTGCTGTAGAGTGTCAGACGTCCTTGACGGCTGTCACAGTTCATGCAAACAGGTATACGCCACTCAGCTGCCAAAGGTCACTTCCAGTTGCATCTGTCCGTACACGGTAACACCCACAATTCTCGTGCAACAACAACGAAAGATGACTATCCAACTTTCACTTCTGGGCCGGTACTGGGAAGCACTGAGCGACGTCCACAGCGTCCAAAAATGGCCCAGGGAATGGTGACGGTACGTCGAACATGCTATATCGTGGTCTTCTCATTTCTTATGTCCTCGCATTTATCCAAAACAAGGTTTCCTCGAAAGCGTTTGCAAACAACAAGTCTTTATGGTAGTCGCCATTTTTACGAAGGGAAGCTACTAGATAATGTTTGTGTAAGGGACAGCACTCCCGTGCTAAGCAACGCGCAAACGCCCACCTCAAAACGATTTTATTTTTCACAAAAGCCTGGGAGATAATTTACAGGTCATCATGCAACAATGTGATGTGCATGGGTGACAGTGCGAGAATATGAAATGAATGTAAACGGGACATAAATATGCCCCATAAATCCATGGCCAGCAAGCGATATACATTCCCATGAGCTCCTGCGGATGCAGGGGCTCATGAGAATGTATGACGTTTGCATTTGGAACAGGCTGGCTGAAGGCCTGTTCTGTCTGAACCAAACAGCTGAAATTCAGCTTTTCGGGATTTTGAAAAGCTGAATCAGCTTCTAGGAGTGAAGACGGTCACCCATTGATGTGATTGTGCCTGTTCGTGTGTGTTACACGGACATAAAATTTGATTCCATTATAAGAATCTAAGCACTAGGTAATATTTTGCTTTGTCGTTAACTTCTCATCTTGTTTTTTGTTTTTTTTGTATCACAAAAGATAATTACCGTCTGCAAACTTGATGAGTTCAGTGATAATATTTTCTCCCCAGACCAACTGCTGTCTATGCACACGCAATGCACCCTGCCCAATGCATACCTCATGCAGGTGCCTGACAGCAAACACCGATACACCAACTACAAGCTAAAGGGTGCACGAGCAAACGAGAGGCAAGTTTCAAAATAATTAGATACAGGGCCGCAGCAGATGGTTCCGGCCTTCGCCATACCAATAATGTATACATTTTTTTGACAAGACCATATAATTATGTCTGTTTATGCCCTCGACCCAAATTAATTTAAATGTTACTAATTTTTCCATTTTTGGGGGGTTGTGCGAATTCTTCCCCCCCCCCCCCCCCCCCCCCCCCTGCCCGATTGACTTTAGGAAGCAGATGAAAGCAAGCTGGCATCATGCAGGCATGCACCCCTTCGGCTGGAGCATTAGGTTTCTTTCACCTCGTGCTATGGTTATGAGATATGAAATAAATGTTAGGAAACAGATATATATATATTATGTAATTGGTATTCTAACCACAATATATTTCATTCATAGTTTATCTATGTTTGCACTGACAGCAAACCATGTGGGATTTATTTCTGATTACTCCATATAGCAATGTTCTCTATCAGAAAACTGAAATGACTCAACACGCAAAAATAAATATCAAGGAAATATATCAGTTCACAACAGCAAGAGGTATATCTCACTTGATCTTCATTTTGTGACAAAAACATTGTTTTCAAATACACTTCAACGTATGGCTTATTTGTTTATATCTGTACTGAGTGAAACTGTTAAAAATGCCTTTCATTGTGAGGCTTCTCTTATGAGTTTACCAAAATCGTCAAGTACATCAATAAGTGTCTCTTGGCTTGACTTCACGAACGAAGATTCTATAGGGCTTGCCCACGTCGTCTGCAGGCATTTTCGTGGCTGCGGAGGCCAATCCGAGACAGGCAGGTTTACATCAATAAGTGTATACATAAATAAAACACAATTACCATGATTGTCATAATTCCTAAAAATACAGCTGATTTTTTTTATGAAATGAGTATGTCTATCCTCAACAAGACCAAGTAGTCTATGTACCCTACAGAACCACATAGTCCAGATCAAAATGGTGACTGCGAAGCGTGTGTAATGCAGAGATGAACTCAACGAAAAAAAGAAAGACGCTTAGAAAAGACAGCTACAACACAATTTTATTCATATTATCTAGTAATAAATTGTGTTGTAACTGTCATTTCTAAGCGACGTTCTTTCCTCATAGGGTTCTTCTCTACAGAACAACATACATGTGCACTTTTACTTCCTGCACCATATATAACTGTAATAATACATGAGGCAAAAACACAAACAGAACAGAGACAACCATTTTAATTATAAAGAAACAATTTCAGTGATGTCATTGAATTATATGCATGGTATATTTTGCTTATGATGCTGTCATTCAAACTTGGTCACTGTGTTTTGGTAAGTGAGGGAGAGGGGGGGGGGGGGGGGCTGGAGGGGGCGGGTACACATGCAGGCATATATATATATATATATATATATATATATATATATATATATATATATATATATATATATATATATATATATATATATATATATATATATATATATATATATATACCGCAACGATTTCCTAATGTAATGTTACATATGGCAATATAGTTCTATCATCATATGCTAAATTTTGCTATCCACCAAAATGCTAATATTGCCATGATTCCACAGCAGACAGACAGCCTTCATGGACAGGTCCAACCAGTGAAGAGACAACAGACTGGCCAGTGTCAAACATGTCACCAAACTGCAGGGGCCTTAGCAGCAATGTCACACAGAAACTTTGGAACAGCAAACAGCCTGATGCAGTGCAGTGTGCCCCAACTTGCTCTCAGCAGGCAGCTGCAAGACAAGAACAAAGGTCAGTTAGTACATGTGAAGATGTACTGCAAACACTGTTCTAGATGAGTTTACTTGGCTACCGGGTATCAGCCAGTATAATCTACTCAACATGAAACCAACCGTAATGAATCAATCACAGCCAGTGTAATCAATAAACTCCATACAAGACAGATTTGCAAAATAACTTTTACAAACAATTTCTTTGTCTCGGTGATGGTCAAACGATTTATACAGTTTTGTTCTAATAATAAAAGACATTGTAGCTTTGCAATGCTGCTTGGTAACATGATATTATATGAATATGTTTTCAGGCCAACATACCCAACTTTTCCCTGGGGGAGACTAAAGATGCACTCAACCGATGAGCAGCCCCTGGTGACCATATCGAATGTGGGAGTAGAGGCGACACCTTATCAGCGCGTGACCAGTGAAGACAATCCGGCCTACTGTTTGTGTGGGAATCATCTAATAATAATGGACAACAAGAACTACTGAATTTGATCCAGCTGATCGAGTTAACAGAAGAACCAACTTTTCTAGATATTTGTAAGAAGCAGACCGAAGTCAAATTTTGCAGCGTCAAAAATTATAGCATCACATTTGCAAATAAAATTCCCACATTATAATAGCAATCAAACATCACCAACACTCTACATACAGATTTTTTTCAGTTGTGGCATGAGAGCCATATGGGGCTTGGCAACAGCAAACACTGTTGCTCTTGTCAGGTGGCCATAATCAGATGGCAGTTTCTAAGCCCCAATCTAAACTACCTGAGGGCACTATCTGGTTGTGTATGTGTGTGAAACCAACCTCCAAGTCTTTACTTCTGCTGAAAAACCACATCCACTCGTCGCTCAATCTTGTCATCTGTACTGCGTAGGTAATGTAACAAACTGGAGAGCTTCTCATCAGTGAGGCATTGGGGATACAAGGCCACGGAGCACATTCCTTGATGAGAAAAAACAGAATGAAGAGAACATTTTCATTAACTTTTAAAATTTACTTTCTGTCATGGAGATTGTTTACATCTGTTTGTACAAGTAGTTGGGACATGAATAAATGGACACATGCATGTAATATATACTCCATATTGTGCACTTTGTACTCTCTATACAAGAAAGTATTAAAGTTGAATGTAAAAGCAAAATGTTGGACATTTTTTGTTTTCAATACATTTGGACATTCTTCTTCATAAATTGCATACATGTCTGCTTTCATTTTTCATCCTTGTTATAACTACATACTGTAAACAGTGCACATGAACAGGAATTCTGCACCTGACTTGCCATAAGAAAGAATTAGTTTTCATGGTCAGTGTCACAATCCTAAATAGTATATTTCTACAAATACATGTACTGTAATGATACTGAAAATGACATGTACAATACTGCACTTGTACCAGAAATTGCACAAGTGTGTAACATACATGTACTATGCATATTTCTGCTGTGCTACCTGGTATGCCTGTTGCTAATCTTGGTATACTGCTTGCATACTTGGTGGTTGAAGTCAAGGATGGTAAGCCTGTTGCGCATTGTGTAGCCTTTGTAGCCAATGAAAGTTTTGGGGGGGGGGCCATTTCATTTTCAGCCACATAGATACATCCCCTTGACTAACACTCAAAACACTCAATGATGAGACTGAAACATATCTAAACTCTAAGTCAAAATAAGTGCATAAATAAGACATGATACCTTGATCATGCCTGGCAAGGACACTCGTAATGTGTGGTGATAACAGGCTTTATCCCTTGTTTCAAGTGGTGTTTAGCCTTTGGCAGCAGCAAAGAAACTGAAAACAGATGGCCAATATAATAGATAAAGCAAAACCTGAAAGTAAAAAAAGCACAAAAGTGAAAATGTACCAGCAGCAGTTTATACTGAGTAGGTTATTTCGATGACAGGACAGTTTCGTGTGTTTTTGTTCTGCATACACTCAAGGATATAAACACACAGCTCAACTCAAACCTTTTATGCAATTCGCTTGCCTTTGTGCCACACATCAAAGTAATGATCCAGATGTTTCAGTGGCTGCGATCAAGTCAGTAATAATATACAAATCTATTTCATACTGGAAAAAAGATACATGCATTACAGAGTGGCAAACTGACCGGTAGCTAGCACTAGCTGTTATGAAGACTTGGGAGAAAAACCACCATGGCACCATGATAATAATGTTTACTGTCAACTTGTAAATATACTTACAGTGTGGAGGTAGCAGTCATATGTAAATCATAACTTAGTGTTGTGACAGCAATATTTCCAGGACACTATAAGCTACTTTATGATAACACTTTTACAAACAAAAATGATTTTGTGCAAGCGCACGGGTGTACCATACTTCAAAATCAAATGCCACCAAACTGATAATTACCTGAAAGTAGCAGGAGATTACAGTAGAACTCTGTCGGTGACAACTTATCGGACAGGTCTTGCTGTCTTCAGAAACTCGATGCCATGCTGTGCATTCACCAGTTTCAAGTCACCTGACCTTGTGACAGCCCTGCTGTCTAGAAACAAACCATAAACACAGTCATGGATGGACAAAACCTGTTGAAAAAGAAATAAATACAGAAAATAGGCATGTGTGCACATACGCATGTGCGTGTGGCTTTCTAAAAATGGCTTAGTCACAAAATAGCAGCACATTTGAGTGTTATGATATGGAACAATATATACATGTATTTACATGATTCACAGAAAAACTTGCAATAAAATATTTTGGTATACAAGAATGATATTATAAGTTTTTGTCACTCATATTTCTCCTGTTCATAAGCTTGTGGTTTCAGGGAAATGAGAAATACATTGTATCAGTGGCAAGCCAACTTACAATAGACCACTTATATACCTGATTGTGAGTTTCATAATGAATTATGCACATACATGTATTGCTCTATTTCATCACACTGAAATGTGCTGTTATTTTGTGAACAAATATATTTTAGGTTGATTATAGTGGTATATTTTATCCTTACCTAGACCTGTTGATTATATTCTCATCCAGACAATTGCTGATGTTGTTTTCATACAGCGAGCAGCTGTACATTTGTTTTCATTCAGACAGCTGAACATTTTGTCTGTGTTCAGACAACTGCAGGTATATTTTGTTTTTTATTCAGACAGCTGTATATTTAATTCTATTCAGACAGCTGTATATTTTGTTCTAAATATAAGCCAGCTGTACATTTTGTCCCAAGCATACACACACACACACACACACACACACACACACACACACACACACACACACACACACACACACACACACACACATTTTAGGTTCACAACTTACCTTGCCACTGCGATTATCTGTTATGTATTGTGATGAGATTGGGCGTTGTTCCATTACTGATGCACCTTCACTTTGTACTAGCTTCACAAATGTATCCACAGAAATAACACATTAGCTGCTTGCTGCTCTGTGAGCTCATTTGGTGTGGCACTGAAAAAGAATCAAATGACTGGTATTTGTATAGTTATGTAATGCACACACGGGTCTTGTACTAGAAAATGGCGTGGCGTTCTGAAGATATTTACACAAAAACAACCACCACGAACCCCCAAAACAAATCGCAACTAAAAGTGGAAACTTCTAAATGTACATCAGACCAGAGCTCAGAATATATCGCATATTTCATTATGTATATAACACAAATATGTGTAATAGAAAATTGCCCAGAAACTATTACACTTATTTATAAAGGAGAGAATATTTAAAAACAAAGTTTCAGGCTGTTACTATAGTGACGTGTATATATATAGTAACTACAGAAGAGACGAACAGTGAGGCTAAGATTTCCAATCTATTCTTCGTCTTGTTCATCGATGTATTCTGCCTACTTCTCACCACTGTCGTCTGCTGTTATTTCCTCAGTCATCATTTCCCCCGAAATTGGTGTCCTGTACACCAGAACACACATAACATTACGATCGCTAGGGCTTCTTGTTGTTGACAAGGAAGTGGTCATTAGAGTGGTGTCCCCTGATAATACATATTTACGAGTACCTTCCCTTTGTAAACACGACGTCAGCTACACGCGCATAGGTGTTTGTTGTTGTTGGAAATATACTTACCAACAAAAGTAATATTTGTACCACAAAAAGTGAAAAGACCACACCATATCATGTTGGACTTACCGCCACCATTCGCTGGACCTTTTTTGGACGCTCTGGACGTCGCGGCTCGGTGCAGGCTTCACCAGTGCGGCAAAATGAAAGTTGGATATTTTTCAGTCGTAGTTGCACGGGAATTGGATGTTACCGCGCACGGACAGATGCAACTGGAAGTGACCTTAGGCAGCTGGATGGTGTATACCTGTTTTCGTGAACTGTGACAGCCGTCAAGGACGTCTGACGCTCTACAGCAGCTATAGTAACGTGCGTGCTCGGGGATCCTATCACACGGGGCCCTATCAGGGTTGCACTTTCTGTGTCAGGTAGGGACTTTGAAAATTTTTTTCGATGTCCTCTACTGACTAATTGCTGAACCCGGACCTTTAATAAAATTTCAAATACAAAACGATTTCCAAATACCGTCAGTAGCTCGCTTGAGCTTGCCCTTAGCACCACGTGAATCTTCTGTGTTTGCGTACAGTGTGTGAGTGAATGCGTGTGATTCACGTGAGCGTGCTTGTTGGGTTCAGTTCGCGGCTACATTCTGCGCATTGAGTTATATTATAAATATGAGAAATGCGCCATATAAATGCTATGCATTATTATTATTATTATATCTTATCTTTTGGATGCTCGGAGTCGGTCACAGGCACGAAACTCTTGGCAGAAAAATTGTCGATTCCATCCCGCCCCGGGCCCTGCCGGGACTAGCCAGTGACTGTATGATGCGGCAGGGTCTTGCATTCAGTTTCAAGCGGCGTTTATTGGTACAGAGGGACTTGAACTGCTCAAAGCGGGCTCAGGACTGCAGTTTCGGACTGCCAAAATTCAGTCGCAGATACAACGGGTTTTCAGTGTCAGTTGTCAGTCTTGCCTCTACAAGACTTCAACCGGCAAACTGAATAATATACATTGTCAGAGCCTGGTACTATAGACGCTCCGGGCGAGCCTGAGTCAAGGGCACAACTCTTGCCATATAACTGACATAACTTCGGGTTTCTCCCCCTTTGGTGCAGCGTCACAGGCATCCAGAACATTTCCTGTAATAAAGGAGAGTCGAAGGAGTAGTATTTCCTGGGGTCAGTGGTGTATCTTCTTTGTCTTCAAGTTCTTTATCTGGCCACTCAGTCTTAGTGTCGGCCAACCCAAGTGCTCAAATCATTCTCAGTGCCGCGCTACTGAAATGCGTGACTGTGTCTGGCGGCGGCGAGGTAGCCCATTCACCGCGGCGTTACTTGCCACGTCTTTTAGGTTTAGTTGGTTTTAAAGTCAACATTCAGTCAAATCTGTGTGTGCTGTAGTTGTACCCATCCTGATGCAAGTCGCCCCAGAAATATTCACCATCATGATGTCAGTCTGGTTTTCGGCATAAGGTTCAAGAACTGCCCAACCCGTTTAATGATGCCGAGACTATTTGAACAGCCCCCAGCTGCACAACTGAGGTATAGATCATCTTGAGGATCTATGTCTCTTGCTAACACTGACCCCACATTTTAAGTTGAATCCATGAGCCTCTATACTCTTTGGCTAGGGAAATTTTGTGTTGAATTAACAAACATTGTAGAAACAGTGTGCGTCTTGAACTGGCACTTAACGGGTTAATTAAGCCACATCACTGTCGATCCATACAGAGCAGATGGCACCGAAACTGAAAGAACAAACAGATGACAGCTCAGAGTTTGCGCGCCTTGTGGGAAGCCATCACCTTAGCTCCGATAGCCTCTTCCACGGTAATATAGCGATAGCAGCCAAGATGAAATGGCGGTGCCTCTGTATGAGGCGACCTTACCGCGTGCACGCGATCGTCTGCGTGCATACAGTAACTCCGTTTTATGAATGAAGGAGAATTCGTTATCTGACGAGAAATAAAAACAAGGAGCAACATCATTCATCTCCGGTTTCAGACTGTCATGTGATAACACAAAGTTCTATAGAATACATACGCATACATGTATTTTGTTTTTATCAAACGACTTCAATAAACACATAACAAATCTGGCTGCACTACAAGTCAACAAAATGGCTTCTAATGACAGCTCCCTGCTGACGTCATCAAGGGGAAGGTCGTTTGTTGTCGGTGATCCCACGTGATCATCCGATGACCTTCACCCTAAACAAACACGAGCTGGCGCACACAAACGCACTCTCCAATTTTCGAAAATAGAACCCGGAACGTCGAGGGAAAGCAGAGTGATAAGAAGAACCACACAGGCGCTCAGGGATTAATCGCAGTAAGTGACGAATGTGACGTGTTCGAGGATTTCACACGTGTAAGTACAGAGTTTGTATTCGATCGATGTACGTAGGCCGGCGCCAGTGCACGAGTTGAACCACGAGTGAGGTGCTTTAGACCTCGTAGCAGACGACACTCAACATTTACGCTTACGACAGTGTTGCGTTTTCGTTGCGGCAAGGTGCCAAGTTCTGTCGTGTCTGACCTCTCGCCTACGCGATACGAAGAGATAGAAGGTAACTCTGAAAATACAAGTCTGCCCTCGACAAACTCTCGTTGGTGCCGAATAAATCAGTCTTTTTACACTGTGTGCTTACAGTTCATCTATGCTCGTGTATCTTGTGTGTAGTACGTTATAGATCGAATTCTGAAGGTTTTTTTGAGGGTTTTTTTTTTAAGCTCTTTTAATGAAATAACTTCCTCGTCGAAGATTGTAAGAACAGATGAATGGTTGCATCATCAACAGACTTTTCATTTTGTGTTTACCTTTAGCACTGGAATTGGATCATAGTGTGTGCCAATGACTGCTGTGCCCTGGTCTGTGATTTTTTACTTTTGGCCCATGGCCGAAAGTTCCAAAATAAATCAGAGACCAGTACGCTATATGTAATACATATAACATTAATGTTTCACCAGCAGGGATCTTCATGCGGAACCAGGGACTGTATACAATCTTCAATTCCAGAGTGGAATGCACTGTGTGCTGTGGGAATTTCATGGAAGATTGAATTAAAGTACTCTTATTGCAAATAAACAGCAGTTATATTTGTGTTAGTTATCAAAACAAACAGTACACTGAGGGAAAAGGAACTCCCTACAGAGACTCGGTTCCATGCAGGTATTAGTAGTAGTAGTAGTACCAGATGTCCTACACAGACTCTAATGCAGACTCCAGTACAAGAGGAGATTGTACAAGCATACATGGACAACGCTGAAAATAAATAGTGGTAGATACAGGGTTACAACGACCGTTCCTCCAAACAGAAGCATTTATCGTGAAGTAATAATTTACAACTTTTGGAGTGATTAGGAGACTGACAGCTTTAAAATGATTTACCAAGTTCTATCAAAAGAGGAAGTGGTGGAGTTGAAAGATGAACTACAACATGATCTACCTGGTTCAGCAAAGGTAAAGAAATTTTCTTGTTGTTTGTCACCTATGCTTGTATACTGACAAGCAAAAGATGTGCACCATCATGGGAAACACGAAAGTGTTGCCGATGATGTCACGTTTCTTTTGCTCCTCGGCATACCTGTCTGGGACATGCATCTTTGCCAAGTCTTTTACTAGAGAAGAAAGACTGCCTGATGCACAGGATTCTGCCACATAACATAGTCATTATGTTCTTAATGTTGCACATTGTACATGGATTATATTTCATGAGAAATGTCACAATTGAATCACACAAGAGTCTGTTTGTGTTACAGAACAGTTGAAGAAGCTTTCATCTTAGTAGCTGTGTTGTATTTTTTCTTTTACTCTGTTCTGGTTTTCCCCTCTTTGTTGCTTTTAGTGTTACTCATTGAAGGGCCATTGTGCTTTGAACATAAGCTCTTATTATCATTGGCAGCTAATGTCATTTCAGTCAGTCATATACATATATAGGCCTTTTGACATGGCGCGCACATTTTTTTTCCAAATATCTCTGAAAACAAAGTTTTCTGTATCACGTTAAGAACAAATATCATTTAGTGCCAACTGACTTAATATGGGATATTTTTTACTTAATCCTCAGATTTGTTGATTTTGCTGCAGTATAGTCATAAAAATGTGCTGAAAATACAAGAACAAGCCATTTTCAATACCCCAATAGAGCCCTAGTGGACAATGGCCATATTTCAATATCGAGGTCGAGCACATAGACTTAGTGTATGCCTATGCTGTTTCAGGTTTGAAAACTTGGTCAGCTTACTCATTCAGGTGAAAATGGATCTTTCTTATGCTGGGCTGAATATATCTGGTGCACATTTAAGGATCCTCACGCTGGGACCATATGGCGTTGAGGCGCGTCCCCTCAGTGGTGGATAGGGGGTCCCTCGTGAGAGGGGTGCACCGAATGAAATAAGGTGCCGTGAACCAACATGGTCTAAGGGAAGGTGACCCCGACAGAAAACCCCTGGTCCTCCTAGTAAGGGGGTTGGGCGTGGGGGTAGCTTCCCCACCCTGCAAAAAAGGAAATAGCTACAAAAACGCCGACGAAAAGACTAACAGTAATTCCTTTCCTGGAAGAGGAAGGTTCTTCTACCAGAAAACTTATGACTTCTGTGGTGAAAGCCAGAAGTCTTCGGAAGCCACAGGACCGAGCCACCTCTCTCTATCCAGGGACACAACCATGGGCACATGGAACGTCAAGACCATGTACCAGAGCGGCAAAGCCGCCCAGATAGTGAGCAGCGGAAATGCAAAAGTACAACCTTTCCCTGCTAGGTATCGGTGAAGCCAGATGGACGCAGTCTGGCCAGAAAAGGCTGTTAAGTGGGGAGATGATTCTGTATTCAGGTCATGAAGAGGAGAATGCCCCCCATACAGAAGGAGTAGCATTCATGCTGTCACCAGTGGCACAGAGAGCGCTGATGGGCTGGGAACCTCGTGGGCCAAGAATTATCACAGCAGCCTTTAGAACCAAGAAAAAGCTCAAGCTGAACGTCATCCAGTGTTATGCGCCCACTAATGACAGTGACGAGGAAGAGAAACAAGAGTTCTACGACCGACTCCAGAGTGCCGTGGACAAATGTGCGGAGCGAGACATCACCATCGTCATGGGCGATTTTAATGCCAAAATAGGGGAGGACAACACCGGATACGAAGAGGTGATGGGGAGACAGGGACTAGGCTCGGAGATGAGTGAGAACGGGGAGAGGTTTGTGGACTTTTGTGCTCTAAACCGACTTGTCATTGGAGGCAGCATCTTCCCACACAGAAGAATACACAAAGCAACTTGGGTCTCACCTGACCATACAACAGAGAACCAAATAGACCATATCTGCATTAGCAAGAAATTTAGAAGATCCCTTCAAGGATGTTCGAGTGAGGAGGGGAGCAGATGTCGCCTCAGACCACCATCTGCTTACCTTAAGAATGAAGCTCTAGCTAAAGAAAAGCCGCACAGAGAACAAAAAGACAGCGCTATAATGTAGGCCTCCTGAGAGAAACTGGAGTTGGAGAAGAGTTCAAACTGGTGCTGTCCAACCGGTTTCAAGCGCTACAGGAGCTAGTAAATGAAGAGGAGGCGGTCACCACAGAGCAGCAGTGGGAAGGCAGTTAGAGAGGCGCTGAACTCAACCTGCAAAGACACTGTAGGGTTCAGGAAACACCATCACAAGAACTGGCTGTCGGCACAGACCTTGAAGAAGATAGAAGTGAGGAAGCAGAAGAAGGCAGTTGTCAACAACAGTCGCACGAGAGCAGCGTCGAGACCTCCAAGCAGACATCAAGAGACTGGGAACCACCTGGAGTAGAATCGAAGGAGAAGCACAGGACAGGAGTTGCTGGAGATCTCTCGTCGACGGCCTATACCCGGGTAGGGGTGACAGGCGTAAGTAAGTAAGTAAGTAACATTTAAGGATGTGAAATCATAAATGTCAAGTTAAAAACATCCGTATTTGTACAACTGTACAGCAAAACTGACACATGTTTCAATTTTCTTGAAAGTAGATCGTATTAGTTCAACTGGCACTGAATGATATTAGTTCTAAGATTGGTATAGAAAAGTGGTTCTTTGCAAAGATATTTGCGAAAAACGAGTGCCCCAATGTCAAACGACCAGTGTTTGTGTTAACTGTTCAGTGTTTGTGTTAACTGGTCATTCTCTGGTAGCATTTTACTGGTTTTTGGAGGCAAGTAGGGAAAACGACACAAGATGATACATGCTATGAAAGAAAAAAACCGACTGGGGAGGCATGGATGCTGAAAATATGTAAAAATGTACAATACAGCTTAATCCCCCAACCCCACCCCTGTACCCTGCTCCCCCACGCCCCCCACCCCCACCCCCATACACAGCCCACCCCACCCCCCTCCACCCCTGTACCCTGAAGAAAATACCGATTATCAAAAACCCTAGTACGAACACAGCAGTATTGATGTATGCATCAGAATTTCCTTAGAGCTTTTCTGTGTATGGGTGCCCCCTCCCCCCTCCCCAGCTGCATTGGGGTATGGCTGATTGCTCACACTAACCTATTTAACCCCGCCGCTTCATTTCTCACATGGAGGCGTCACCTAATAACTATGTACCAGTTGCAGGAGACGAATGACCATGACAATTCAAGGGTAGTGCCAGATTAGCTTGGCGCCGTCAGGCGCCAAGCTAATCTGGCACTACCCTTGAATTGTCATGGTCAATCCGTTTCCTGCGTCGGGGCTAAATGGGCTAATGTATGGTTGTTATACAGCCTTATGAATGGGAACTGCGTCGTGGCCAGCAACGCGATAATGTACCACCAAGGATGTAATTTCTTACGTGTGATCTGTCTCCGTTTTCATTCCAGTTCTCCGCATCATTGAAGCCTGCAAATAGGGGTGGGGATGGGGGATGAAGAAGGTGATAAATCGATTGCATCTTTAGCGGTCGATTGCGCAATGTTGCACTGTGCCATCGGTGCGGTGCACGAGAAATCGGCTCAGTCTGCTTGAGACAAACATTAGTTTTTGCGCGGGCTCACGGGGATCTGTAGCTGTTTCTGACTTTGGCGTGATCAGTGTCTCTTTATATGAGTGAATCTCAAGCGAAGAAGCTTACCGTGGGGGAGGTTCCTGCGCGACGGTGCCGATTCGACAAGGCCCACGTGCCGGCCTGAGCCAGTTCCAGGACACACGCAAGGTCAACTGTTTTAATCTGAAGCGGTTTCCGTCCTCAGAGAGTAGAGACAGACCTAAATGTGATCTTGACCTTAACCCTTTGAGTAGCCATACTATTTTAGAATGAGTCATTCCTGGTGCCACACTGGTTGTCTCCCTCGAGTCGCAGCGTGATATCAGCGGTAACCGAGGAAGACAACCAGTGTGCCCCAGTGCAAAAATGTTCAGAGTATTCTCAGGCTTTCTTGCTGGTGGGCGTTTGTGCCTCTGCGGACAGACAGAAGGGGGTTCGCTGTCGAGGCCATAACGTCCGTGCCTGGCCAGCCCTTTCCTGATGCACCTCAGGCACTAATTTCATCTGTAGGAAGGCATAGATTAACATGAGCTTGTGCAGCTGCAGAGTACATTAGTGAGAATCCCGTGCGTCGTGATGTCTGCAATCAGCCGATTGCTCTTTCGATGAGCCTGTTGACTCACTTCATTTTTCTCAGCTTATCAGTCAGTATTAGTCCTGCGTAAACCACTAAGCAAGGTGCTCCGCTATAAGCGGAGCACCTTGCATAGTGGCTTGCGCCGGGCTCGGGAAGCTGACGTCATCACGCTAGTCGTGGCGGCCATATTGAGAGGATACGCGACTAAGGAAATCGCTGTCATGACTGCTGGCTATAGGCAATAATAGCAAGTCTTGCCATCACCGTAGAAAACCGCTAACCAGAATCTGTTTTTGTTTGTTTCCAAAGAGGAAGAAACATGAAGAAAAACGTGTTGAAACACTACTTCGCAACTATCTGAAGTCTAACGTATCGTCTTAAGATGGCGGCTGACGCGCCGACGCTCCTAGACAACGCGGGGAACTTCCCGAGCCCTATACACATGCACCTCTTGCTGGACACGTAGCATCTTTGTTCCTCTGGCATCAGTGTTCCCCCGACCGTTGATGCCATTTCCTTTCTAGAGCAGTGATGTCAGTAAAGTCATGAATATAAATGCCAAACCGATTCGCATCGGTTTCTCATTTCTGGAATGCTCGATGACATTTTATTCCGAGGCTTAGATTGGTGTGTCGAGCTAGGACGAGCATCTTTCTATCTGAGTCGCCCATTACTACTAAGAGGCATCGATTCACATGGACTCCCTCAGCCAGCAACGGTTTATGGGAATCTATGCCTTTTACTAACAGAATTTATGTCTGTATGTACTTGGTAGGCAGGGAGTGTCAACTGGCATTTATCCTTTCCGGATTGTATTATAGCAAAACGTGACGGCATGGCTTATACTGTGCTGGTAAGGCGTGTCAGCGGTTTTTTTTTTGGTTGTATGCAGTGCAATAACACAATGATCGCATATGTTTCAAACCGTCAACATGTAAATGCTGCGTTGACGAGGGTGTTTGTGTCCAAATTACAGACCAGCTTGCAGTGATGCTTACAACGCCAGCCGCCGATGCAAATGACGCATTGTCTAGATAATGTTTTCTCAACAATGATACAGCTTGCGGCCGTTGAACAAGCCTTTTGTTACAAATATGTTTACGATCACAGGGCTTCGAGATAAAGACTCTAGTTTCAACCGGTACGCAGTGTTTACTTCATTATTTGTGAACATGCGCATATACTTACGTGAGAACCATAGTAAATCAGACGAATGGTGGTACGATGTCTAAAAGAGCCCTGAGAAGCAAGGTCGGTTGCATGAGTAAGCTTAGACCTGCGCAAGCCACTGGGCAAGGTGATCCGCTACAGCGGAGCAACTTGCTTAGTGTCTTGAGCAGGACGAAGCTCACAATAGCTGACCACCCTGCTTCGTGGCTTCAACAGGAAAGCTACAACGGCAGGTTTGTAAAATGGCTGTGTCAATGACGATGTCAATGCCTTAACCGTTGTAAAATAAAGTTTCATTGATTCATTGATTGAGCAGGAAAGCTCTCAAATGCAACTGGCCCCACTGAGGCTTCAAAGTACAGACCGGCCTCAGTATCTCAGTACCCGGGAGCATGAAAAGCCAGTCAGACCGCGTTATTCACTATAGCGTTATCGTAGTGCTGAATTCTCATAGACTTATGGAGAAAAATCATTTGGTAAGCAAAAAGTGCTCGGGTCGATATAAGGCCCGAGCATGGCTCAGCATGGGCCAGCTGAAGTCGGCCATAGCACCGTTTGCTTATGTACCGGGCATCCCCGGCCGTGGAAGTCTGAGCATACACGCGTTTTCTCCGATGACGCGGTGTACTGGAGCGCGTACTGAATACAGGGGCTGACATAAAGTATAAGGGCGTGTGGGTGTCACGGTGTTTCAATCGCGTTTATTCGTTCTGAGACGGTGATGGTCTGCGATTTTGGATCTTAAAGATCCGTAAGATCCAAAACCGCAGGCCAAAGCACGCTTTGTCTTGGTTTTCGGCTTTTGGATCGAACTGGTCAAAGTGCCGTTGTGAAAAATGAATGTTTCTGTGTACAGCCCCTCTGGCCGCGTGAGGCCTAGACCGTCTTCAAGCTTCATAGGTCATAAGTCCATGCAACATGGTGGAGCTCACAACTGAGCGTCTGTGTGTCTTGCTGTCCGAGCGAGCCCCAGTTACTGACATTGAGAGGGAAAGTGTGATGGGTTTATTGTTTACGTCTGTGTGCAAAAGATATGAACAGACACAGGCTGTCTCTCTGCACTATCACTGGAATGCACGCGCGTGTGCCTGTTAGTGTTATTGGGCAGAGGAGGGGAAGGACGGCATGGAGAGTGGGCAGAGGTCGTAGGGCTGAGGGCCGCGAGCCGGGTTGGGATTTCGCAATGTTGTTCAGTGTCGTATATTGTTAGTCGGATTTCATTTGCATACGGTTACCAGAAACCAAACCCTGACAGCGCTTTTACCTACTTTACTTTGTAATCTTCCTTAGCACTGGCAGTCTCCCCTTTTCTTTTCAGACCAGCTACTTGTTGAAATCGGCACTGATGTGACTTGGTTTAAGAACTTGCTATGGCGGGCTGGATTTTGAGCACACAATGCTCGGCACGCGTAAAATAATACAAAATCTTGTCCTGTCCTATTTCTCGCCCCCTCCCCTGCACACACACACACACACACACACACACACACACACACACACACACACACACACACACACACACACACACACACACACACACACACGCACACACACACACACACACACACGCACACACACACACACACACACGTGCGTGAGACTGAAGAGGGGTCATTTGTGCGAATATTGGTTTGGGGATGGTGAAGAAATTGAAATTTGTCATTTTGCATTGAACGATTGAAGAATATTCCACAGCACTTTGCGAAATATTCAATGTGCCGTTGCTTTAGTGCATGTAAGTGTAAATGTAATTTCAATTAATGCAATTAAGCAGATAACGTCAGGATGCTCAATAAGCGCACAATGTACACATTGAATCTTAGCCCGTTCTGCGCCCAAAATATGCAAGAGGTATAGATCCTCAGATCCTCATGAACTCCTCAGTTGCGGGGGCTCATGAGGATCTATGCCTCTTGTTGACACCACTTTGAATCCTCGTTCCTGGGAAGGCTAGGACATGTCGGCGTTTAACTCATTCTACCCCATCACCGAAATCCCCAAATCTTGCCGTTGTCCTCTAAAGACTGCTTTGCAGTGCAGGACACAGATCGACCATGATAGTTCAAGGGTGATGCCAGAATAGCTTGGCGCCCATAGGCGCCAAGCTATTCTGGCATCACCCTTGAACTATCATGGTCGATCTTCATCTTGCTGTGGTGTGTCTGGGGTAGGTTGAGTTAATTAACGAAGATTACAGAAACACAGTCTGCATAAGTTGGCATTGAATGGGTTAAAGCATCCGACCTGTGTGTTGTAAGAACGTTACATAACTCAACGATTGCGTGCAGGTTATACCAGCTGCACCGCCGGCCGGCCCGTATAACTTGATAGTCTGCAAATATGTTGTCATACTATACGACAGGATACGGTGCCATTGTTTGTGTTTGACTTTGATGCTCTGGTTCACACGCACAGTCAGCATGTATGAATGGAATGCGTCATTCCGGCGAACTTGTTTCTAGCCCAGTCCTTTCCATCAGTCTGAGGCAAAGATTTTCATGTTCACTTAGTGCCCACCGCAGCGCAATCTGAAAAAAAAAAAAAAAAAAAAAAAAAAATGCCCACCGCACCGCGTAACCTGGATCTGAACAGCAGTTTTGGGATGTCGTGACCGTTCCTTGTTCACGCTGTGAATGTATTTGTAACCCCTTTACTGGCAGAACATAACATCATAATATATATAAAGATATGCAAAAGACATAGATCTACTTGCGTCCCCGCAATTGCGGAGGCTCATGTAGAGCTACGCCTTTGCTGACCCCACTTGACTTCGTGTGTTTGTGTGTGCCTTAGACGACTAAGTTTTTTTGCGTTGAAAGTACAAGTAACAAAGATTTTCAGAAACACAGTTTGTGACCCGTGGCAGGGAAGGCGTTAACCCTAAACTTAAGCCGGTGTTGGCACTCGGTCTGACTCACGAGTGTCTGCTGCTGGCGAGGGTTGGTTGGTTGGTTAGTTCGGGTTTAACGTCCACAGCACCGAGGTGATCATGGACGGCCCTGACGGGCGGGTTATGGGGGACAGGGAAATCTATTGCCTATGGAGTACGACCTGAACACTGTTCAACTCAGGCGCACTCCAAATGTGCCACTTTGATTTACCAGGACCTTTCAACGGACATGCTATTGAACAAATCCGTTTTTTCCCCCTGGATCATTGTGAGTCCATCAACCGGGGCCGGGACGGGATTCGAACCCACGACCCGGCGATTCCCTTCGCTCTCCTGCTCCGACGTTTAACCGCCTGAGCTATTTCGGACTCTGCTGGCGAGGGTCAACCCGCCACTCACTGTAAAACGTGTTCATACCCGGGAGAAGCCAAGTCGGGTTAATTGCGCCTGCGATTTGTCGTCTGAAGGTGAAACGTCAGGCACTGGAACAAAAGTTGGTGTGCTGCCATGTGATATTGGGCCTTACGGCTTGAAGCTGTAAGACCCATAATCACAGACTAGCAGTCAAACAAAGAGATGGAATGTAAGTCGACATGGTCTACTAACCCTTTGGCTATCGGGTTGCGTCATAGGCCGGGAGTAATTAGTTGACACGATTTGCGCCAAGCCGGACCCAGAACTGCCGCACCCGATCACGCTCAGCACTAAGAGGCATAAGTTCGCGTTAGCCCTATGAGCCGCTACAATGGCACATGTGTTGTTGTTTTCTCCATTTTTCTGTCCCTCTGCACCGAGGTGATCAGGGACGGCACATGTGAATTTATGCCCCCGTTTTGCAGTTTGGAAGGGCTTGATTAGGCCAATTGTGTTGAAAGTGTGGTTTAGCTTGAAACGGAACTTGGCGGGATTTGCGCACAAGTGACCTGTCCTTGCGGAATACATGAGTGTGTGAAATAAGTTTGACTGAAATAGTTCAAGGGTAGTGCTAGAATAAAAGCTATTCTGGCATCACCCTTGAACTAAAGCCATTGGTCTATATCCGTATCTGTAGTACTATACTGACATAATGTAGCTTGCATAATTATGGCAATGTACAAATTTGAAGCTTTTAGCCTCAGTATGATATGGGTTAATCGTATTAAACGCAGAAGCGAGTGGGAAAGAATATTGTTCAGTTGCGAAGTTTGATGTAAAATAACAGACTTTTCTGTTCTTCCTCTCCTCTGAGGCTCAGAGGTGCCTACCTTACGCGCTAGCTCGTAATTTTACGCATTTTCGGCTCAATTTACGGGAATACGACCAGTCCCTCTAAAATACGCAATTTACGTGAGGGGGGGGGGGGGGGTGGCTAATTGTGGACTGAAGATCGGCCGTTAGGCTCCCAGCCTCTGGAACCAGAGACTGTCACTAAGCTTTGCACGTGTAGTCCGCTACACACTGACTAGCCAAGGCAGCAAAAATACTCGCACACAGCGCGCCAAGCGTGCACTGCAACACTGAACTCTGACTCGCGGGTAGTAACTAGCGATAGCAGGGGGCTCCACTGCTACAAATGCATGCAACGTGTGCAGAAAGGACTTTTTGTTGCTCACAGTGGTGCGTACAAAAGTATGATATTCAAAGACATTTGGAGTCTGCTGGGCACAAGACCAAGGCAGTAGTACATCCCCAAAAAGCACTTTTTTGTTAACCCTTTCGGCCCGGCAAACCGCTGTACTGGTTGGCGGTCTTCCCGGAAAACCGCTAGAGCGGTGTCGGGTGTTTTATATCGCGCACCCGGTGATAGGCGAGCCTCGCCGCGCGTGTGGTGACCTCCCCCTTCACCCGGCACTGATGCATCATGTTTTATTATTATACTACAGGGTCCTGACAGTGCGTGCGTACTTTTGTACGTGGTACACGGTCAGCTTTGCGGCGCTAGCATGCGTATTACGGTCGAAATGGCGAGTGAATGTGTAGATATTCGGAGTGATAAAATTTTGTATTTGGAGACTGTCACACCAGGGAGGAAGAATATATACCACTCGGAATATTTGGATATTTGTTCGATTTTAATAATTTGATCTTCTCATTCGCACGACAAACAATAGACAAGACGTATACAAACCTACGCAATATTCACTCAATTCATACATGCATCTGTAAAATACGCACACCCTCAACCATTCGCACAATGTTCACAGCACTAACCACACATCCTACACTTATTGTTCCACTACGATGTCACATCTCCGCAATGTCTGTCGATAATAACTGACACTAATTAATGCTTAGATCCTCGAACGATCAAACAGTTTGATTACTCCGACCGTGGATAAAGATGGATGTAGCGTCGCTGCTGTTGATTCGGCCACACCACTGGTCGAATAATCGCACTGTCTCTCGCGATGACACGTCGAAGCTCCACACGCACACCGTCAGGATCAACTTGTTATCTCGCACACCACGTTGATTAACCACATTCCCACACGAAGCATACACAAATCCAACTTCTCAGCTGGTGATAGGGGAGGGAAGCATCTATAACACATACAAAACGTATCTCTCCATAAGAAATCCGCCATTGCTAAAAAGTTACTTCCGCCGGAATGACGACACTGTAACGATGACGACCGTTAACGGCTTCCGGACGTTGTCGCCGATTCCCGATCGTTTCCGACATCGAATAAATATTGTAATAACAGTCAATTCGAAATATCATGCACACACACGAATACGACATATTTCCGCACAACACATAACCTCTCACCACGATACGAATTATTCATTTCAAAATCAACAGGCTCCACAAAACGTTTCGATCATTCCATTCAATCCCGCGCGCCGATCGCCAGACGACACCGCAAACTCGCCGATGCGCGCCGAATATCATACAATCTCAGATCTAGAGCTGAACAACTAATACACTTTTCGAATCTACTACTTAACAAACGCGAATCAGCTATATAATAAACAAATACATACCCAAAGATGCGTGAAGTAAAACCTTCGACTGTTTCAGGCCTGTCTGCCCATCTTGGCCGTTGGACAAGGTCCGGTACTCGTTACTCTAATCAGTCGATCTGGTTACTAGTCGTAGTTCTTAAACTACAAAAATTTTACGTACCACTGTACTGAGCATTCTGCTCTCAATCGTCTATTCTACCATAGACCATAACACGGCATTTCTCTGCCCACTACACCTCACAAAAAAACAACTTTTACTCGAGAGCAAAATCTCTCCTGACTGACTGTCTTCCAAACGATTCACAGTGACGTAACTCTTCAAACCAACATCGTGCGTCACATGTTCCAAACACACATCTTACGTCATATGTTCTTGACGTCACTAAAAAGTACATGCCATAACCGCAACACACAACAAAGAACGAAAGTTCTCCACGAAAGAAAATACAGCATAATGATTAAAATAAATTGTGACACAAGGCCCTTTCCCAGCTAAAACTCTAGTTTTAGACTATACTTGACACAATTTCATATTATCATTTGCGAATAAATCACATCTGCGACAATAACTATTTCTTTCCCTATAACCTCACTGTTCAATACATAAATACACGTTCGTCATACGTGAACACCGCGTCTGTTTTATTTTTCTTCACTGTCAATACGGCTAAGGTAATCTACCTATAACC
Source organism: Semisulcospira habei (assembly GCA_036245525.1). Lineage (NCBI taxonomy): Eukaryota > Metazoa > Mollusca > Gastropoda > Semisulcospiridae > Semisulcospira > Semisulcospira habei. The sequence goes on along the minus strand of BTPG01000002.1, from coordinate 225,119,871 downwards.
TCACTGTTCAATACGTGCATACACATTCATTATAACGTCAACACTGCATCTGTTTATTTTTCTTCACTGTCGATACGGCTAAGGTAATCTGCACCAACATTATCTTTTCCTTTGATCACCTTCACCTGGAAATCATGCTACTGCAACTGCAATCTCATCATCACGCACTACTACTAGTGCTGCCACTCATCATACACTACTGCTAGTGTTGCTACCCATCATACACTACTACTAGTGTTGCCATTCATCATGCATTACTATTAATGCTGCCACTCATCATACACTACTACTAGTGTTGCCATTCATCATGCATTACTATTAATGCTGCCACTCATCATACACTACTACTAGTGTTGCCATTCATCATGCATTACTATTAATGCTGCCACTCATCATACACTACTACTAGCGTTGCCATTCATCATGCATTACTATTAATGCTGCCACTCATCACGCACTACTACTAGCGTTGCCATTCATCATGCATTACTATTAATGCTGCCACTCATCACGCACTACTACTAGTGCTGCCACTCATCATCATTGTCTTCAGTCATAACTGCTGCGACCTCTTCTGTTTCTTCTCTCTCAAGGTAGCTCTTCAGTAAGTTCGCATGGTACACTTTTTCTTTGCCCTGCACATTCACCTTGTAATCGAAATCGTTTATTGTCTTAGTCACCGTAAATGGCCCTTTCCATGTAAGCTGTAGTTTGTTCTTTTTCTCTGGCAACAACAACAGTACTTTTGAACCTTCTGTGATAGTTCTAGGTTTTGCTCTTCTGTTGAAGTTTCTCGCGTGTCTCTGGCTAGATTTTTAATAAGTTAGCATGATACACATTTTCTTTGCCCTCATTGGACGACCTGTGACACACGTCGCATGATGCGCAATACCGTTGTATGTCACCGCAAATTCCTGGCCAATAAAGATCAGTCCAAATTCTGTTTCTGGTTTTCCTAACGCTTAAATGCCCACTCATTGGCGTATCATGTGCTAATTTCATGACACCCTGTCTATACTTCTTGGGTACAACGATCTGCGTTCTTTTCTGTTCCTTTTTAGTGAATTCTCGTACCAAAATTCCATTCTTCCATTTAAATTTGGATTTGGTTTGTTTGCTGTTTTGATTTCCCTCTTTTTTCCCATCGGCTGCATCTCTGCATTTCTTCAAAGTTTCATCTTCTTTTTGAGCTAGTTTCAATTGCTCTGGTGTAACATCAACAATCTTTGTTTCTGGGATCTTGAGCTCTTTTTGATTTCTTTTCGTTGCCGTGCTTCTTGTTTCTACTTCTGCACACTGCTCATCTGTTTTCGTGTCGTTTGATTCGCTTCGTTTCTTTGTGATCATCTCGGCGCTTTCCATTACAACTGGAATGTTTTCCATCTTTGTGATCGTCTCAGTCTTTTCCATTGCGGCTGGAACGTTTTCTACATGGTCTTCAGTTTGTTCGCTTGCATCTCTTTTTGAGCAAGGTTTCATCACTGGATAGACTGGAATAGTGTTTGTTTTCTCTTTATTCAAGAATCGTGCATTCCCTATCAAAACTGGTAATGCTGGTCTGGATATTACTAGTACATCCGCATCTCCTTCAAAAAATGGTGTTCGCATGAACAATCTAGCAACAGGTACTTGCTTGACGTCGCATGACGCAAATGTCACGGATCGCATCTCACCTGTATACTTGTTTTCTGGTACTAATTTTGTATCAACAACACTAATTGTAGCTCCTGTGTCTCTCAATGCTGGCACTTCCTTGCCTTCTATCTCTACTTGACACGATGGCTGATAATTTATCTTGCTGCATGTGTCGCATAGCGTCATTTTGTGATTTCTTTCCAACTTTTCTTCAAGGTAAGGCATTCCCACTCTCAGTGCGTGGTGGTCTATGCTTTCATGGTGCTGGTGGTGCGTGGCTGCACAACTGCAACTTGCTGTATGCATCGATCCACATGTAGGTTGTACGTACAACGCATTCTGTTTTCTGTTTGGACAAACTGATACTTTGTGGGGTCCTCCACAATTGAAACATTCGATCTTAAATGATACTCTGTTCTTGACCGATTGATTTTCGTGTTTGTTTGGTGATCTGTTGTCGCGCAATCCTTGCTTACTGTGATCCCTTCTAGGTGACGGACTATCCCTGTGTCTAAATCTGTCCCTGTTGTTATCCTTGAACATACTTCTATTCTCATGTCCCCTGTTTCCTCTTGACACCTCGTAGGTTTCGGCTGCTTCAGTAGCCTCATCTACGTTGGCTGGTCTTCTGTCTCGTACGAACGTAGCTTGCTCTTTTGGTAGTGCGTCTAAAAAGGTATCCACTGCCAATAATTCTACGATACTGTCAAAGTTCTTTTCTTTCCCTGAAAGTTCGATCCATCGGGTTATCCATTGCGTAATCCGATTCATGAGTTCTCTGGCTGTTTCGTCATTTTTCTTCCTGGCATTCTTCAGTTTTTCTCTGTACTCTTCTGATGTCAAACGGAACTTCTTCAGCAATTCTTTGCGAATCTGTTCGAAATCTTCTAAATCAACATGCTGCATGTGCGTGATAGCTTCTGCTGCTTCTCCCTTTAGCAATGCGATCAGGTGTAATCCCCATTCGTCATCTGGAACACGCTCTGCTCTCATGACCTTTTCAAATTTCCATAGAAAGACTTCTATATCATCTCCATCTTCAAAAAATGGTAACTTGATTTTAATCCTGCGTCGATCTTGCGCGTTGTTGTTTCTGTTCTGTTCTCCTTCTATACGCCGACCTTCTGCCTGAATTTCTAATTCTCTCAATCGAGTCTGACGCTCAGCTTCTCGTTCTCGTCGTTCCGCTTCTCGTTCTTGCCGCGCTAACTCCGCTTCTCGTTCTTGTCGCGCTAACTCCGCTTCTCGTTCAGCTTCTTGTCGCGCTAACTCCGCTTCTCGTTCTCGCCGCTCTGACCAACGTTTTTTCTCATCCAGAACATAAGCAGTTAAGTCGTTCCCCGCTAAACTCAATAATTCCCCTTCTTCTTTCCAAGCCTGCATCCTGGTTTTCATATCTGGTTCTTGTTCCATTTCTGATCTGCTAGGATTCTCAGATCTTGTTCTACTACTTCTTGTATCGGGCATGACGGCTAAGTTTGTTTGTACTGCCCAAAATCCGTGCAACAACAAAATGACTTCAACTATTGCTTGTTTATAAGCTATCGATAACCATTTATCAACGTGAACTTTTGTTGATCTGTCAACAAGTTTTGGCGTAACCCATTTTACAAAAGGATAAAAGAAATGCGAAATTTAAAAAAAATCGATTACGCTGCGGAAGTTACAGCTCTACAGATTATCAAGGGAAGTATTATCACAACCTGCACTCTGTACTTGCATGACAATCCGCGCAATCGGTTAGTCTCCACTAACTCTTTTTACGAAAGGACAAAACAAATGCGAAATAAGAAAATCTAATATGCTGCGGAAGTTCAGTATACCTCTACAGATTATCAAGGAAAGTAATATCATAACCTGTACTCTGTACTTGTATGACACTCCGCGCAATCGGTTAGTCTCCACTAACGCTGACAATCGAACACAACTCGGTACCTGAATAAACGGAAGGGATGAATATAATGATGGCGAAGCTTCGGAGCTGAATGCCGCCCGATGTAACGACGCCCTCCAACCGTCCACAGGTTATCCAGCAATTCCGAGTGTCCTTTGGTAATGACAGAAAATTACACTGGTGCGTAAATTTAGACTACTCTAAAAATTACACAGTAAGTAACCTGAACCGATAACGCTATCGTTATACTATTGGTCAAGCCAAAGCTTACGTGCCAGTGTAAATAGATACAAATATCCGTGGCTCGAATCGCCAAGATTAATTCCCAATCGTTATCACTAAATTGTGATCCCGAATCTGGAAATAACCGTGGTTCGAATCCCGGACGAGCCCCCAAATTATTGTCACACCAGGGAGGAAGAATATATACCACTCGGAATATTTGGATATTTGTTCGATTTTAATAATTTGATCTTCTCATTCGCACGACAAACAATAGACAAGACGTATACAAACCTACGCAATATTCACTCAATTCATACATGCATCTGTAAAATACGCACACCCTCAACCATTCGCACAATGTTCACAGCACTAACCACACATCCTACACTTATTGTTCCACTACGATGTCACATCTCCGCAATGTCTGTCGATAATAACTGACACTAATTAATGCTTAGATCCTCGAACGATCAAACAGTTTGATTACTCCGACCGTGGATAAAGATGGATGTAGCGACAAAATCGCTGCTGTTGATTCGGCCACACCACTGGTCGAATAATCGCACTGTCTCTCGCGATGACACGTCGAAGCTCCACACGCACACCGTCAGGATCAACTTGTTATCTCGCACACCACGTTGATTAACCACATTCCCACACGAAGCATACACAAATCCAACTTCTCAGCTGGTGATAGGGGAGGGAAGCATCTATAACACATACAAAACGTATCTCTCCATAAGAAATCCGCCATTGCTAAAAAGTTACTTCCGCCGGAATGACGACACTGTAACGATGACGACCGTTAACGGCTTCCGGACGTTGTCGCCGATTCCCGATCGTTTCCGACATCGAATAAATATTGTAATAACAGTCAATTCGAAATATCATGCACACACACGAATACGACATATTTCCGCACAACACATAACCTCTCACCACGATACGAATTATTCATTTCAAAATCAACAGGCTCCACAAAACGTTTCGATCATTCCATTCAATCCCGCGCGCCGATCGCCAGACGACACCGCAAACTCGCCGATGCGCGCCGAATATCATACAATCTCAGATCTAGAGCTGAACAACTAATACACTTTTCGAATCTACTACTTAACAAACGCGAATCAGCTATATAATAAACAAATACATACCCAAAGATGCGTGAAGTAAAACCTTCGACTGTTTCAGGCCTGTCTGCCCATCTTGGCCGTTGGACAAGGTCCGGTACTCGTTACTCTAATCAGTCGATCTGGTTACTAGTCGTAGTTCTTAAACTACAAAAATTTTACGTACCACTGTACTGAGCATTCTGCTCTCAATCGTCTATTCTACCATAGACCATAACACGGCATTTCTCTGCCCACTACACCTCACAAAAAAACAACTTTTACTCGAGAGCAAAATCTCTCCTGACTGACTGTCTTCCAAACGATTCACAGTGACGTAACTCTTCAAACCAACATCGTGCGTCACATGTTCCAAACACACATCTTACGTCATATGTTCTTGACGTCACTAAAAAGTACATGCCATAACCGCAACACACAACAAAGAACGAAAGTTCTCCACGAAAGAAAATACAGCATAATGATTAAAATAAATTGTGACAGAGACATGGTTTCAAAAGCAGATCTTTAATATATTGGGACTCGTGTGTCCACCTACCGCCGGCGTGGCAGCATAACCACGTGTTGGCAGTGTCAGCTGGAGCGATCGACGGTTGAGGCACTGACAACGGCAATGATGTACAGCTTGATTCTGAAGCTGAATTTGGAGATTCTAATTGATATTCCGTTCCTCTGATGCTTGGTGCACATGCAGGTGACTCTGTGGACACCGACTGACACACATTGGTCACACGTGTAGTACGTGCATCGTCTTTACAACACTGGTACTTCCATCCTATCGTGTATGAGACACACCATCGTTCAATGCCGCTTATTACATGTTGTCTAGACTGTGGATATACCGTACAGTGGAAGGTGTAAACATTGACATCTGGTGACCAGGTATGAAGGAGTCATACCGGCAGTGTATCGGCACACTGGAAATGCATGGACACTAACGTGTCGCAGTAACTGATGCCCTATTTACTAACAGCGACCTGTCATGCACGAAAGACATGTTTGGCTCACGTGCGAAGCAAACGTGAGTATGTTCTGAGCCAGCGGTCGTCTGTCCGCCGTCGTGCGTGGTAATACAATACAATACAATTCAACTTTATTCAGTCTATAACTCAACGGACAGAGAAAAAAAGGTCCCTGAATTCCGGCAAGTGTGGGTGCGAGTCAGTTATCATCAAGCTGTCGTGAGAGATATCTGGCACATATCAAACTCCGTTGCGACCGTATTTCTTCCCCTCCTTTTGGCTCCTGCGGCTCTTCAGTTCACGGATAGTAGGACTGTGTCTTCACTTATACCGTGTATACACTATTTAGTTATAACCATTTTTTACACTTTATTATCACTAGGCTGTTGTTGTTTTTTTGTTTCAATTTTTTTCTCTCTTAATAAAGTTTCATTTCATCTCTCTTTCTCTCTCTAAGAATGTTGTAGTCTAGCAAGGACAAACACGAAAAAGAGGCCTGTGCGCCTATTGTTTCCCCCAAAAAATGCGCTAACCCGTACACGCACTAAAAAATGCTAGAGTTCATTTGTTTTTAACTGAAGTTGATGTGAATTTCAATGATTTCACACAAGTTCACCTTATTTTGCGCACGCAGTCAAGGAGACAAGGGACAAAAAAAGGAAAGTGAGAAACGGGACGGTTTCGCCTGCCGTCCGCTGTAATATAAACAATTCCGCGATAACGCGGATGCTAAGGAGCTCGTGGGGCCATGTGTTTTTGGAGCTGTAGGGACTACCTCAGTTCGGAGTAATCTCTGTGTCCGTTGAGTTATGGACTGTATTGTCTGTTCGAGTCCAGGCACGACAGAAATTTGCCTTTAACGTTAAACTTTAACGTTGGCATTTTCTCGGAGACTATTGAAGCTACGGTCTTCAAACTTGGCCCAAGGATACTTTGTGGCAAGACCTTTCTAAACATGTCAATTTTAGTGACAGTTTCTCACAAAGGTCAAGGTCACAGGGGATCAGGAAATATATCAAAAATAGCTATTTGGGGACATAATTTCCTTTTCCTCAAATACTAATTCACAACTTCTAACCCAAACTTGGTACAAAGATACCTGATGAAAAGACCTTTATATGCACACTAATTTCGTTGATTCCTCGGAAAAGGCAAGGGTCACAAGAGCTCAAGAAATGTCCCAAATTACCATATTTTTACCTAAAAAAAAGTTTTTTTTCGCAAATACTATTCACAACTTCAAACCCAAGCTTGCTACAGCGATACCTGATATTGTGTGAATAAAATAGCTAATACAGTAATAGTGTGGATAAATGTCTTTATTTTTAATTTGTTTGCTGTGGTGTATTTTTTTCGTTGCGTGTTGCGCTGAAATGATTACACAAAATACACATTTTTAAGCAGCCCATTACACAAAATGGTCTAAGAGGGGTAGGCACCTCTGGTCAGGCTACGCAGGAGAGTCAGTTCCGGCCCCGTTCCGAGTGCGCACTAGGGGTAGTAGCACACTTCTGCTGCGTGTGTCTACATACATGGATTGTGTGAACAGACTAAACGGTAAAAAAAAAAAAAAAAAAAAAAAAAAAAAGAAAGTGAAGACAGCATTGAGAGCCCGTTTTAATTGCGACTGAATGTTCGTAATCAAAGCCTTTCCTGAAGAAGGCAGCTTTAAATGTTCTCATGACATTATGAACCGCAATCTCTGATGGATTCATGCGTCGTATCGTTGGCCCTCAACAGGCAATCCCTATCTACTTTTCCTTGTCCATTTGGCCTAGTGACATTGACCTTGACGGGTCACGCGGCTGGCTTGCTACAGGTCACGCACAGTGTACATGCAGGTCTTGGCTTGACTTCGCGAACGAAGATTTTATAGGAGTTGCCCACGACGTCTGCAGGCTTGTTCGTGGCTGCGGAGGCCAATCCGAGACAGGCAGGTTCGACCGCAGTGGCTGCAGGGGAAGGTATGGCCAGGGTTCTGAGCTGCGGCATCTCTGTTTTTTCTCCTGAGCCGCTTGTCCTTAAGGCTAGCTCTGTGAGAGTCCTCAAAGGAGACAGCTGCCTTGTAAATGGTGGAGCGCCAGGTGTCACGGTCCGCAGCAAGCGAAGACCACTGGTGGTGGTCGATTTGGCAGGCACTAAGTGACTTCTTGAGACAGTCTTTGTATCTCTTCTTTGGTGCCCCTCTGTCACGGTGTCCAGTAGCAAGCTACTGGTACATGCAGGTATGATACAGGTAAACTTACGACATTCGGAGGTTACAAGTACATTACCTCAGTCAGTCCATCTGCAAGACGCGTAGATTCTCAAGAGCCCTTGCAGAGAATATGTGCCTGTTGTCAGTTTGGGGTCGCATCCCTACACTGTACGAGGAAGCCAAAGTCATTTTAACTTGCGACTGTTATAGCTCTATACGCAGGCCTGTGTTAAGGTTACAACATGTATACCGCGTTCTGTAGTCTGGCCGACTTAACCCATTTAGCCCCAACGCTCTACAGCAGCAGATGGACGGACCATGATAATTAAAGGGTAATGCCAGATTAGCTTGGCGCCTTTAGGCGCCAAGCTAATCTGACACTACCCTTGATTTTTAATCATGGTCGCTCCAACTCCTGCAGCTGGTACATAGTCGATACGACACCTCCAAAATATGGGAATGCGGCCGTGGGGTTGAATGGGTTAAGATTACAGCAGGGACGTCTGGCCGACTTGACGGACAGGGTACGTGTTATGGGCGGTAGAGTGCAACAGGGCGCTGTCAGTGTTTGCCGCAGTCGCAGTACAGCCTGAAAATGTTCCTTTATTCTTTTGGCTGTTGGTAGCGCTTTTCTTTTTCGAGCGCTTCCTTGCTCCTCCCCCTCCCCCTCCCTCCTCCTCCCCCCTCCCCCTCCCCTTCAGTTGCCCAGCCAGTTGCTTTTTAGTTCTTATCCAGGCGTTCAGTTCAGTAAATCATTAACCCGTTCAGTGCCAAGAAAATCTGAACACCGCCCCGCAACTGCAAGAGGTATCGATCCTCATGAGCCCTCGCAATTGCGGGGGGCTCATGAGGATCTATGCCTTTTGCTAACATCACTTTGAATCCTTGTTGTCTCTCGGACAGCTATGGTGTTTTGCTGTTGAACGAAGGAAGATTGCAGAAACAGAGTCTGCGTACGCTGGCACTAAACGGTTACAGCCCTGACGGACGAAATTATCATATTGCCGGGCTGTCCTCACAGGTTTGCGTCACACTTCCGGGGACTGATTGACCCTGATATTTCAAGGGTGGTGTCATAATAGCTTGGTGTCTAGAGGCGCCAAGCTATTATGACACCGCCCTTGAACTATTATCAGGGTCGATAGCTAGAGGCGCCAAGCTATTCTGACACTATCCTTGAACTGTCATGTTCGATCTACACTAGTCCTGTCGTATTGTGTCAGGGCTTAATGGGTTAGCACTGCTCTTGGTCTGTTATGAATGATGAGACTCCTTTTGGCTTTGGTTCATGTAGAATGGTTGTGGCCTTTGGGAAAATTAAGGGCAGTGTGAAAATAAAATTACACAGACACGTAAACTATTTGTGCTGGCCGATCCCCTCTCCCTAGAAACTTCAGAAGGAAGCAAAGGTGCCCGTCACATAGACGCAATGCAGTACTGTTGTATCGGGCGCAGTTGAGCGATAAGCAGTGGTTGTCACAATGAAATGCACGACCTAACTTTCTGAGAGGAAAAATAAATTGTCATTTCTGCATTGTGCGATACTGACTGTGCAAGAATTTCAGTTTCAGACGTTTCGTCCACCTTTGCCTTTCTGGAAGGAAGTTCAGTCATATAACGCTGTGTATTATGATAGCTTCGGTTCTGAGAAATCAACAGTGAAAAGGTCATTTCCACCACCACCACCTCCGCCCTTTCCCCCTCCCCTCCCCTGCCCCCCCCCCCCCTCCCCTTCCTCCCCCCTGCCCCCCCCCCCTCCCCCTTTCTCTTCCACGTCCTCCTGATTCTGAGAAATCGCCACCGGTTTCTTGTTTTATCACAAGGTTAGGTCGCATACATGTGCGATCCATGTATGTTTTCGTGGTTGGGACTGACTAAGACTTTATAAGGAAGTATAACATTCTTGTAAGCCTGTTTGGCCCCATGGGAGTGCGATGCATATATTCTCGTGAGCCCCTGCGATGCATGGGCTCATGAGAATCAATGCTGAAGTGGTGCGACCGTGGCGAACCCGGACACGGTCAGAAAAGCCACACCCGTGCAATTGATCAGTAACCTTTTTCACCTGCAGTCACTCCACTGGACAAGCGACCTATGACCTCAGTAATGGAAGTCCTGCTACTAGGTTTGGCTGGTAGGACCTTACAAGCGCTCGAGGGTAAATCGAGATAACGGCGGTCATACACACTAAGCCTATCCCATAGCCCTTAAACCCTGTCCCACATGTGTGTTGCGTGCTGCTCAGTTGAGCTATCAGAAACTGAAGTTGTCTAATTGACATCACCCTTTTATTAATGAGTGTGTGTGTAACTGATTAAAAACAGACCAAATAAACAAACACACGAACAAGCAATCACAGACATGCAAACAAACATATTTAACAGCCTAAAACTGTGAAATACACATTGGCCATCAAAACCTCCATTTTCATCCTTTTATTCAATATCACTTTCAGAGCCAGACAGCATTTATTTTAACATCACAAGTTAAAGACACACTGAGTGTGTGAGTCACATAGACCATGATGATGATTATGATGATGACTTAGATATTGGGGTTTAACGCCCAGCAGGTGTCTAGGACCGTATCACGGCAGTAATGATGATTATGATGACTGGCAATTACACTGATGATAGTAACGACAATGATTACATTAATTCATTTTGCCCCGACGCACTCCAGCAGGAGAAGGATCGACCATGATAATTCAAGGGTAGTTCCAGATTAGCTTCACACCATCAGGTGCTAAGCTAATCTGGCACTACCCTTGGATTATCATGGTCGAGCCATCTCTAGCAACTGAGTCGTTTGGCAAATGCGGCCATGGGGTTAAATGGATTATAATATGACAATGGTACATGTAATTAAAGTACTTTTCCCTGGATGTTTCAGATATTCTACATTCTGCACAACTTTCTACAAGGCCTGATGTCAGGCTTTGAGGTGATTGTTGACCACTGGCCGAACTGGTCATGCATCGTTCTCAGACCAGAAACACACGATGCGGTGAGTTTACCTCGGTCATTTGTGTGTGTGCTGTCATGTTGTTTTTGTCTTTTCTGTGCGTTGGTCTGTGGCTATCCGCCTCAATTTCCGAACTCACAGAGTAGCACACACTTGCTTTTATCAATATTTTCATTTCTGTCGTCATTAGACATCATCGTTGTCTTTGTTGTTCAGGAGCAGCTTGTGGTATCTTCATCGTTAGTGCTGAATCAGTTGTGTTATATGTGATTCTTCCAAGCATTCACACATCCATCCATCAGTTGTTTTTGGGTTGTTGTTGGTTTTTTTTCATCTTTCAGGTGTAGGTGTGTGTGTGGGGGGGGGGGGGGAGGGGTTGGCTAAGGGATCTTTCATTGTGGGGGGGGGGGGGGGGGGGGCAAACCCATATTTCATACTGGACAATTCAACCACGTGCAATCATATATGTGTCATTTACACAGATCAGCATAATTGTGGACATTTGGTGCATGTTTATTAGGGTTTTAAGCCTGACCTGCATGACAGCCCCATAATTTGATGAAACAGGATTGTGAATCACTCCCGCTAGCATATCTTCACATTTGTAAGAGGCAGAGATCCTCATGAGCCCCCCTCAAACCGCGGTTCATTTGACACAAGTTTCCACAAGCATAAGTTATTCTCTAAAACCATAGGGGCCCCTGATAGTAGATTTAACTAATGCAAATCCGCTGCGCCACCGCCTACTAAGCTCAAGTCAGAATACAAGGGTGGAAACAGACCGCATGCGCAAAATTCTAGCTGTGGCCAGAAGTATCCCGGACCTCTTTCTGATCATCTAGAGTTGAACGTTAAACCCTTTAGTAGGGTGTCGTGAAAGAGGCTTCTATGCACTGCAGTGCATCCATTGTTTTCTGCCGTGTTTACTCTCAAGTCGAAGTGAATTACTCGAAAAGATATTGACAACTGAGCAGTGTTTAAACCAGACTCCATTAAAGTAGACCTTTTGGGGTTGAGGGAAATACATACCTAAAATGACTGCTGCGTGCAGGTCGTGTTCATGTCAGTCGACAGTAAGACGCACTCTTGTTTTAATTTCATTGGATATGCTAATTTACATAAACCAATGAAAAATGAGCATGGGGCGTATTTCCGGCCACATCTAAAACCTACAACTCGACGTCTGCTATGAATGATGCTTGACTGTGCAAAAAGCCTTGATACTAAACTATCAGTTTTGATCGGAGGACAAGGTTGGTATAGATTTGTGACAAAATGTCTGCCGAATCTGTTCAGTTCGACGTTTTAGGCGGATGGTTGCTTTGAGGGATGAAAACTGCTCTGGAATCACAGTGCTTCATCGATTTGTGTGCCTCTCGTTTCCACCCTTGTATTCTGTCTTGAGCTTTTGTAGGCGGTGGCGCGCACGCGGTGGCGCAGCGGATTTGCGTTAGTCAAAGCTACTATCATCGGGCCTCTATGTCTAAAACCTATTCCGCTTGAGGAGCAAGGACGTAAAACGTGACATCAAGAGGCGTATGGGCTCATGAAGATCTATGCCTGTTGTGTCGGTCGAATAGACCTATATTGTGATTTTCCAACCTGCGGTCTACAATCAGGCGCGGATGTTTCCAACTCTTTGTTTTGGACCTTTAAAGGCCCACTACTGCCGTAACTGTTCAAAGATACACTTCTGTAACAGATGGTTGCGAAACGCTACACACAGGTTATGGTTCAGTTAGACACAGGACAATCCATTTCCGCACACCTCGTCTTTACATCATGACAGTGACTCCAGTCTGTTCTAGGAATACACCGCTTTCAGTGCGAGAAACAGCTAAACATGGACTGACACGCTAACGGCTGCACAGAATAAATAAGTGCGATTACGCGTGTGCTTTTGCTGCGTGTCCAAACTGCTGTTAAAGTTCATTAGGTGTGTCGACAAGGCATAACATACACAAATGGTGCTGAAAGGTGTCTTCATATTTATTCATAATGGTACTTTAACCACAGGCAGAAAGTGTCATCAGGTTAAACCATCCTTTCCACTGGCCCAAATCGAAAAGGGGTGGTGGTTGGGGGGGAGGGCAGTCGTCTAGCCAAAATATTGAAACGGCGGAAGTGGGGTGGGTTGGGGGGGGGGGGGGGGGGGAGAAGTAGCCAAGTGGTAACTTTTCAGGTCAGTTAGTGGAAATTTTAATGAAGGGTGGGGGTTTTCAAACACAAAAGGAACATTGATATAGCATCCTAAAGTATTTTGGGGCTGAGAGAGGGGGAGGGGTCTGGAAGCCATGGAAATCCCCCGCAAATCCACCCCTGAAAATGAATTTTACTGATGTTACACATCTTAGCTGTTAACGACACTCGAATATTGTATTGATCTTGCATATTTTATTTCCTGAAGGCAAGATTAATTTACTTCGAGTTTCAGCGACACCAGCAGGGAAATACATGTTTTTGTGTGGGCGTCCTTTCCCCAGGGGATATAACCCAACGTGTCGGGAAAATGGTATAATTTATTTTGATATCTAATTCTTTATTGTGTTTGATATTGACTTCGAAGAAGAAAATTCACCCCTACGGTCTAAATGTATGACTTTAATTTGTGTTTCTCTCGTAGTTATTTTCTGTGTAACGTTTTGTAACCAGATGTAATGACTTTTGCGACGTTAGGAGACGTACGTGAAGACCATTGCGTAAAACATGGATGATAGCCAAATGGCTCAGTCAAGATAGCTTAAGGATACTTAGTACTGCCAGTTTAGCTGGGCGTTTCCCTTCCTTTCCCAGTATAGCCGGAACTGTCACGGCCCATCTCGCTCCTGTGCTCAGTTGCATGAGTGATCTTAGCCCTGTGCAAGCCAGTAAGCAAGGTGCTTCGCGATAGCGGGGCGCCTTGTTTAGTGTCTTACACAGGATTTAAACTACAGAGCATATTGCATTGTGGCTTGCGCAGGATTTAGGCTCACTCATGCAGCTGAGCACTGAACTGTGATGTCTTCAATGTACAGCTCCAAAATACGGGAATGGCAACCGATTGGCTCAGTTTCATGAGAACAAGCATATTATACTCTGTATCTTTAACACATTCGAGACCATGCTGCACTCGAATATACCGCCTATCCGGATTCGGCACTTCTCCATTGAAAGAATATCTTTCTGACCTTGGAGTTGCCGATGCAAACCAAACTGCAAACACTGAATTTGTTCAACTGTTTTGATGACGGTGAGGAGGAGGGGGACGGCTAATCGATTTTCGTGTATGAACAGTTTGTCTGATCAATAGCACATGTAGGTTTATGCTGAGTGTCACGGAATGTACGCATCGTGGCTTCGTATCGATCAGTAGCCACGTATTTACTGCTGTGTTGTGAGGAGTATAATAATCCCAGGTGACTGTATGTACAAGGGGGTTAAATCTAATAAGGCTATCGCCACCAGCTGTTTCTTGGTTACCGGATTATCGACTGGTAAACGTGTGGAACTTGTGTGACCCATTTAACCCATTTAGCCCTGACATTACAGCAGGACATGAATCGACCATGATAATTCAAGAGTCGTGCCTAATGGCGCCAAGCTGTCTGGCACTACCTTTGAATTATCATGGTCGATTCATCTCAGTCCTGCAACCGGCACGCCTACATGGTTGTAGGTGACCCCTCGAAATGTGAGAAATGTGACCGTGGGGTTAAATGGGTTAAGTATTCAGTGTATTACCTCGAACTCGCCCCCCCTTCCTCGCCTTGTGAATAGATCAGAAGACCCCTTAACAATAAACCTCACGTGTCTTGAACTCAAAACGCTTTAACAGCTTGAAACAACTTTATATTCCCCCTGCACCCCTTTAAAAACGAAGAATTACTGGACACATTGAGGACGAAATTTTGCAAGTCTGGGGTTGTCATCTGCAGACTGCTTCAGATACTCGTAGATAAACCTTGATTGTACACGAATAGCTTGGCCCCGGCCGTTTTGTGTCAAGGCTGAAAAAACGACTCTAAGTCTAGGCATATGAAAAGTGCAATGCTACTAAAATGACACTGACAAAGCTTATGAAATCATGGAACAGGTGCAGCAGGAACCTGGTGTCGAGTGCAGATATGTCCCATATAATCTAGTTTAATTCTTTGTTCGTTATCTCCCAACGTAGGGCAAAGCTTAACCCTGCAAAGCCGCCTATCACTTTTTAGGAACAGCTGATTCTGTCTCGGTCCTCAGATATCAGAAATTATCATGACCACTTGCATTTGCAGACGCGTATGGATCACCGAGACTGACGTGGCTGAAAAGAGATTACTGTAACCATTTGGCTGTCGGTAGCGCTTTTCGTCGAGGTGATTCCTACAGGAATCACCTTGACGAAAAGCGCTACTGACAGCCAAAGCTGTTGCCACAATGCAGCCCCTTCTTTGTGCAAGAGACAGAGATGTTCATGAGCCCGTACGGTCGCATATGCTCGTGAAAATGCTCGTGCCTCTTGCTGGCAAAGATCGGTACTATTTGCACCGTCAAAAACGGTCAACGACTTGAGGGCCCACTACCGCCGTCACTGTTCAAAGATGCACTTTTGTAACAAACGGTTACGAAACGCTACACACAGGTCTAGTTATGGTTCATTTGGACACAGGAGAATCCAGTTCAGCACACGTCGTCTTAATATCAAGTAACCTGACAATGACTCCGCTCCGTTCTATAAATACAGTGCTATCAGTACGAGAAACAGCTAATAAAATAGTTTGAAACTCTAACGGCTGCACAGAATAAATAAGTGTGATTACGCATGTGCTGTTGCTGCGTGTCCAAACTGCTATTAAAGTTCATTAGGTGTGTCGACAAGACATAACAAACACAAATGGTGCAGAAACGTGTCTTCGGATAAGAGCGTTTTGAAAGAGTTAAAGTACCATTACGCATAACTCAGTGAATCTGAAGACCCATTTCAGCACCATTTGTGTTTGTCATGCTTTGTCGACACACCTAATGAACTTTGACAGCAGTCTGGACACGCAGTAAAAGCACACGCGTAATCGCATTTGTTTATTCTGCACTGCCGTTACTGCGTCAGTCTATTTTTAGCTGTTTCTCGCACTGATAGCGTTGTATTTCTAGAACGGAGTAGAGTCATATAAAGACGACGTGTGCTGAGCTGGATTCTTTTGTGTCTAAATGAACCGTAACTAGACCTATGCGTAGCGTTTCGTAACCATCTGTTACAGAAATGTATCTTTGAACAGTTAGGCGGTAGTGGACCTTTAACATCGCCGGCGCCACACTAATGTAATCGCGTTCGTATAGTTCAAGGCTAGATGCAGGAACCACAGTGCTTTGGCATTTTCAGAGGGAGAATATGACCGTTGACAGAGGTCCTTGCGAGGTCTTCCGATTGGGTTTATCGAGGTCGCTGGAAATTCGGTTATAAACCATCATAGTCTATGGGCCAGTGGTGAATATTGTTGAACATTCGATGTCATGTTGATTCTACAGCAGTAGACTTTTACATAATGGCGAGGTGGGTTGAGAAGAGTGGGTCTCTCGGCATGGTAGACCATACTGCCGCCTGTTCTGCCATCCAATCATCCATACACTGATCCAACTATTCATTCATCTGTCTTTAACTCATTCAACCCGACGCACGTATTTCCCAAATTTTTGTGGTGCCATCTAACGACTATGCACCTGTTGCAGGAGATGGATCAACCATGATAATTCAAGGGTAGTGCCAGATTAGCTTGGCGCCGATAGGCGCCAAGCTAATCTGACACTACCCTTGAATTATCATGGTCGACCCATAGGTTAAAACAATACATTCATTCATTTAGCAATCATCCGTTCAGACATTGGGTGAATGAAGAAATAAAGAAATCTGTCGATCAGTGTCAAATCAGTCAGTCAATCAAGCAAGCTGATCAACGTGGAATGTAGGAAGAAAAAGGAAACAGAGCACGATGCACCTAGTAAAAACTAAAAGTAGCGATTTTCGACTTGTCATCGTAACCTGAATTGTGTGACCTATTTGTCATTTTTGTCAGCTGAGTGTTACAGGATGCAGCGCGCACTGAACGTCATGTGACTGACTCGGCACATCAGCAGTAAAATTAGAATATCGTCATGTCACTCATGGCCTCATGCTTTATCAGCGTTGACTGAACATATTTTGTAATCTGCCACGTCCGACATTATGGGCATGGTTGGCATCACGTTACACGCATGTACATGTAGTGATAATAGTGCTCAGGGCTCTATGCGGTGAGCAAAATGTCCTCGAGCCGATGTCACGGCATGAACTAAACCGCGCACGGCCGTGCGCGGGATGGTTCATGCCGACTTGGGCCCGCGGACTGGAACGTTGACAGGTATCTTTCACGCAGCTGTCACAGGTATCGTGGTTGAGGCCACCTGCTGGCGGTGGATCGGCCATGCTAACTTACTCCAGACAGTAAATAGTTAACTCATTCGAGACGTCCCGCCTCCGAATACGCGGCATAAGCCGCGTATACGGAGGCGGCGCGTCTCGAATGAGTTGACAGTTCGCCATATCTCCTTTATAAATATTTTTGGTGCGTCATACTAGCGCTGGACAAAAGTGCAAACTTAATTATGAAGTGAAAATATTGCTGAAAGAGTTTCGTTTAAAAAGGGAACTAAAAGAGGCAGAATACCCATTTATGAAGCTTGAATGTGTTAAAATGAAATACTTTTTTGCTGTTTGTCTCTTTTGTGCGTATAAGAGTTCTTTCCATTTCGCTCGTGATGCAGTCGTTATCACCCTGTACAAGAACAAAGGCGAGAAGTCTGACTGTTCCAACTATCGGGGAATTACCCTGCTGTCCATTGCTGGGAAAATCCTTGCAAGGCTGCTCCTGAATCGGCTGGTACCTGCCATCGCTGAAGACCAACTCCCAGAGGGCCAGTGTGGCTTCAGAGCAAACAGGAGCACCACCGATATGGTCTTTGTGCTGAGACAGCTACAGGAGAAGTGCCGCGAGCAGAACAAAGGTCTGTACGTAACATTTGTCGACCTAAAAAAAGCGTTCGACACTGTGAGCAGGCAAGGCATGTGGCAGATCCTGGAGCGACTTGACTGTCCCCCAAAGTTCCTCAACATGATTGTCCAGCTACACGAGGACCAGCAAGGCCAGGTCAGACTCAACAATGACCTCTCGGAACCATTCCCTATTCTCAACGGCGTAAAGCAGGGCTGCGTGCTGGCACCGACCCTCTTCACCATCTTTTTTAGCATGATGTTGAAGCAGGCCACAGTGGACCTCGATGATGACGATGCAGTGTACATCAGGTATCGTCTCGATGGCAGCCTGTTCAACCTCAGACGACTGCAGGCCCACACGAAAACCCTAGACCAACTGATTCGTGAGCTGCTTTTTGCTGATGATGCTGCCCTCGTTGCACACACAGAGAGAGCCCTGCAGCGCATCACGTCTTGCTTCGCAGATGCTGCCCAGCTCTTTGGACTCGAGGTCAGTCT
Organism: Semisulcospira habei; assembly: GCA_036245525.1. Taxonomy (NCBI): domain Eukaryota; kingdom Metazoa; phylum Mollusca; class Gastropoda; family Semisulcospiridae; genus Semisulcospira; species Semisulcospira habei. The sequence goes on along the minus strand of BTPG01000002.1, from coordinate 225,101,378 downwards.
GAAAAAGACAGAGGTCCTCCATCAGCCGGCACCCAAGACAGTGTATCGCCCTCCTCACATCACCATTGGCGAGTCTGAACCAAAGTCAGTGCACCAGTTTACTTACCTTGGCTGCATTATCACGTCGGACGCCAAGCTGGACAAGGAGCTTGACAGCAGGCTGGCAAAAGCAAACAGCGCTTTCGGGCGACTTTTCAAGCGGGTGTGGCACAATCGACAGCTGAAAACAGGCACCAAGATCAGCGTGTACAGAGCTGTGGTCCTCACCACCCTGCTGTATGGTTCCGAGTCCTGGGCCCTCTACCGCAGCCAACTACGACTCCTCGAACGCTTCCACCAGCGCTGCCTGCGTACCATCCTGGGCATTCACTGGAGTGACTATGTCACCAACGTCGAGGTCCTTGAACAGGCTGAAACTGTGAGCATCGAGGCTTTGCTGCTGCGGACACAGCTCCGCTGGGCGGGGCATGTCTCCAGGATGGAGGATCATCGCCTACCAAAGATCACCCTGTTCGGCGAGCTTCCTACTGGACACCGTGACAGAGGGGCACCAAAGAAGAGATACAAAGACTGTCTCAAGAAGTCACTTAGTGCCTGCCAAATCGACCACCACCAGTGGTCTTCGCTTGCTGCGGACCGTGACACCTGGCGCTCCACCATTTACAAGGCAGCTGTCTCCTTTGAGGACTCTCACAGAGCTAGCCTTAAGGACAAGCGGCTCAGGAGGAAAAACAGAGATGCCGCAGCTCAGAACCCTGGCCATACCTTCCCCTGCAGCCACTGCGGTCGAACCTGCCTGTCTCGGATTGGCCTCCGCAGCCACGAACAAGCCTGCAGACGTCGTGGGCAACTCCTATAAAATCTTCGTTCGCGAAGTCAAGCCAAGAGAGAGAGAGATTTCGCTCTAAAGGCAGTATAAAAGCTCTGGTATGTTTGCCTACTCACGTGGATTGTGAAAAGAAGGGCATAACAGTCTTAGTTGAGGCAAAATAGCATTGATAACTCGTTTTTATCGGCAGATGTTTGCAGTCAAAGGCCACCATTGAGCAGACGGCTTTAAATGCAATTTCTGATTCAGCGTTTTATTATCCGTTCAGTGATATTTAAGCTTTTCTTTGTTAGAGTTCATCTTCTCTGCACCCATCTACGTACCCTTGTACTTTTAACACATTGTCCCCTAAGGTCGCCAGGCCCAAATTTGGGGAATAGTTCTCTACAGAATACATTACAGTTCACTGGAGACAGATCGTAAATGATAGTTAAAGGGTGGTGCCAGAATAGCTTGGCGCCTATAGGTGCCAAGCTATTCTGGAACCACCCTCATGGGCGATCCACATAGTGTGTCAGGCGTGGATAGGTCGAATTTCAGCAATATAAAAAGGTCGTCGATGACTCAAGCCGTTCTCGTGTAACCTCTTAACTCATTCTACCCCAAGACCGAAATCCCCAAATTTTCAAGTCGTCCTCTGAAGACTGCGTTGCAGTGCAGGACACAGATCGACCATGATAGTTCAAGGGTGATGCCAGAATAGCTTGGCGCCCATAGGCGCCAAGCTATTCTGGCATCACCCTTGAACTATCATGGTCGATCTTTATCTTGCTGTGGTGTGTCTGGGGTAGAATGAGTTAAGTGAAAGTGTAACCTCTCAAGTTACAGTCTGGGATAGTTAAACTATCGGTATGTCTGTCAGTGCTAAGCAGGCTTGCATGCAAACCATAAGAGTATGGTGTGTAAATCATGATAATTTTCTATGGGACTTTACGACCTGCGCATAGCAGTATTTGATCACTGTTCTGATCACTCATGCTGTCACTTCTCAACACAAGGATTTATTCACTTATTGGCCGCCGGTTTGCAAAGCAAGCGACTTTTTTACGTCTTGTTCAATGCCGAATAAGATTTTTTTTCTGGATTGGCAAACGTTATACTGATGTCGTTGGTCAGGCCGTGCAACATTGAAAATGCCGGCTGATTGTCAGTTTGCTTTAAAGAAGCCGAGAAAAGAGAATGATACCTGTCTAGTGACGTTGCGCAAATCCTCCTTTTTGTTTCATGATTCAACTTTGTGTACATCCATGATAGTTCAAGGGTGGTGCCAGAATAGCTTGGTGCCTAGGCGTCAAGCTATTCTGGCACCACCCTTGAACTATGAAGCGCTGTAAATCGACGTAAACAGGGACATCACGAAACCTGCTTAACTCATTCTACCCCAGACACACCACAGCAAGATATGGATCGACCATGGTAGTTCAAGGGTGATGCCAGAATAGCTTGGCGCCTGTGGGCGCCAAGCTATTCTGGCATCACCCTTGAACTATCATGGTCACTCTGTGTCCTGCACTGCAATGCAGTCTTCAGAGGACAACGGCAAAATTTTGGGATTTCGGTGTTGGGGTAGAATGAGTTAAAAGAATGACCCTGGTCGACTGCTGCGGGGGAAAAAAATTCCTTCCTCGCTTTATACCGGATACAGACGAGGGCTTTAACCCCTTCACTGCCAGACTGTTTTGACAATCTGAAATTCAATTTCAATGATCGCTAGCCGTCAAACAAACTTAAATTATGTGCATCTACATGTAGCTTCAGCAAGAGGTATAGATTCTCATGAGCCCCCGCTGTTTCAAGGGTTCGTGAGGATCTATACCACTTGCACGTTGATGGTGTTCAATTTTTCTCGACAGTCAAGGAGTTAAAATGTAACTTTTGACAGGTATTGAAGCACCTTTCGTATCCCTCTGACGTAAGAGGCCGTTTGCCGTGTCAACGACAAAGTTGAATCTTTAAGACGTAACTGTCTAAAGGTCCATTCCGGCTTTCAGGCACAAAGGTGCAACAAACGAAAGTAAACCCTGTGAGGCGGTGGTCTGCACGCGCAAGTGCTGGGGCCAATCCTACTGTAAATAAAGGCCGCAGTCCCGTGTTTGCATCTCTTTAAATTGTCGTCAAGACTGTACGTGAGCTAACAGCCAACGCCGGGGCTTTGCCAAACGTCACCTTTCGGTGCTGCACTTGAAACTCTTTTTGCAAAGGGAATTCACCTGCGCTGCGAGAGGCATAGATTCTCATGAGCCCCCGCAGGTTGCGGGGGCTCGTGAGGATCTATGCCTCATGAAGGCCTGTTTACATGTATATTTTAAAGCGACGGAGGTTGTCGGTCGTTCAGTGGGCGTGTGACACTTAAAAACGTCGGTTGCACAGTGCAAACGGGAGAGGGGAACACGCGCACAGACACACACACACACACACACACACACACGCACAGACACACAGAGTTAAATAATTGTTAGATAAGGAAGTGCACGATGCGCATCAAAGACTGCACACACACAGACACACAAACACACAATGACAAAACGCACACACATGGACAACAAACACACACAAACACACACACACGCACACACACACACACACACACACACACACACACACACACACACACACACACACAGAGTTAAATAATTGTTAGATAAGGAAGTGCACGATGCGCATCAAAGACTGCACACACACAAACACACAAGAACAAAACGCACACACAAGGACAACACACACACACACGCACGAGGCTAAAACAGACAAGGACAACACACACACACAGACACACACACACATAGAGTTAAGTAATTGTTAGACAAGGAAGTGCACGCTGCACATGAAAGACCACACACACACAACACACGCGCACGCACACACACACACACACACACACACACACAGTTAAATAATTGTTCGACAAGGAAGTGCACGCTACACATCAAAGACAGCATGAAGTCTGACAATATTTGGCACACATTCAGCCTTAAAGACATCACAGCCGGAGATGGATCAGGCGTGATGATTCAGAGATTGTGCCAGCTCAGCTTGTTGCCTGACAGGCGCCAAACTAACATGGCACTACTCTTGAACTATCATATCTGATCCCTTCTCGGAGATTGTATATTGACGAGCAAAAACAAAAAAGCGTGTTTTGGAACACTAAAGTGTTTCCGGTGATTCCAAAATGTCGCATTTCTTTTGCTCTTCAGTATATCGTACACGTTTCCCACAGTTATGTATAATATCAATCTCTGTCTATTTCTTTTTTTTTTTTCTTCTCTTCAGTCGACATTCCTGAATGAAATATTTTCTCTATAAGCGGGCAGATAAGTGAAAGATAATTTTGAAATTTCACGATTTTTTTTAAAACTTATTTTATTTATTTATTTATTTGTTGGGTCATCCAGGTTCCGTCATATTTCCGCCATTACTTCATTTGCCACACTCGCAGCGTGAAGGCTTTCAGGTTCTTCGTCCAGAGACCGTGCGTCGTCGACTGGACCAAGCCCGTCTGTTTTACAGGTAATGTTCACGATTGGCGCCTATTCGGCACTCGTAGAGATAAGAGCTTCCACGATGGGCATTAATGTGCATTAGTTATCTCGCCTGTTCACTATCCGGGTACATTGATGGACAACGTGAAGCGTTTTTATGTACCTCACAGGCGTGGGATGATCGTTGCGAAATCGACCACCTCTATAAAACGAGTAGCAGGAAATAGCACAAGTGTGCTATTTCCTACTACTTGCGTTAAGGCCCCGCCACACGTGCCGGTTGTGCCCCGATTTTAAAGCCGATTCCGATCCGATTGCGATCGGATGACGTCAATTATCCGATCCGGTCCCAACGGCTGGGAATCGGGTGTCTAGAACCTGCTCTATTTTTCCGATCCGAATCGGCCCCGGTTGTAAGCTTCAACCAATCAGAGCGCGTCCCGCAAAGCACGTCCTTTCAGTTTGCAAATGGCGGAACACGCCTGTTGTGATCAGTACCACCGCCGTTGCTGATGTTTCGCACGCCTCTTCCCGAATATGATGCAAAACTGCTGATAATGCAAGCACATCATCATCACTGTCAAAACTAGCAGCCATTTTGCAGAACAGGTACGACTTTGATCTTCGGTTCAAACCGGTCGGCTAAACAAGTCGGGAAATGTGTGGCAGTGCACACGTTTTTTTTAGTCTGGCCCGATCACCTACCGATTCGAAACTGATCGGGAATCGGCCTCAAAACCGGGCATGTGTAGCGGGGCCTTTACAGAGGTAGCCGATTTCACAGCGATCATCCCACGCCTGTGTTTTACCCCAGCATGTTGTCTGTTGCCAAATGTCACAGTTCTACAGCAAGCGAAAGGGCAATGTCTTTGTTAACTCATTCGAAACGTGCCGCCTCCGGATACCCGGCGTAAGCCGCGTATCCGGAGGCGGCGCGTCTCGAATGAGTTAAACGATGTATGGTCGACAGTCTTTTGATTACGATTTCCTTTGGGTGTGTCCGTCAGGTGTGCCATACGACGCAGTACCCACGCTACAAGAGCAGTGTCGGAAACATGGCGGGCGGCTGTCGTCGGTGGAGAACAGATTCATGTATGCCTGGACCAAGTCACAACCACCTGATGAACTCCCGTGAGTAGAATACCGTGCCACAGATGCCCCCCTCCTTCCCCCCCCCCCCCCTCCCTTCTTTGTCTTCATTAGTTGGATGGTGACCAGGCTTCGTCGGTGCCACTATTTCAACAGTCATCTTTCATTGAGTGGGAGCTGGTTCGGCTTTGATAGCGCAAAGGTAGTGCCAGATCAGCTTGGCGTCCGTCTTGCAGGGATGGATGGATGACTTTCAGTAAGCAAGTGTCCGCGGGCCGATGTCGGCCGCAGTGGGCCCGCGCACGATGATAGGCGGATGTCGTTTTTAACTTGCAGCGTGGGCACGGTTAAAATTATTCCTCATTTCCCTTTGTTCCAACAGCGTTCCAGAAGGGATGACCCTCACCACCCTCAGGCCCAAAGATGCGTCTGCCCTGTGCGAGCGGTGGAAGCACTACCGGCCGGACCCCGCCCTGGACTTGTACATGCAGGTGGTGACGGAACAGTTCGACTCCAGCGCCGTCGTGACGGACGACGGGCAGCTGGTGGCGTACATCGGCATGCAGTTCAACGGCGCCATGGCCATGCTGCACGTCGACCCCAAGTACAGAGGCCGAGGCCTGGGGCAGATCGTGCTGGTCGACCTCACGCGCAAGCTCCTGTCTAAAGACAAGATCGCTTTCGGTCTGATCCCCACCAAAGACACTTCTTTCATAGCCACCAGCAGTCAAAAGTTGGGTTTTACGTGGGTGCCTGCAGGGAGCATGGCGTGGGTTCGCTACCAGCCCAAGTCGGCGTCTCCGGTGCCTGTAAGCAAAGCCTCGGCGTCCTCAGCCCTGGCTAAGCTGGCCGGCTCGTGGCCGCAAGTCTCGGGCCCCAGTGACAGGAATTCCGCAGTTGAAGACGACGACGCTGCTGGGCATTTATTCCTGACGGCACTGCCACTGAGCTGCAACGAGTGTGCAGACATCAGTAATGACACTGTTACCACCTCCACGTACCCTCAGCCGCACGTGCGTGTAGGTATATCTTGAAAGCAGTTCTTTTTTCGGGGGGAGGGGGGGGGGGGGAGTGCATACAGTTGTACCACAAAAAATCATCCCAATCCGCAAAAGACCATCGGGCCGTCATTTGCGCATTGGGCTAATACTTGTAGTACCATAAAACTGTTGTCTTAAAACTCAAATCTCTCTCTAAATGCAAATGGTCTGTGTTTGCTGGTCTTAATTTGCCTTGGGAAATTTTTGTCTTTGGAGGCGGCAAGGTGCAACAGTACGTACATGCACCCAAATATTTCCATCACACGCATTTATTCTGCTACAGTGGCAGAGAGGGTTCTGCACACTGCCTTAACCTGCTATTTATTTAGGGGGGTTATATATGTCTCATAAACAAAGTTAAAATGAGTAAACACCGCCTGCATTTGAACACTGCTTAGTGGAGGACACTTGCTTAACCCCCATTTCATCCTGAGGCTTATTTTGTAAAATTTGCTTATTGTCCTGCGAAAGCTGCATTACTGATAAAGAGATAGATCAACTGTTTTAGTTCAAGGGTGGTGCCAGCATAGCTCAGGCGCCAAGCTATGCTGGCACCACCTTTGAACTATGTCATATTTATTTCAAGCAATGGGTGTGTCAGGATGAAAAGGCTTAAAAGCTGAGAAGAACCCAACGGAGAAAGAAAAACGCTTAGAAAAGACAGTTACAACACAATAACCCAACGGAGAAAGAAACACGCTTAGTAAAGACAGTTACAACACAAATTATTGTGTTGTAGTATCTTTTCTAAACGTGTTTCTTTCTCCGTTGGGTTTTTCTCTGCATTTTACACGCTTGGCAGTCACCTTTTTTGGTCTGGATTGCTTAAAACGCTGTATATTACTGTTTGAGAACACACCGACAGTCTAAATTGTATTTTGCTTCTGTTACTAAATGAGAGAGAAAGTGACTTTTGCAGACCAACTGAACATGTCATTCTTTACGGTGGTTGTTAGTATTTTCTGTCTGTTAAATGAGAGAGAAAGTGACGTGCAGAACAGTTTAACACATTCTGCTCCACGACCGAAATCCGCAAATGTTGAAGTTGCCCTCCGAAGACTGCATTACTCTTCTGGAAACAGATTGAGCGTGATAGTTCAAGGGTTGTGCCAGAATAGCTTGGCGAAGCCTTTGAACTATGTCTATCACGCTCGTTCTATGTCTTGCCGTGGCGTGTCGGAGCTGAACGAGTTAAGCTTTTCTCTCCTTTCTTGGTTAATATTTTGTTTTTGTTACGACTGTTTGTTTACGAAATGAGAGAGAAGGACTTTCAGAGCGGTCGTGTGCGTTTCTTTCCTAGCGGTGGCTGTAAGCTACGTCAATTTTTTCTCAATGCTGTCTCCCAGTGGGTGGGTGTGTGCGCTCGTGTTGTGTGCAGTTTGCGGTCAGCAGTTTAGCAGCGAAAAAGACTGAGACGCAAGTGTGTTGGTGGTCCCCAAAGCCTGTGCTGGTGGGTGTACTGCAGTTTTTAATGTAAAGTGAATGCTGGTCTGTGATTTTGGACCTTACGGCTCGCAGCCATAAGGTCCAAAATCACAGACCAGCGCAGATATTGTAACTACACGATAAAAAGTCTCGTCGGCAGTCTGCCGGCTGTGTCTTTCACCCATTCAGCCCCGACGCACTACATCAGGAGATGGATCGATCGTGATAATTCAAGGGTAGTGCCAGATTAGCTTGGCGCCATTAGGCGCCAAGCTAATCTGGCACTACCCTTGAATGGTCATTTTCGATCCAGCTCCTTCTGTATGGCATTGGGGCCTCCCGCAACAGATACGCAGTCTTAATGACGCATCCCAATTGTGAATTACGCTGTGGGCTAACTCATTCTACCCAGACACCACAGGATAAGGATTGCCTGATAGTCAGGTGATGCCGGATAGCTGGCGCCTATGGGCCAAGCTATCGGCATCAACCTGACTATCAGGCGATCTGTCCTGCACTGCAATGCAGTCTTCAGAGACAACGGCAAATTGAAGATTCGTGTTGGGTAGATGAGTTAACTCGTTCAACCCGACGCACGCATTTCCCAAATTTTGGAGGCGTCATCTAACGACTGTGCACCTGTTGCAGGAGATGGGTCTACCATGATGATTCAAGGGCAGTGCCAGATTAGCTTGGCGCCTATCGGCGCCAGGCTAATCTGGCACTACCCTTGAATTATCATGGTCGACCCATCTCCTGCTGTAGTGCGTCAGGGCTGAATGGGATAATGGTCATACTTAGGATTTACCATTACAGACGCAACCCAGTGAGCGAAAGGTCCTCGGTTGGGGCTGTGCGCGGGCCTTCTGCGGCCTACACCTTAGTAGTGCTAACACCTCTGCTAATACGACTTTTTATACTGTAGGTCATAACTTACGTTATTTTTTTTAATCATTTAAACTATGGGGGTTTGTAATATACATGTATATAAATTCATATTAGGTCGTTGTGGTCTCAGTTTGGTAATAGTATCATATACTCCAATGCTTTTCTGTTCCATACCATTGTTATTATTTGAAATAAATCATGCAGTTGCACAAGCTCTGTCTTATTTCTAAGCACAAAACTTAGGCATAACATACGGTTTTGCTTAATTTTCAATTTGTATTATATGGCCATATTTTTGTAACGGCGTAGTGCCGTTGCGTGTAATTCTTTGAAACAATGCGTCAACGTTTGTTGTATTGAAAAATGAACTTTTTTGTTTATGTTTGTGTGTGTGTGTTTTTTTTTTTTTTTATAAAGTAATACTTTAGAGTTGTGTATGTGGAAATAGTGTGTGTGTGTGTGTGTGTGTGTGTGTGTGTGTTGTATTGCGTTAGGAAAGGTCGTGACTGTTTATACACGTCTTTAAGCTTTGGTTTGTTTTTTCCAATGGCTGATTGCAACGATCACCACCCAACTACAAAAGGCACAGATCTTCATAAGTCCCCGCAGACTACAGAAGCTCATGAATATCTGTGCCTTTTGCATAGTGTTTGCAGACGTAAGTGTGGTGATTGTGCTGCGTGACAAACCGATTGTGAGCATCAACGAATATGTGGCAGTGGCGTAGGAACCGGGGGTGGGGGTGGGGGTAGATTACAGTGAGTTCCCCCCCCCCCCCCCCCCGAGGAAAAAATAAATAAATATGGAGAAGAAAAATCACATTTTAATTTAGTTATTTATTTTGTAGAAAGAAATATTTATGTGGGTAAAAATCATAAGATTTTGACGTTTACATGGTTGGACTGTAGTTTGCCGTCCCCTCTCCTTCCCAACCCCCCCCCCCCCACTCCCCCCTCCGCCCCACCCCCACTTTGATTTTTCGGAGGTTGGACTGTTGCTTGCCTTCTCCTCCCCTTCCCCTAGAAAGTAACATGACAGGCACGCTGCAGCCAAGCGCCCACCCCCGATGAAAACGCTTTGTTAGGGAAAAACCAAAAATGTTTTGTTATAATGTGAATGATTTATATGAACCACAGTTTGTCAGACAGTCTTGAGGGAAGATTGCAAAACAGTGATAAAATGGGACAATTGGTCCGAAATTTCAATGATTAATGATTTTGAAAATAAGCTCACTGGCGTTCACCGATCATTATGATGTGTTTGTATTGAAAAAATACCAAAGAAAGAAGCAAGCATAGAAAGGAAAGTACAGCGCTATAAATGGTGTTGTACTTGTCCTTTATAGGCGTGCTTCTCGTGGGGTTTTGTTTTGTTTTGGCCTGAAGTTTGTTTTGAAATGTTCATTTTTAATCACCGTTACTAGCTTCGTATGAGACTGATCGTGTGAACGATAGGTTTCCTGTGAAATGTTACGTACTTTCTTTGTGAACATGCATAACATTTTACTCTCGAGCGGTGGACCGACCGCGATAGCCCAAGTGTTGTGCCTGATTTGCTTGGCGCCTAGAGGCGCCAAGCAAATCGGGCGCAACCCTTGGGCTATCATGGTCGAGCTGTTTCTCGCAGCGGAGGTATAAGCGTACTTTCATTGTGAATACACATTACATATTAGTATTGAAGAGCATGCGAATCATAATCATAGCAGTTTGATTCCCAGTCAGAATCTGGTCACAGAAAGGAGCTGAGTTTGACACGATAAGTAGGCCCAGGTATTGCCTCAGGAAGGCGAGAACAGACCAAGATGAATACAGGCACAGTTTCACTCGATCGCACGCACTGCCTCCAGGTTGGTTGGTTGGTTGGTTAGTTCGGGTTTAACGTCCACAGCACCGAGGTGATCATGGACGGCCATGACGGGCGGGTTATGGGGGATAGGGAAATCTATTGCCTATGGAGTACACCCTGAACACTGATCAACTCAGGCGCACTCCAACTGTGCCACTTTGATTTACCAGGACTTCCTTCAGGTTGGGGGACCCTTACGCTTATATGCGCAGCCGCTAGTACTGTGAACACTGGAGACTTTATGAACAAGGGGACAAAACCAACGAAGTGTCAACTTGGTGCTATTTCTGTCCGGATTCTGAAGAAGGGGTAACATAATTATCTGTACGTTGTGATCTTACTGTAAGTCCAGACCTTGTTTTACCTTTGAGTTTTACCTTTGGCTGTCAGCACCGCTTTTTGTCGCGATGAATCCTGTGCAGGAATCGTCGCGGGGAAAAGGAAAAAAAAAAACTCTACTGGAGGGCAAAAATTTAAAGTGCTGTGAATTTTCTGTTTTGTGTGAATTAGTTGTAGATTGTGACCACAGTATCCGTCTTATGAATGAGTATGCTTGTCCGTGTGGCTAAAGTCTGTAAGGTTCAATATAACAGCCCAGGAGACATACAAAATTACGGTACAATCTTCGGTTTGTATGTCAAATCATTCTGTCATGCTCAGCTCTCGTGCGGATTTGTGGACACGACGTTGGTATACTGACGAGTAAAAGAAATGCGACATTTTTTTTTTTTTAAATCCGCATCGGAAACATTTTAGTTGTGTTTCCGGTGATTCCAAAAATGTCGTATTTCGTTTTCCACGTCAGTGTAAGTTTTACGCTCACATTTATAGGAGTCCTGTACATCTGTTCCCGATAATGAATAGTGTGCAAGCCATGGGGGTGCAGGTCAGTCGGTATACAGCGGTATCTGATGGAACGCGCGCAGGTCTCCGGCTCTCAAAAGCGTTTCCCGGTGAGCAAACGCTCCTCGGGCCGACGTGTCGTGCGCGGGCCAGCTAAGGCTGACGTCGGCCCGAGGTGCTTTTGTGGTTTTTTTCATGAAAGGTCCACGTAAACTCAGCACTACCATAACGCGAATGTCTGAATTTGTATGGCTCCCAGGTATACTAAGGCTGACCTGAAGGGCCTATTAGTTATGTGAGACGTTTGATTACAGTGTTGTAAACTGAACGTGTGTGTGCCGGTGTGTGTGTTTCAAATTAGCCGCACACAACAAAACAAACAAAAAAATGGAATGCCGCTCGTGTGTGTGCATTTAGTTGGGGACGTATACCAATGACTGAGGTTGAACTACTGAGCAGGTTTCAAACGCCTCTGATCTCAAGATACGTTTCACATATCCCCAACTTGATTCGAGTTATATGTTTGTGTTTAGTGTACATTTTTTAGCATATAAATCGTACGTGTATCGCAGAAGAACTAGATACAGTTGTCGTGTTTGTTGTCTTTTTTTTTTTTTTTTTCGGGGGGAGGGGGGTGGTGTGGAGAGGGGGGGAGGGGGAGTGGGTTGTAGTTCTCATGTGTATTGTGTTTATTGTTTGAAATTAGATGTTGCCTCTTGGAGATGCGATGTTAACATGTGCCGCATTTAGTTATTCCATTGTTTTTTCGTGGAATGTTGATTTGAGCAACTGTAGGGGGGGGGGGGGGGGGGGGGGGGGGGCGGGGGGGGGGGGTGTGGCTGCGTATTTATTGCGTGGTGTGTCTATTTGTTTTTCGTTCAGCAGTGGGGTGATTAGATAGGTGTGGATTAACAGTCGCGGCTCTCTACTGTAAACTGTGCACTGTGGAGCTGGCGACATCTGATACAATATTTGAATAACGCCGAGTTCCGCTCTTTGTCTGTCGTCCTGCGGCTTTCTATTATCAACATCGCAGAGAATACCCAAGGACTCTTTGCGCGTGACGAACACAAAAATTGATTGGAGTCAAAGTTAGGCCTTACAAGAAGCATAGATCCTCATGAACCCTCGCATATGCGGGGGCTCATGCGGACCTATGCCCCTTGTAGTTGGGTGTTGCTCGCTACGAGAGTTTGTAATTTAATCATGAATAGGTCTAGCACTGAGACCGGTGTTAAGTATCTGGTAACAGGTGGCTGGTCGTTTTGTGTGGAAATCCAGCCAGGCTGACCTTGGATAGTAACGCGTACTCAGTAGTGTAAAAGATAACGAAGATAAAAGATTGCTTCAGAACAGCTGTACTCGCGGAGGTTATAGACATTTAGAAATGCCATGTTCAAGTGAGTCTTTTTTATATTCTGAAAAGAAACACAAATGAGAAAGTACTGCATGTTTTCAAGTGTGGAAAAGTGACACATTGTGTATCTTTATACAGACGCGAAATGAGTATTTGCATAAATGTGATTATCTGTAGTTACGATAGACTTGTGACGTGTGTCGCGTAGAATACCAGAGAGCAATTTACAGACCGGGCGCGTTTCAAGGCTCATTGACTAGATATAGGATTATCAGTGCGTAGCCGTAACTGCCTGTTCGCCCTACTCTCTTTGATTGTGGGTGTGCGCGCGCGCGTTCGACACGAACGGTAAAGAAATATGGCATGCTCAAGAATGTAAACTTTTTTTGAAAGGGAGAGGTTGAAATGCATGCACAGATAATAATAATAATAATACCGTTATTATATAGGCGCTTTTTCTCAATTTTGGGGAAATCGACTCAAAGCGCCGCGCCTGAAACCCAACACACACACTCACGAAACAGACACGGATTTACGCCATTTAAGACAAACACAGTAGGCCTACAAGACAAACGAAGGGCCAGTCAGCTACTGAAGTTACAGAGATTTTTGATCGCTTGTATTTGAAATTTGTAAAGTGGCCTGAAACCGGTACCAAGGTGGGGGGGGGGGAGGGGGGGGGTGGAAGAACCGGAGTACCCGGAGAAAGAACCCCCGACGGTCCCCCCGAATTAACGGTGACACTTACCAGAGGAGAAAGGTCCAACGCCGGAACCCGGTATCGAACCGCGCACCTTTGGCATTGGTAGCAGGCGCCTTAACCACTGCGCCACGGACCGCCCCCAGATAGTCGTGCGCTCCATGTACAGTTTAACCCATTCAGCCCTGACGCACTACAGCAGGAGATGGTCGTTAGATGACGCCGCCAAAATTTGGGAAATACGTGCCCCGGGCTGAATGAGTTATGTAAAGTGCAAATAAATATTCCAATTGATTCCACCCTGTAGCCTGCACAATTATTGTTTGAATGTAAAGAAACTCCGAGAAAAGAGAGAAACACGCGTGGAAGGGACTAATACAACACAGTTTACTCGGTTGCGTTGTACTTCTCCTTTGTAAGCGTGTTTCTTTCTTTGTTCGGAATTTACTTTACTTTGCATTATACACGCTTGGCAGTCGACTTTTTGGTCAGGATTATGAATGTATGCACAGATGCAGTTTTCCACCTTGTCACGGTTAAAAAATACAAAATGCGTCACGTATTTATGTATAATTATATTGGTCTGTCGACTGGGCCGTTTCGCAAAATGGAAATGCAACAGACCGCTTAACTCATTCTACCCCAGACACACCACAGGAAGATAAGGATCGACCATGATAGTTCAAGGGTAATGCCAGAATAGCTTGGCGCCTATGGGCGCCAAGCTATTTTGGCATCACCCTTGAACTATCATGGTCGATCTGTGTCCTGCACTGCAATGCAGTCTTCAGAGGACAACGGCAAGGATTTCGGTGTTGGGGAAGAAAGAGTTAACAAAACACATTAGCCTGACATCAAGAGATATAAATTCTCACGAGCCCCAGCAGTCGTAGGGGCTCATGAGAATCTTTGTCTCACGCTGGTCGAGATCGGCGTCAGCTGTGCTTCTGAATTATGAAATTATTCTGGGTTATGCTGACATGCGGGGTATGGCTGCGTCGAATTCATGTACCAGTGAACGAATACGGTGACAGGTGATCAACACATTCGTTATCTTTTACACTACTGAGTGAATGCTCGTGTGTACAATCTGTGAGCTGGTCTGTGATTTTGGACCTTACGGCCGTAGGCCGTAAGGTCCAAAATCACAGACCAGCACAACCTTGACCCTGGTTGATGTGAAAGTAAAAAATACTGTCATTCCGCCAATATGATTTAACCCTTTTGTTCATGCCAACAGTGCCAGAGGCTGCAAGCGCAAGAGGGGCTTAACTGTATATGACGTGCAACTTTCTAGACAAAGCATAACTGCGAAACTCATCTGTAGAGAGAGTATGATTTTTTTTTTTCAGACTAAATACGGATGCGACAAGACAAGTCCTCGTTTAACTGTAAATGTGTCAATGTTGATTGTGGCAAAACAAATGCTTAATGAACTGCTTATTGTTATCGTTTAAAAAAATTTTTGTATTTATTTTGTGTGGGCAAAGCCTGTGTGTGTGTGTGTTGTGTGTATGTATTGCGCTCGTGTGTGTATGTATGCGTGACATCGCTCTTATGTGTGGGTGTGTATGTATGCGTGAGTGTCTTGCTTACGCTCATATGAGACATGAAATCACACACATGTATCACCGGCATTTTAAAGGTACGATTTTAAGGGCACGACTTTTCAAAATGTTTCTTTTGTGCATCATACAAATGTGTGCAGGTCTGTAATTTTCGACCTTTCGGCTTCCAGCCGAAAGGTCCAAAATCACAAACCAGCACTCACGGAGGTTTTTGATACGTCCCGTATTCGTATTCGTTTGACTCGGACTGTGGTGGCTGCCCCATCTGGACAGGGGGAGACGATAGTGCCATATTCGTTCCTGGCCTGAAAACAACATCAATAGAATTGAAACAATGAATAATAATTAGACAATGGACCAATATCTAAACCCGAATCAAAGAAGCGATCAGTCCATCATTTACTCGTTCGTTCGTTCAGTCAGTCCCACAGCTTACTCACTTGTTGCTGTCGGGACGTTAAGCAATGTACAGCCAACCAACCTCGCTCACTTATTCAACCCAACCAATCAGTCGATTCATCTATGCACTGACAAAAATCGTCTTATGTTTACGGACATCTAAATAGCCCCAGTGCCGAGAAAATTTCAACACCAGCCGACTGCAAGAGGTATTGATCCTCATGAGCTCCCGCAATGGCGGGGGCTCATGAGGATTTATGTCGCTTGCTGGCACCACTTTCATTAACTCATTCAGCCCGACGCACGTATTTCCCAAATTTTGGAGGCGTCATCTAACGACTATGCACCTGTTGCAGGAGATGGATCGACCATGATAATTCAAGGGTAGTGCCAGATTAGCTTGGCGCCGACAGGCGCCAAGCTAATCTGGCACTACCCTTGAATTATCATGGTCGACCCATCTCCTGCTGTAGTACGTCAGGGCTGAATGGGTTAAATATCCCTGGGACAGCTTGGGCTGTTTGTCAGTGTTGAATTAACAAAGATCGCAGAAACAGTCTGCGTCAGCTGTCGCTGAGCGAGTTAATCTACCCGAACGACAGATGCAGACTACCGATTCATTTGACCGTCTGCGCACGCACGCGGCACACGCACACACACACACACGCAAGCAAGCACGCACACACTGACATAAACCAACCAACCTGAGAGCAGACGGGGTAATGTATAACCTCCCCTGAAGCAGGATTCTCTTCATTCGCTCAGCAGACATCATCTGTAAGGTAGATTTTAAACAGCGTATAAATAAAATGGGGAAGAAAAAAAACCTGCTCAGTTTATAGGCCTAATGGTGTGATAAACAGAACTATACGAAAAGCGATAACTGCAGTCCTTCAGTGCCAGAGGGCTCAAATTAGGTCGTAAAAAGCAGGAAAAATTCAACATCGAATAATCAAATCCGCCGCAATAGAAGGAACACAGATATGACTAGGGTCAGCAAGAGGCAAAGAACCTCATGAGCCCCCGCATCTGCGGGGGCTCATGAGGTTCTTTGCCTTTTGCAGTTGAGTGTTGTTCGCATTATTTCCGGCAGTGAAGGGGTGAAAACGCGACAAGAAGAACTAAATAATAATAAAGAGCAGTCCGAGTTACCGCGCTAAAAAAGTCTCCAAAGGCAGTGGTCTATAAAATGCGTCAAGTTACGTATGCTACACTCATTCACAAACACCACGCACAGCCCTTACTTGAACTGAGCTTTACAACGCACACACTAACACACACGACTGAAGTCACAAATACATTCACACACACAACGAATATGCTGAAAAAGGTGTCCTTTCCCACCTGCCAGTTAGGAATATACTGCAACACTCGTCCTTTCGTGGCCTGGCACAGTGAGAAGCTCCCCATGATCAGTCTAGGGAACAGCTCACACAGCCTCTGCTGGAACTCGGCTGCCGACAGTCCGTTCTCAAACCCCACCTTGCCCCTACGGTCAGCCGATGATGGAACACCTAAAAAAAAATTATCCGCGGCGGTGAGCTCTTTGCTGCCAGCTAATAAAAATGGTGTCACTCGTAGGAGTTATTATATTCATAAATCAGAATTAAGTCGGACAGTAGCTCGAGCCAGTTCATAGCAAGGAAAGATGATAGGTTGAGCCCCTTAGTTATAGCAAGGACTCAAAAGGACCGTTTCACTGGGCCGGCTCGCCCCCGATCACTGAGGCATGGGTCCTCGAAGCGGCCGTTGTACTGTTATATATACCGAACAAGTACTGACCTTAATCTGTGGATGTCAATGAGGCTGCTCCTGCGGCCTCGTGGGAGAATACACGCCTATCGCATATGAGCGGGATTTGATGGATTCAGGGAATGCTTTAAGTCCGTGCCGATGTTTCACCTCAGTACTTCTGATTTTGATATAACAGTCTGTTCACCGAAACTTGACCGGCCGAGCCTATCACAGAATCGCTGCTGATGACCCTGCATGTCTAAGGCACATGATATATAATGACAGCAAGAGGCACAGATCCTCATCAGTCCCCGCAGTTGCGGGGGCTGATGAGGATCGGTGCCTCCAGTCAGTCTTGCAGTTGGGTTATGTTCACTTTTTCTTGGCGCGTGACTAAAAGCCCCCCGATGCCGTAATATACATTCATAATATATATTTGCATCCTGTGGTAATTATTTCGACACCACATCAGTCGTGAGACGCACTTTTGGATGTTCTGAGGTCTTGGCAGCCACTGACATGAGGTTTTGTACCGTCTTGGAACGGCCCCGGGGTTTTTCCTTCTCCCACACAGGGTTCGCGGCACATAAATGAGGGGACGTAATCGCACGGAATTGGTATTCCAGCCCGGGTGCGTACGTGTTATTTCCCATGTTTATTACTTGAGAAAGTCGCGCGTGTTTTGCCTTGAAACTGCTGCAAGCGTTTGTGATGTTGCTGTAGCTTGTCGTCGCCCAATGGACAAGGTGCTTGTGCGGGTGCAGATCTGGATCCCGAGAAATGTAATGGTTTGTGTAGGCCCCACCAGCTTAGGCCAGCTAATACTGAACCCTAATTTACTGACGTAAAAGGGCAATGAGCGTCATCATCATTTGAGTGCATTCCTCTTTGGACTTCGCTGCTATGAAGAAATCGTCAATATACGCTACTATCCCTGTCATGCCGCGCCGTAACATACATCTGCGAACTGCCTGCGAGAGTCCGTAGTTAAAAAGTGCGAAGGGCCCACATTACTACCAAAGGGTAGCCGCCTACTATCGAACAGGTATGTGGGCTTCTGCTCGCCGGTCTCGCCGGTAAAAATCCATTTTAGGCCTGCGACTTGGTAATTATCTGGATGAATACACACAGATCGGTACGCCGCCTTAAGGTCAACTTTCGCGCACCAGTAGCCGGACTTGGCTAGTCCGCACGCGTCCGCTAGAGTCTGGACTTTTACTGTCAGGTACTGAGTAACGGTATGTCCTACAGGCTTGCTGCCGTCATGTATCAGGCGTATGCTATTGTCGTCTTTTGGGATCGCAGCCAAAGCGCTAATTACGGTTGGTTTTTGAGATGCTACGATATAATGATCGATGAGCTCCTTTTCTACCGCTACTCTGTTTTTTTAAGGCAGATGTGTGATTTTTTTTCTGCTACAGGTCTAACAGTCTGATGCTTGTCCGTGAGATAAAAACCATGTTCGATACCTTCAAGGAGAAAGTTTTTGTCTTTATCAGAAGCTAATTCGTCTTGCCACACTAAAAGCTTTGAACTAATGGACGCTCCAGAATCTAACAGTTGACATTTGTATGGACTTAGTGCAGCATAAGGGCTATGGTAAGAAGTGCTAGAATGGGTGGGGCCTACCTCGCCTTGTGCAACCTGCTGCGCTGTGTCCTAGGCTGTCCCGTGTTTGCCACCTGCCGCTGCTGCAGGTGTGTCACGATGTTCCCTCGTCGGGTGATCTTTTCCGCAGGTAGCACACACATGGTCCAGCTGGCAGCGTGCGCCGTAGGTGCAGTAACCTCTGTTGTACTGCAGGCACAATTCCCTGCCAGAGGGGCCGATGGGGCGTTGTGGGCGCGGTCCGGCCGTCCCTCCTCCTGTTCTGCGAGCAGGTGTGCCAACGGGCATCGCCGATTGCGCAGTACGGTCGCGCAGCACCACCGTGGACAGGTGTGGGGCGTCCGTGCCCCACTGGAATGCTTCGGCCGCTTGCCGATGACGACACTCATCGTCGAACAGCAGGACACTTTGCCAGGTGTATCTGGCCGCCAGCTCCCCCCAGCCATCGCCGAGTCAACCCGGTGTGGGTTTGTCCATAAGGGCCGCCATAATACGGCTGTTTGCCACTATCCAGTGTGCGGGGGAAACCTTTCCAACTTCGGTTTGCTGTTCACCTTAATAGTGACACCACCCCCAAGTGCCACTTCTTTCTCTGCCACTGCTGCTGAAGACAGAAAATCTATTATACGTAACGGGGTCCCACCTTTTGCTGCCGCAATACCCCCGCTACTGTTGCCACTGACGCACAGGCTGTCGCGCAACAGTTCATCCAGTCCGGCACCGCTGTGGTATGTACTGTATAGGGCGCCCTGCAGGGTCTGTGACGCTCTACTGCCGCTGTTGTCCGCTACCCCTACCAGTCCGCCGCACAGTGGGCCACCGCCGTTGTCCACCTGGAATTTGGCTACCGCTGCACGGAGCACTGCTCTGTCCCCACGTTTCATCGCCAGAGCGTCAACTAATGTCTTCGTCCGACATTAGCAGTAGTGCTTGCCTAGAGATAAACTTTTCCCTGATCAGGGCACTCTGCACCTCTTCGTCGAGGCCCCAGTCACTGAAAATATGGTCCATCTCACTATTTTCCAGTAAAGCCTTCTTTCTCCCTGATTTGGGAGCCATTTCAAATTCTAGCTGTCGCGGCTGAGCTGCGGCTGCGGCCTCGCCGACCAGAATGACTGGCGTACCTCTCGGTACCTTTCCCTAGTCACTCCTATACCGCCCACGCATCTACCTCCCACACACTCTCACGCCTCTCATCCTCGCCTACGCACTCATCCCCTCCAGACTTTCCGCCACCCTCTATCTCTCTCTCAATCTCCATCTCTCATCATAGCATTCCACGGCAGTCGGGAAATTCCCCCGCCTACTCAGTACTTCGGCTACCACCGGATACCGCCCCCCACCCACGCATTCAGTCCTCTTTCCCTCCGTATAAATATGTTTATCACTCATCCCTCGCCTAAACACCACTTTATTACTTGAATGCGGCAACTCACAAGCTCTGCAAAGCGGGGAAGTTGACAGTATGGCCAATGAAGACGTCCGCACCGTATCCTGAGTGCAGCTCTCTCACACACACTGTATGACTTTGTATTTGTCAAAGTCTGGAGGCATTTTCACAGACTGTAAATCAGTACGACAGATCGCGGCTGATCAACCTCAATCCTCCGGCGCAATGACGGTGAATAGGCATTGATCCATCACTGATGTGAGGCATAAATCCTCATGAAAATTTATGCCTCTTGTAGTTGGGTGTTCAGGAAGGGGGGGGGGGGGGGGGGGGAGGCGGTGACATGCCCTAAACTTGGGATTCGTGATTGGCGTTTTTTCGGTCCTCGTGATTTTTTATTGCATCTTTTTCAACATCTACGTGATCCGTGAAAGAAGGGGTCGTCGTGGAACGTGAAAGCCAAAATAAGACTTTCATAAAATAATAATAATAATAATAATTACGGTATCTTATAATAATTATAACTCTAAGCGCGCACTCACAACTCGCACACGCATGCGCACGCTTTAGACAATGACTCACGTAACACAAATACATTACGACGGTCAGCTTGGGGTGGGGAGTGTGGTGATATAGTGCTAGAACTTTTGAAAGAGGTGAGTTTTGAGGGCGGACTGGAAGGAGGAGAGCGAGTGTTTCTGACGAAGAGAGAGTGGGAGAGTGTTCCAGGTAGATGGACCGTATACTGAGAAGGAGCGGGGGCCGAAAGTGCTGAGTTTGGTGCGGGGGATGAGGAGGCGGAGAGGGTCGGAGGCGGAGCGGAGGGAGCGGGGAGGAGTGTAGGGGTGAAGTAAGTTGGAGAGATAGGCAGGAGCGTAGTTGTTCAGGGATTTGTAGCAGAGAGACAGAATCTTGTATTGGATGAGTTGGGGGATGGGGAGCCAGTGAAGGAGCTTGAGCAGGGGAGTGATGTGGTCAGATTTTTTCTTTCTGAGGACGAGGCGGGCAGCATTGTTCTGGACGCGCTGGAGAGTGAGAGTGGTGGAGTGAGAAAGGCCGGAAAGGAGAGAGTTGCAGTAGTCGATGCGAAATAAGATGAGAGAGACAGCGAGTTTGGTGGCAGCTTCGGTAGTGAGGTATTTTCTGATCTGACTGATGCGGCGGAGGTGGAAATAACATGCCTGGGCCGTGGCGGAGACGAAGCTGGTCATGGAAAGAGAGGAATCAAGGATAACGCCAAGGTTCTTGACCGAGTCAGAGAGGGAGATGGGTGTGCTGTCGAGTTGAAGGTGGAGAGAGGGAAGGAGCTGGGAAAGTTTCTGGCGAGTGCCTACCAGCATGGCTTCCGTTTTGTCGTCGTTCAGTTTGAGCTTGTTTGCTGTCATCCAGTTTTTCACGTCTTCATAGCAGTCAGCCGTGCGAGTCAGTAGTGTCTGAGTGTTGTCGAGTTTGTCTTTGTCTAGTAGTTGTGAATCGTCAGCGTATAGGTGGTGGTGTATGTGGTGAGACTGGATAATGTTGGACAGGGGGGAGGTGTAGAGTGTGAAAAGGACCGGGCCCAGGACGGACCCCTGTGGAACGCCGCAGGACAGCCTGACTGGGTTGGAGGAGACGCCGTCGATGGTGACGGACTGCTGTCTGTCGGAGAGGTAGGAGAGAAACCAGGAGTGAGCAGAGTCAGTGATGCCAAAGGAGTGGTGAAGGCGGTGGAGGAAGATAGAGTGGTCTATGGTGTCGAAGGCGGCAGAGAGATCGAGTAGCGTAAGAAGGGAGATGTTGCCCGAGTCAGTGGAGAGAAGCAGGTCGTTAAGGATATGTAGAAGGGCTGTTTCAGTGCTGTGATGTTTGCGATAGGCAGACTGGAAGGGACTGAGGAGGTTGTTGTCGGCGAGGTGGAGGTTGAGTTGGTTGAGGACAACCTTCTCAAGAAGCGTGGACAGGAAAGAGAGATTGGAGACTGGGCGGTAGTTCTTGAGTTCGTTTGGGTCGAGGATGTGTTTTTTTGAGGAGGGGACGGACGATGGCGGACTTGAAGATATCGGGGACGGAGCCATTCTCTAGAGATGTGTTGATGATGTCGGTAATGAAGGGCAAAAGTTTTGGGAGGCCGTCCCGGTAGAGGGAAGCTGGGAGGGGGTCTAGTTCGCAGGTTTTGAACGGCATGGACTTTATGGTCTTGAGGACTTCATCCTGAGAGACGGGGCGGAAGGACGAGAGGGGAGTGCCGGAAAAGGGGGGGGGGGGGAGGGGTCAGGAAGGCAAGGCGGAGAAGGCAGAGTGTCGAGTGTGTTGCGCAGAGTTTGGATTTTGTCGGAGAAATAGGAGGAAAAAGCGGAGGGAAGTTCTTCTTTGCTGTGTGTGTTGGGAAGAGGAGAGTCTTTAGAAGTGCCTAGGAGTGTGTTCATGGTAGCGTAGAGGGTTTTGAAAGAAGTGGATTCCAGGATTTTGTTTTGAAGGTGTTTGCGTTTGGAGTCGGAGATCATTCTGCAGACTTTGGATCTGGTGGTTTGGAAGATCTCTCTGTGAACGGTGAGGTCACATGAGCGCCAGCGGCGTTCCGCTTGCCGACGCTCGCGCTTGGCCTCAGCTATGTCGTCAGTGAGCCAGGGGGAGGGGAGTCGGCTGGGTATGGAACAGGTGGTGACAGGGGCATGGGTGTCTAGAAGTTTTCGAAGGGAGGAATCGAAATGGGATGCAAGATCGGGAGAGGAGGCGGGGTCCAAGAGAAGGTCGACAGCTTCGTCGATATGGGAAAACGCCCTGGGGCCAGTTGCATGAGCGAGCTTAGTCCTGCACCAGCCACTAAGCAAGGTGCGCCGCTAAGCTCGCTCATGCAATTGACCCCTGGTTATTTCGTGAAACGTGACAGTCTATTGTCAGACAACAATATCGTTGTGAATCCGAGAATGGTATCCAACCACCCCCCATACCCCTCCCGCCCACCCCCACCCCCACCCCCCACCCCTTTCGGCGTCGTTCGTTGGCCCAGTAACAAATTCTTAACTGCACCTGTTGGAAGCACCCTACATGCTACACAGGCGGGACTAAGACAGTAGGTGCGGCGGACCGGGACGGGCCGGGCTCAGCAGAGTTAGCAGCCAGCAAACGATCAGAGGAACCTGAAGAAAAGAAAAAGGTACTTACCGAGTCCCTCTGCGCTTAATTCATCAATGCGATCCTGACTGGGGATCTTGTCGGAGGCAGCCGAGAAGTCAAAGTCCAGACAAGCCACCGACATTCTCGTATAGGGCCTAGTGCGTTGATCACTCCGGTTTACGTGGGCTATTGCGGAGTTCAGCAGCATCCGTCTGTCGTCCTGAGTCGGTGCATACGGATGTCCTGCTGGGACGCTGCCTGTCATGAAGTCTGTTGGTCTGAAATAAGGTAATAACCCTGGGCGCGCGAAACCTGCAAAGAAACAAACGGATTATGATTATTGCCAGACGGACGTACATTTATATGCAGGCATTTAGCCCGTTGTCGGCAGCGCTTTCTGTCAAGATGACTCCTGTAGGAAACACCTTAACAATAAAGACCGCTATTGACAGCCACAGATTTAAAGCGCTCTTCTATTGTCAAGAAAGGGTTAACAGCTCACGATATGTATGGTATGTTTTACAATAATGCTGCGCGGAAGAGTAACTTAACCTTTGTTTAACGCCTTCATTGCCGAGAAAACTTGAACACCACCCAAATGCAATAGGAGAAGAGAGTAGAGCTACAGGCTCCTTAAAACAAAAAGTACTGGAAGGCGCGTTAAACCATGCGCATCTGTTAACTCGTGCGCAGCAACCCGACCCCCCCCCCCCCCCACACACACACACACACACACACCCAACCCCCTCCCCCCTCCCTCCCACCCCCAACCCCCTCCTCCCACCCCCAACCCGTTAGGAAGAGTTCAATAACATGTGTTCCAAAACACCTGAGGTCAGGTGCATGAGTGAACTTAAATGCTGCACAAGCCACTAGCCAAGTGCTCCGCTATAGCGGAGCACTTGGCTAGTGGCTTGTGCCGCATTTTTAGCTGATTCGTGCAACTGACCCCTGGCCCTTTTTTTGGTTTTGGAGAGTCCAATACTGACCGCGAAACGACGGAAGTGAATTCTGGTCTCGTAATGTCGAAATACAAGTTTATTCAATCACATTCACTGAATCAGTGAGACACTAAATAGGAAACTCAATGTATGGCCACCTTGTACTGAATCTGCCGTTGTGCGTTAGAAGCTAGAATGTCCATTTACATTGAAACCTCGCTTTCTCAAGAAAGGTCATATACATTTGCCATATAACGGCATAACTCTTGCCATACTAACATTATTGGCCGCATCTCGTTGTCGGCATGAAAATAACTTGAAGCAAACGAACGCTGCTGGGGCAGTGACGGAAGATCAGAGTCCATCGGCAAGTCGTGAGTTCCACTGGCAAAAAGAGATATAAATTCTCACGAGCCCGTGAAGTTGCAAGGGTTCGTGAGAATTTATGTCTCTTGCTGGCAGAGATCAGTGCCATTTTTACCTTCAGATCCAAGCAGTTAGTGCCGCAAACTTATATCTTTCGAAATCTGAATATTATCTACGACACACATCCACAGTAACTATGGCTGGTCAGATCAGTTTCGATGATAGAACACGGGGATATAGGAAGAACCTTCGTGATGCGTGCTGGTCTGTGACTTTGGATATACAGCTCTTAGCCGTAGGTCTAAATTCACATACCAGCACACATTAGAATCCCAGACAGTCTGGATGTTTGACACTGAACGCAATGAACACCAGACACTCCATTCACCACCAAAGGCAGGCAATGGTTATTCCGACTTTATTTTCAATTTTATTTTCGCAAATTGATTACATGCTTTTGCGTGGCTCATATTGTGAGAACTACGTATACTGCATAACCCATAATATAAGAGAACTACAGATACTACGTAACCCATAATATAAGAGAACTACGTATACTATATAACCCAGAACTACGTATACTACATAACCCATAATATAAGAGAACTCCCCACATATACTATATAACCCATAATATAAGAGAACTACGTATACTACATAACCCATAATATAAGAGAACTACGTATACTACATAACCCATAATATAAGACAGATACTACATACCGATATACTACGTACTACTAACCCATAATATAAGAGAACTACAGATACTACATAACCCATAATATAAGAGAACTACAGATACTACATAACCCATAATATAAGAGAACTACAGATACTACATAACCCATAATATAAGAGAACTACAGATACTACATAACCCATAATATAAGAGACATGACGAGAATAAAACAGAAATAAAAATGCGGCGCACAGAAGAAAAGCAAATGATTTGTAAATGTTAAAAATACAAAAACAGATAGCTTCAGTCATTCTCTTTGTCTAACGTGTCCATACGCAGACGATAAAATCGTGTAGGCTTATTCATCATACATGCTACGAGGCTACAGACACACACACACACACACACACACACACACACACACACACACACACACACACACACACACACCATCACACACACGCACACCATCACACACACACACCATCACACACACACCATCACACACACACACACGCACACCATCACACACACACACCATCACACACACACCATCACACACACACACACACACACACGCACACCATCACACACACACACCATCACACACACACCATCACACACACGCACACCATCACACACACATACACACACACGCACACACACATTAACCCATTTAACACCACCGCGGCATTGTCCAAATTTTGCAGATGTCATCCAGCAACTATGAAACTGTTGCAGGAGATGGATCGATCATGATAGTTCAAGGGTAGTGCCAGATTAGTTTGGCGCTGTCAGGCGCTAAGCTAATCTGGCAATACCCTTGAATTATCATGGTCGATCCATCTCGAGCTGTAGTGTGTTGGGGCTACAATGGCTAATGCCAGACTGAAAATACCTTTGAGACGAAGATGTTCTTTTTCTGTCTACCGTATTGAAAATACGGTACACTTTGAAATGGGGCTGGTAGGAGCGCATTCCGGAGCATGCACATGACGGTTTTGGCGCGCGGGGCAGAAATTCTGACAAAGAAGTAACAAGATAAAAATGACGTCACGTCTAGCTACGCAAACCTTGCTAGAGAACTTTTTTTTGCGCCAAAGCGCCGCGTGTGTGTGTGTGTGTGTGTGTGTGTGTGTGTGTGTGTGTGTGTGTGTGTGTGTGTGTGTGTGTGTGTGTGTGTGTGTGTGTGTGTGTGTGTGCGTGCGTGCATGTGTGTGTGTGTGTGTGTGTGTGTGTGTGTGTGTGTGTGTGTGTGTGTGTGTGTGTGCGTGTGTTTGAAGACGGACAAGCTTATAATTTTAGGATATTATTATAGACATAGAGTTTTATTAACCCGTATGTAGGCGGAAGGGGCTTGCGATAATCATTGCATTTGCAGAGAGAATTCGCTGCGTTTGCATCCTCAGACTGAGGAAATGGTTGGCTAGGTCTATAACGGGGATATATAAACGGACGCCGGGCGACTTGTATACGTCAGGCTTGTGCTATCAAGAGTGAGCGACAAGATGGCTACCATTTTTTAAATTGCTTTTATCGCCAATATTTCCCCTGTGTTGGAGCATGAAACACTATAGCATGATGATATGGAGTGGGAAATGAAAGCTGTTCCTTGGCCGTGCTAAATAAGGGGATCATTGTGTATTTTTGCCGAAACGGCTGCGGTAAGTTCTTTCAGTATACCCCCTTGTAATGACATTCAGAACTGTCGGCATTATGTATCTGATAGTTGTGAGTACATTGTTATTACTCCAGAAGCAGTAAGTGCAGCCAATGTATCCCGAGGAGATTTACCATTATTATTCTAGTTTATCGCTGTTTTATCCGGTGCACGTAAGAAATGAATTACAAAATGAATTTACAATTTTTATTGGTATGCCTAGGGCATGTTGAAAACTGTGCCTCTTTCTCTCCATAGCCATAACTTCGAGTCAGTCACCGATAAAAAAAAACACACAATGTGCAGAAGGTTATTGGGCTATATTTGCGCTACATTCCTCTGTCAGACTCGGTCGAGTACCCTCAGTTGATTCTTTTACAGTGAACAAATGAACCCCTGCCGACATCAGCTGCATTAGCAAATTCACCTCTGAGAAAACGATCATGATTACTTCACAAAATGATGCAAGACGTTTCTGGAGGAAGTGCCGACGATTCTGTCACACAACAGAGTTCGGAGTTTCAAATTAAAACGAAAGAAGCCAGAGAAAAAAAATCTTGAAAGCGGCAGGTTGTCATCAAGCATCTTTGACCAGCCCACAAGGATCTGCCTTTCGAACCCAAACAGGACTAAGCTGGTCTCAGTACCGAACTCAGAAAAGATTTCTGAAAACAGTTGGAGTCAAAACTGAGAGTGAAAAAAAGAAACGTCAAGAGCAGAAAACGGCCATGTTTGGAGAAGTAAAAACCTGCAACACTGAAACAAATCTAGTTTTCGTCAATGAAGAAACACGAGAAGAAAAGCTGATGACAGTTGGAACGATTAAAAATGTTTCGAATTTGGTCACAAATCTTTTGCATGGATATGATAAAGCAGGAAAGTTGACCTGGCATGACAACCCCATCCCTGGAGATAAGGAATGGATGAAATTGGACGGGGACCATGGCGGCGGATCGTTCAAACTAACACTACAGAGTGTAAACATTAGAACCCAAACTCAAAGAATAGCACGTCTTCTACTCATCGTCGATTGCAAAGACAGTCCTGATAACCTCCGCAGACTGCTAAAACCAGTATTTCGGGCGCACAGGGCACCCATCCATGCCTTTACTGTCAAGCCTCTAAAGCACAGATTCAAGCTCCACCCCAGTTCCTTGAAGGAAGCATCTCAAAGCGAAGCATAGCTAACATCAGGAGTGACAACAGAAAATCCATGCGTTCAAAAAAGAAAGTAGCTAAACTGCATAACAACGCAATTCAACGACCGATTGTTGATATTGAGTTTGACTATGTTGCGGCGTCGTATCTGCACATATTGCTTGGATGCAAAGAAACATCACGATTTCTGGAAAATGACTGTCATTCTTTAGAGAAAATAATCGGCAAGTCACTAGCTGAAAGTGACAGTGCCACTGAGATATAAAACAGCAGACTACAGCCCGGCAATGAGTACGTCAAACAGACTGATCAAACAAATTGAAAACGAAGGAACAGAAAAGTGAGCTCTTGAAACCCAATTAGCATTTCTCTATGATGAACCAGTCAGCAACGATGAAACACCACTAGCTGACTTGCAGACTAGATACAGTGAACTCCAGGATGAAATATTTACAAAAGAAACAAGATCGAAGAGATGAAATAAAAACTCCACTTGCCGTTCTCGTCAGGACCTGTAACATGCCACTTAAAAGCTGTGCTGCAGGAGAGTAAAATATGTAAACAAGCTTATCATTGTCGCTCATTTATTGGCAATCATTGTCGGCACAATTACATGCAAGCATATAGGCCTACCATCAGCCCACTGTCTGAGAGCGTTGTTAGCAAAACAGCAGGTCTTGTTGATGAATCTAATATAAAACGGAGCACCGCAGACATAAGCCACAAGTTCAAAACTCTAAACACCCTGTACTCAAACATACATGCCAATATTTCCCATTCATGACCTGTGAAGGAAGAACGTTGAACGTTTGGGACTTAACGTCTTTTCATGTGTCCACCATAAAGGTGATTTCAATGATGGGGCACCAAAAAGATGTCTGTACAAATTTTGACCCCAGCTGGGTTGAAACCCATGAAACCTTTTAGATGAGAGTCAAATGCTCTGCCGCTGAGCCACCCAGCCCCCCCCCCCCCCCCCCCCCCCCCCCCTGTGAAGGAAGAAAACATCGACATTCTTGACAGACATGTGCTGTCAGCGGGCGATATTGAAGGAGGCTACTGGTAGGTTGAATGAGTTATTAGAAGCATGTAGTGCTTTTCATATAGTTTTGTAGCGTCCCAGTAGATGGTGTAAAATTTAGGGTAGAGATAGTCTGCTTGATACTAACATTGCCTCCCTGGAGGCATTAGTATTCTTTATGTTGCAGTTTTCAGGGGCAGTTAAGACCACCAGCACGGGATCTGGGGTGGACCAAGGGACTTTGCCAGGACCACACAAAGGACTTTGGATGGACCAAGGGACACATGCTAGGACTTCACATCTCACAGACATCAGGTGCGATGTTTTGTTCCATTTTTATGCCAGGTTAGGGTCATCCCAAGATGTGCATAAGGACCCTTGACAATTGGCATTTTTGTTCTAATGATAAATGTTAAAGCTTAGGGCTGGTAGGGTTATAAGTAATTGTAAGCAAGTAATTTTTAAAAAATATCATTTCTCGAGTATCCAAGTGGATGGTGTAAGTTTGAGGATAGCGATATTATTAGTCTGCTTGATACTCACATTGCCTCCCTTGAGGCATTAGTCATCTTTATGTTGCAGGTTTCAGGGGCAGTCAGGACCACCAACAAGGCATCCTTGTGGACCAAGGGACACAGCATGGACTTCATATCTTAACATCAGACCAAGGGATTTTGTCAGGACTTGTAAGTTAGTTTAGTTGTTTATCATTAGTGTCTAGTTATTGGTATAATTATTGTCTAGTTATTGGTATAATTAGTGTTATTTTAGTGTCTAGTTATTGGTATAATTAGTGTTATTGTAAGTCACTAGTGTTTAGGTTTTTGTATGATATTCTGTTCCATGCACCAGCTAATCAACATTTAGTTGTGATATGCATGGTGCTTATTATTTTTCTCTTTTTTCTCAGCATGTTGGGGACACAGAGATCAGGTGAAGGTTTGATTGTGTTTGTGTGTCTCTTTATTGTTATGCCTTCATCTCATGTGTCTCTAGCTGCCTGTCTGTTGGAAGTTTCAGTGCCACCATGGGATGACTCCACCACCACCACCTTGGGATGACTCCTGATGACTCTCCACATCACACCTGCATCTTTGAGGATGTGTCTGTTGGTGCCACATCCACTTGCAGTTCATTGTACGTCTTTACCACACAGTGCACAACAGATTTCACACACTTACTTCGCCATGAACTAAGTAGATGGTCATCCATTTTGTGGATCTCATGCTGATGCTTTCATCCAGCATAGGACAGTCCTATGCTGCATGACAGCCACAGTTATGAAGTGTCACTTCTTCATCTGTGTTATGGCTAGCTTTGTGCTACATACTCAGTACCAGCACACTTATTGTCTGGAGATGGGCATTCTCAGCAAGTGATCAATCATCTTCAAGAGGTTTGTGTAGATGCTTGCCCCCTCTTGCCAGACTTGCTTACGCTGCGCTTGAAAGAGTGGGCAGTGCTGGAAGATGTGTTCTGGTGTCTAATCTGCATCACCAGAAGTGTCGCCTGAACTGTCAATTTCATCCAGTATCGATCATTGGATGTTCCTGTGCTACATGACAGCCACAATTTCAAGTATGTAACCCCCTTGTGCATGCAAACACCAGTGATGTAAATAGCACCGATGGCTGCATGTGTAAAAGGGTTAAGTGGGAGTTTGAAAAGAACTTCGCCATTGCCGGTACTGAGCCTTCATGAGATGAAGTGTCTCATGAACTGTCACCTTTATCCAGCATAGGATGTTCCTATGCTGCATGACAGCCACAGTTTTCAAGTACATAACCCTTGTGCATGCAAACACTGGTGATGTAAATAGCTCTGATGGCATCATGCACGAAAGGATTAAGTGAGAGGTTGAAAGGAACACTGCCATTATCAATCCTGAGCCCGAATGATATGAAGTGTCTCTTGAACTATCGCCTTCATCCCACATACGATGTTCCTATGCTGCATGACAGTCATAGTTTTCAAGAAAAGTATTATTTGGTGCTAAAGCCAGTAATGCTGGTGCTCATGAGTATGAATGTATAATGTTCACCTACAACACTATTTATCTATTATGCTAGTATTGTTTATAATGTCATGTTGTTGTGGATAATTTTCATAAATATGATTTTATTAGTGCACGCTACCGGTAGCTGATTTATTAATGCTGAGTTGGTATATCTCACCCTGTGCCTAGATGACATGCACCAGCGATGCCATTGTTGCTATTTTCACACATGACCCATCGCTCGGACCGGTCCTGTGCACCAGATCAGTTTAGAGCGTGTGCTCTCTGCACCTGTAATGAGCAATCTCACATAAAGAACCACGTGAGGTTTGATTGCTGCAAAATAAGATGAATAAAGAATAAACCTTTTCCCATATGCAGTCCGGCAATAATGCATCCTTATTCTAGCACACAAAACATTATATGATTTGGCAGATTTGAAAAATTTAGTTTTTCCTCAATGGTGGTGATTTTGCGACATCTGTGTCGCTTTGCGGCAGAAAGCACCGTCCTGGCCGTAGCCGTACGAGAGACGAGTGCACTACAATGGACTTGATTCAGGAAGACGCAAGTTCTGAGGAGAATAAACAATCCCCGGAGACTATCTTTTTCTAGTAGGAACGTATGCCCTGCAACATTTTATGCTCAAGGGGAGTAACGCTAAAACCGGAAATGAACCGTTTTTAGACTGCGATCACCATCTTCCGCGGGAACGTACAAGACCACACTTCAAGTGCAGAAGCCTACCTGCGCGCGCAGTTCTGGTGCACAGGACTCGTCCAAGTGAGCGGACAGATGCAAAAATCGCAGTAAAGGCGCCACTGGTGCGTTTAACCTAGGTACAAGGTGAGGTATACCAACTCAGCTTTATTAACCCCCTTGTGCATGCAAACACTGGTGATGTACATAGCACTGATGGATGTGTGAAACGGTTATATGAAGGCTGGAGGGAACTCCGCCATTGCCGGTTCCAAGCCCGGATGAGAAAGGAGGAGGGTTGGGTGTGGGGCCATCACTACCCCACCCTGTAAAGCTCACCCTCACTAGGCTAACTGCATAATTTTAACTCGTTTGAGATGTGCCACATATGGGTACATGTACATGGCTGTTTGCCGCATATCTGTATGTGGCATGTCTCAAATGAGGGAAACAAATTTATTAATGGTTAATATGAAGAATTTTTTGTTTCAGATTGCATATGGTCAAGTGCATGTGTTTCATACATGCATTCCTGTGTAATTAACTTTTTCACCACCAAATTTTTATAGGGACAGCATTTGCCAAATATTTCTTTAACTGTGTGAATTGCTGTGACAGTTGGTCTCTTAATTGCTTGTATCTCAGAACTTATTCCCGATATTTACTTCAAACTTTGTTTGTATTGTTAATTTCAAAAATTATATTATTGTAACTTTGATTTATTATACATTGTCAGTGAAACAGCAAAACACACTCTCTACAATCTGAAGACTTGCTGGAATTTTCTTGCTGTCATCAGCAGAAGAATCAAGGTCCTTGTCGGAATTTTCAGCCCTTTCACTGTAAGGTCAAGAACCTCTCATGCATTGAAGCACAATTTCAAATTCACAGTTTGGTACACTCCATTCACTGTAAAGTTTCGTCAATTCGTTAATTTCGGTTTAAAGTCTCCTGACACCAAGATGGTCCAGGAATTGTGAAGGGGAAACCCCACTGCTTTTGAGCTGCACATTCGGTTGTACTACTGTCGAATGGGTCGCAGGGTGTGGGGGTGGGTGGGTGAAGAGTAAGATGTGTGTGACTGACCTCAGTCAGTTATGCGGGTAGAAATGCTGTATTGTGGAAACTGTGATCCCTTTGACGTCCCCCCTATATGTCAAATAAAGTTGCCCATGGCGGCCTACATGTAGTTCGACTAAAGTCGACCATGATGGTGAAAGAGTTACTTACATGCTACATTACTGACTACCAGTTATTTCATGAATAAACTTAATCAAACCTTGATTGCAGTTGCAAAATATACAATATGCATTAGTATAATTTTGGTTAAGTTATTATGTCTTCCTTGTGCGTTTTATGTTTTTGTCAGTCAAAGGAAATTTTCCATTTTATGCATGTCGTTTAACACACAATAAAGTTTATTCAATTGAATTTGATTGTGTGGTGCAGGTGCATGCTTGTTTGTATAAGCAGAATTTAAAACGAACACTTGCAATGAGTGGTTTTGTTTATTCTTTTGCCTTTGAAAAACATTACAAGATACACAGTTAAGACCTTTACTGCTTAGAGAAAATGAACGGTACCCAGCTACTAGCAGCAAAAAACCTCACCAGCCCCTGTAAATCATAGGTGCTTGACGAGTGTGTCTTGACATACAATAGGGTTTCTGCGAGCATGATAGACACTCAATACTATTGAGCTTGTACTGTGCAGCTGGTTTGTGGCTCACTCACAAAAATAGCAAGTATATCAACTTGTGCACATCAGGCTCCTCTGTTATGGACATGCAAGCTCATGAGCCTTGTCTCTTGCTGGCCTCATGTGGTCTGCAGGTGGACAGCAACATGTGGCGTGGATTTTTGCAACTGATTCATGGATGAAGTTTGCGTGCTGAGTTAACTTGCTGAATGGACTTTTTCTAAACAATCTAACCTCTTTTGGAAATGCGGCCGTGGGGTTACATGGGTTAATGGAACTATACTGTAAGGTGCAAACTATGGACCTGCACACACATGAAATACACTGTACAGCCATATGAAAGACTTGCATGTTTGTCATATACGTATCTGTAAATGAGCAACAGTGTAACAATATTTTTGTGATCTGGTTCAGAATTGCTTTCCTGTTTTTCAATTTTTTCATAAATTAAAGGATATTGGGCATCTTAGTCTTTGATTGTCTTAAACTTCTTCTGCCATCTGAGTACAGCAGAAGCTGTTTTGAATGACCATCCTTATAAGAGACCACCTGCCATCTAAGACCACCAATTAGGTGACTGTAGCTTTCTTAATGATGGTCTTTAATGACAGGCAAAATTGTTTGCTCTTCAAGACTTTTCTTAATAATAATAATAATAAGGAAGATTTATAAGGCGCCAATACATGGTAAGATGCTCTAGGCGCCGTACATATGAACAAAACATACAAATATTACACAAAAAGTGACAAAGCCACATGTACAATTACACAAAAGAACAGAATTATGACTAAATACATGAACACTGATAATCAAAGTGGGAAAAGATGGGTTTTAAGACTGTGTTTAAAACTGGCACTAGACTCACTGTGTCTCAATGATTTAGGAAGATCATTCCAGGCTGATGGACCCTGGTAAGAAAAAGATCTCTGCCCAAATCCTTTAGTCCTTACTGTAGGAATACGAAGCATTTTATTGTCAGACGAACTGCGCAATTGCCTCGAAGGGATATAACAGTGAAGGAGCTCTGAGAGATAAGCGGGTCCAGTGCCAGAAAGAGAAACATGACAAATGGACAAGACTTTGTGCTTGACTCTCTCCTTCACTGGCAACCAGTGGAGAGCGTGCAGGATGGGGGACATATGGTCTGACCTTTTCGCTTTCATGACCAGACGTGCGGCTGAATTTTGGACTCTCTGGAGCCGATCAAATAGATACTGCGGGCATCCAGATACGAGTGAGTTGGCATAGTCAATGCGAGACAGAACAAATGAACAAACCAGAGTTTTTGTAGCCTCTGAGGTAAGGAACTGTCTAATAGAGCTAATACGACGCATCTCCAAATAGGTTGCCCTGCAAATGTTTATCACCTGTTTATCCATGGACAAGTCCTGCTCAATGCAACACCCAGGTTCTTCACTGACTGAGAGAAGCTGACGGTCGTGTTCTCAATCATGATATGCTGAGGCAAAGCGGTAGAAGAAGACATTCTGGGTGATGCAATGAGCATGGCTTCCGTTTTTCCTTCATTCAGTTTGAGCTTGTTTTCTGACATCCACAGCCTCACATCAAGAATGCAAAGTGACACGCTCTGGATGATTTCGTTGACCTGACTCACACTACCTGACTTATAAAGCTGTGTATCATCACTGTATGCGTGATGTGAAACAGAGTGTCCATCAATAATGCTGGACAAAGGCTGTACATACAGTAGGAAAAGCACTGGGCCTAATACTGAGCCTTGTGGGACCCCAAAACGGAGGCTGGCAGGTGCAGAGACATGCCCATCGACAGACACAGAATGCCTTGCCAAGTTGCCTTGACAGACAGAGAATGCCATGCCAAGTTATGCAAGTAGGTCTCAATTCCACTGACAATGATTTATTGCATGTGCAATACAACATGCACAATTAATGAACACAAACAATTCCTTGGAAAGAACCCATATTTAGTATGTACGCACAAATAGCCAGATGTACTCAGGGTTTTGAAAGCCATGTGTACCTTGTATATAAAATGCTCGGATAGTGTTGCTTGTCAAAATGAATCCAGTTCAGCTGGTTATGAGCAGTCAGAATCTCAAATATTCATGTTGCTTTTTTCTAAATATCACTACATCAGCATTGTAATTTTTTTCCTGAAATTCTGAAATAATGGTCATATACTTGTGATCAGACAACAAATGAACTCAGCAATCGTTTTTTGCCCTCATTCATGTTAACACAAACAAAACACCCCAACACACACATTTCTTTTCAGTGTGCTAGATGGTAAACAACTGGATTTTATAACTCTATCTGAAAAAAAACTATTATATAACTTGTATCCATTTTATTCTGGAAAATGCTAGGTTTGCTTTGAAGAGGGAAGTCAAAGCTAGGGGTCTACTAACATTGGACAGGTCAATCCAATATCACTTTAATCAGTATTGCTGTTAGCCAGTCGTACACGGAATTTCTCTCAAATGAGCAATATAAGTACCAATGTAATATGTACATTTTTGAGCTAAGACTACATTACCTGTAAGAGGTGTCGTGTATCGGCTAGCTGCTAATTGTATACTGCAAAAAAGGAAGGGATATCTGTATTCAGGTCGTCCGCTATTCCGAACAGCCATTAGGAAATTGACTAGTGACCCTCAGGTAAAAAGAAACTAATCCGGTACAGGCCACATTCTGTTCCTGGGAAATAATCTTTCAATGCTAAAACAGTACCAATAGAAAGCCTTGAAATAATCATTTCTAACAGACAAAACAGTTTGACATATCACTGAAGACCCAAAAACTCAGCTGACACACATTAGTCAATACTTAACAGAAAGTGAGTAAAGAAATACTGCAACACACAACAACAAAACATCAAACACAACATAATGACCTGCAAATAATATATGCAGCAACCTGGGAAGTAGACGATATATTTAACTAGCGTCTTTACCGCACTCCGATGAACTTTCTCTCAAGGACCTTACACTCAGAACAGTGACGCTTATGCTACTTCAACTGTGCAGAAAGGGCATGCCTTGCATATACTAATGGTCAAAACTTAAGGGCGACCTCACTTTTTTGTGTCATTGTTTATCGTCGCAAGTACGCTAATAAAATACTATGTTCTTTCGATCCAAATGGGTTAAAAGTTGACCTTAGTCCACTGTACAAGGAACAATAGACGACAATTCATCAATTACCACGAACGTGTCAAATGCACGTGAAACATCGTCAGTTTTTTGTGAAAAGCTGTGCGATATTGGCAAGCATACCAAAGGCAGGCAGGTGGAAAAACTCGGTTAAGTCGTGATGCACCTGCTAAAGGGGTCAGTCGTGAACACTGAGCACCTATGTTTTGCTACAAATATCGGTACAGTAGGGGAATAATTGTCACTTTCCTAACCATGCCACCACGTCGAAGCCTAACGCTAGTAGATCAAGGCCGGGCGCTATCATGGCTGCAGGATGGAATTTCCGGACGAGAAGTTGGGAGACATCTTGGGGTGATTCAGTGATCCAGAGGCTGCTGGCACGATTCCAAGAAACTGGAAGGGCAGAACGACGACCCCGCTCAGGACGCCCGCGCTGCACCAGCAGAAGGGAGGACAGATACCTTTGTGTGGCGGTTCTGCGCGACCGAACTGTCACGTCAACCACTCTGCGACGTCAACTGATGCAAGCTGCAAACGTTAACGTCAGCAGAAGCACATTCTGCCGACGTCTGTGCGAACTGATTGGCCTGGCTTCATGCAGAGCAGCAGTGAGAATACCCCTCAATCCAGCAGAGCCTGGATTGCCTGGTGTCGTCAACATGTGAGGTGGAACAGACTCCAGTGGACTCAGGTTCTGTTTACTCAGATGAGTCATGGTTCACTGTGTCCTTCAATGACGGCAGGGTGAGGGTCTGGAGACGCCAGAGCGAGCGATTCACGGATATCACGGATGGATGCGTCCAAGAGGTGGATCGCTACGGATGAGGCTCAGTCATGGTCTGGGCAGGCTTCAGCAGGGAAGGCAGGAGCCCCCTCCACGTCATCCGAGGCACCCTGACTGGACTGCGCTATCGGGACGAGATTGTGCAGCCCCTCATCCAGCCAGCACTCCAAGCCATAGGCGACAATGCTGTTCTGCAGGACGACAACGCTCGACCTCATCGCGCCCGTGTGAGCAACAGGGCATCATGAGGATGGAGTGGCCAGCTCGTTCACCTGATCTGGCTCCCATCGAGCACCTCTGGGACGTGCTGGGGCAACGTACAGTCAGCAGCCAACCCCCACCTCAAGGCGTCCCCCAGTTGACTCAGTTCCTGCATCAAGAGTGGGAAGCGATCCCACAACATGTTCTCCGAACCCTGGTGAACTCCATGCGTCAACGCTGCATTGAATGCTTGGCTGCAAACGGAGGGTACACTCACTACTGACTGGACCAGTCTTGTGTGACTTTTCAAATGAGGGGTGGGTGAACATTCTAACGTACTGCTGTTTTTACAATTGCTTGATTTACTCAAAACTTAAATGAAATTGTTACTGAATAAATTAGCAAAGTACTGACTCCAAGTATTGTCACATTATTTGTGTAGTGTTGTCGGTGCGTCTGCGATAAAAAGTGGCCCTTAAGTTTTGACCATTAGTATAGTTTGAAAATAACGGTTATCAAAATATCTGCGTCGAACAGGTGCATGATTTACTTTAGTGATAAACAGAAACAAACTAGACCAAGTTATGACGCGGAGCCTGTAGAAATTGTTCCTTTCAGAGACGATATAAATACGTTAAACGTCACGTTAGGGCGTAACATCTTCTGTCCACCACAAAGGTGATTTCAAAATGAGACGGGGCATCGAAAAGAGGTCTGAACAAATTTTGACCCCAGCTGGGTTTGAACCCACGACCTTTCGGACCAGAGTCGAAGTGACGCTCTACCAACTGAGCTACCCAGCTCCCCAATATTAATCTGTGCTTAGTACATCACCTTTGTAAATACTTAGAGCGAACCCGGCAGTGAGTAAAGACTGTCAGCTGTTCATGAGACATTGTTTATCAGTTTCCATAAACCATTTCCCCCCACTAGAATACTTCTTTCGGCTACTGTACATGGATTAAACTGGTGCTGGCCGAAGACGCAGGCATAGACAGGGAGAAGTTTGTCAGCCACAGCACAAGATCAGCTAGCTTAAGTCAGTGAGTTTATTTGTGTGCGCCGACGTGTGTGTTGATCAGAGGTTGGCTTAGAGTGGAGGGAAATGGATTAACATAATAAGCCTAAAAATATGAACAACTCTGAATATTCCTAAAAGATATACTCATCTGAGCTCCAAAAAATACGGCGGTGGACTTTGGGATGAAATCCTCATCTTGTTTTTGTTGTGAACTCTGGCGATTTAGTCAAATTAAAAAAAAATTAAAAAAGACATGCCAAGCTAGCGTAATTGCACGAAAGGAAAAGGAAAATCAGTGGTCCGTAGCCCGATTCAGTAAATGTAATCTGACTCCCTTGGGTCTTGCGGCTCCGCGAACTGTGAATCGGTGACGTCAACAAGACTCCTGCAAAACAACGCAGAAACGGACTAAACGCTCCAGCCGCAACTTGAAGAGATAAACCTTTGGCTGTCGGTAGCACATTTTGTCGCGATGATTCCTGCCGGAATCATCGCGACTTAATGCGCTACCGATAGCCAAAAATCAACGCGACAAAATGCGCTACCAACAGCCAAAGGGTTAACTCATTCGAGACGTGCCATATTACGGATATCTGGCTGTTCGCCGCAAATCTGTATGCGGCATGTCTCGGATTAGTTTACCACACACTGCCGAAAAGAACATACACGATATCAAGATCTGCTTTGCAGTATGGATGAAAATGTAGTTTTCGCCGGATGGCGGCATGAATAATTGATTAATTGACAAACTGATTGACTGTCGACTTTTGGGCTGTCCTGCAGGAATCACCTCATGACAAAATGCACGCCCGACAGCCAAAAGAAGGGTAAAAGAACAAACAGGATAAAGAAAACAACAGCAAATCCGATGGCATAACACAAATGCCGTTACCGTAAATAAGCTTTACTAAAGAATGTGTAACACTCTCTCTCTCTCTCTCTCTCTCTCTCTCTCTCTCTCTCTCTCTCTCTCTCTCTCTCTCTCTCTCTCTCTCTCTCTCTCTCTCTCTCTCTCTTTCTCTCTCCTCCACCATAAGGTATAATTATTGTATTAGCCCGTTCACTGCCGTGAAAATGCAAACATCTGTTCAAGAGGCAAAGAACCTCATGAGCCCCAGCATTTAAGGCGCTCTTGATGTTCGCAGCGTCTTGTTTGCCCGTTTAAATCCATGTCCCTTGGAGAAATGGTATTTTTTAACCTTGAATTGGCCGTTATTTCAAAGACTTCTGTGTCCGCTAGCAGTGAAGGGGACAGGCCACTTCTACGCCAGCCGAACCTGACGCCAAACTCACTGAGAAGACCCGAGGCCTCCAGCCGTGACATAAGCTCCCAAACACCTCCCCGCGTGGCCCTTACGGCAGTTCTTCAGCGTCATGAACAGCGTGGTGTAAGGTACCCCGTGGGTCAACGCGGCCTTCTTGCAGGCCAGGCCCCTGTGCACGTCTTCCACTGCCGCGTCAAGGTCTTGGGCGGTGTACTGCTTGTAGGAGCCCACCTGGCTTCTGCGGAACGCCTGCCGCTTGCCTGGTCGAGGTTCCGTACTCATCCACTGATCGTACTCCATGATCCACTCAGAAGCGACGGGCACATCTGGAAACAGAAACATTTGGTGTTTGGGTTTGACTTGAAGTCCAGAGTTGTTATTGAGCTGCGGGAAGAAAAGGGAGCGAGAGAGAGAGAGATGTCTTAACTCATTCAAGATGCCCCGCATCAATAGCTGCGAAAGTGCCGTACAGCGTTGCCGCCTGAGCGGCAACGCTATACGACACTTTCGCAGCTATTGATGCGGGGCGCCTAGAAAGAGTTCACTTGCTCAGCCGACCCTAGGCTACTTCGGGCTTCAACGCTATATGATACTTCCGCAGCTATTGATGCGGAGAGGCCTTAAATGAGTTCACTCGCTCAACCGAGCCTAGACTTCAGCCTGACCCAGTGCAACACAGGTCTGTGCACGCCGGCACCACCCGTGGCCTCACGACCGCCTTAAACAGGTGTGCGTCAGTCACAGCGGCAAAAAAGCCTTCTGACTTACTACGTTTTACGTCCTACGGCACAAAATGTGACCAAGGACGAAAGTCCTTCTGTACGACGGTCGGCCTTTTGTTTTGCTGGCCTGCGCACAGACCAGCTACGGCTGCCGTCAGTCCTAGGATCGTCTGCTTACTTGGCATGCTTCAGTTTGCTTTAGTGAGTGTGTGTGTGTGTGTGTGTGTGTGGGGGGGGGGGGGGGGAGTTAGTAAAATCGCGATGCTTGATTAGCGTTTATTCGGTTCTCGTGATACGTGACTGCCATTAACCCTTTTAACCCTAACACCCTACAGCAGAAGATTGATTGACCATAATAATTCAAGGGTAGTGCCAGATTAGCTTGGCGCCTTGAGGCGCCAAGCTAATCTGGCACCACCCTACAATTATCATGGTCAAGCCACCTCTTGCAACTGGTACATAGTCTTTAAGTAACACTTCCGAAATTTGGAAAATGCACCGGTGCGGCTAAAAGGGTTAAGTGTTTTCATCCTTGTCGTCCGCTAGAGTAGAGTTCGTCGTTTAGCGTGAAAGACAAAACAAGACCGATCTTCGTGATTCGTGAGAACGTTTTACTGGTTATTTCGTGAAATGTGAAAAGTCTGTTGCCACGCTGCAAAATTCCATTCGGAAACCTTCTTTTCTAACCCCCACGAGACACCCCCCCCCCCAACCCCCCAATCACACCCCCCCCCCCTCCAATCACCCCCCCCCCCCCACCCCCCCCCCCAAACCACACCCTTACTTTGAATTTTCGGATAGGTGAAGAATATTGCGAAAGCTGCCTTCGTTAATCATCAACTGACATTCACCCCCACGCCCCTCACACACACGGACACATACACACATACCCCGTTGTTGGGAGTTTCGAACAATGAAAAGAAGTTATGGAAGCGGTGCTTTCTCTCTTCATCATCTCTTTCCATCGTGAAACACGTATGCCGTATTTTTGTTAATTTGTGAATCGCAAAATAAATCTTGGTCCGTGATGGTTCCCGCACACACTGTATATATCTAGTTTTAGACCATACGCTGACTTGTTAGCGGAAGTTTCAATTTGTTAATTTATGATTTTTAACATCGTTTACTACTTTGACAGACTTGCGTCTAAATCCCAGCTGTAGTTTCGACCAGCAGTCTTAACTCATTCGCGGCCAGCCGCATCCGGATGCGCGGCATAAGCCGCGCATCCGGATGCGGCTGGCCGCGAATGAGTTAACCCATCTAGCCCCGACGTACTGCAGCAGGCGATGGATCGACCATGGTAATTCAAGGGTAGTGCCAGATAAGCTTGGCGCCAAGCCAACCTGGCACTACTCTTGAATTATCATGGTCGATGCATTTCATGCAACCGGTAAATAGTTGTTAGCTGACACCTCCAAGATTTGGAAAAGCGGCCTTGGGGTAAAATGGGTTACACACGTGGGCAGTCTCCACTTCGTTAGTTAACCCATTGTTCAGTTGCAGTTTAAAATTTGTTTTTGCCTGTTTTTGCGCGCGCGCGCGCGCGTGTGTGTGTGTGGTGTGTGTGTATGGTGTGTGTCTGTGTGTGTGTGTGTGTGTGTGTGTGTGTGTGTGTGTGTGTGTGTGTGAGAGAGAGAGAGAGAGA
Source organism: Semisulcospira habei (assembly GCA_036245525.1). Taxonomy (NCBI): domain Eukaryota; kingdom Metazoa; phylum Mollusca; class Gastropoda; family Semisulcospiridae; genus Semisulcospira; species Semisulcospira habei. Next base: position 225,059,087 of record BTPG01000002.1, on the reverse strand, counting down.
GAGAGAGAGAGAGAGAGAGAGAGAGAGAGAGACTTTGTGTGTGCACTGAGAACAAACACACACACACACACACACACACACACACACACACACACACACACACACACACACACACACACACGCACACGCCGGCACACACACACGCACACGCCGGCACACACGCACACTGTTCTCCTCTAAACAGGACTTTATTTTGAGTCCAAAGTGTGAAATGTAAATAAACGATGACAATATGGAGCAAATGTATACAAGAATAAACCATACAAATGTATACACTTTTACTACACGTATAGGCTTGACGGGCTTAGTTAATCCATTCAGCCCCGAGTCCCTACAGCAGGAGATGGATCGACCATGATGATTCAAGGGTAGCGCCAGATTAGCTTGGCGCCTACAAGCGCAAAGCTAATCTGGCACTACCCTTGAATTATCATGGGCAATCCATCCCCTGCAACTGGTACATAGTACATAGTGGTTAGGCAACACCTCCAAAATTTGAGAAATAGGACCTTGGGGCTGAAAGGGTTAAGCCAGGTGGGCTATTTTAGTCCCCATATCATGCAAGTCGCGGTCCAACGAGCGTATACAAATAAAGCAAATCACACAATTATCAATCTCCATTGTATCGATCTCTCATTTCAGAACAATCGCAAGAACGCAGCTGTATATGAAAGTTTGCTTCTGTACTATTAAGCAATCCAGACCAAAAAGGTGACTGCCAAGCGTGTGAAATGCAAAGAAGTACCCAACGGAGAAAGAAACACGCTTAGAAAAAACGGTACAACACAATTTATTAATATTTCGGGTAAATACCCTTTGTCAAAATAGACAAACAAACAGAGACATTATTTGCTACTTATCTTCAGATGCAGAAGGAATGTGGCAACTGAAGTTGACGTAAAAAGAAAAAGAAAAGAAAAGGAAAGGAAGAACAAAAGTAAAAATGACGTCAAAGAAAAAAATCGTAAGAGAAAGACTCCGAGAGAAACTAAACACGAGAGACAAGAGTGTGTGTAAGCGCGCGCAGGAGCGAGCAAAAGTAAATGCGCGTGTGTGAGGCCGGGGAGAGAGAGAGAGAAGAGAGACAGCGAGAGAGAGAGAGAGGGGGGGGGGGGGGGGGGAGGAGGGAGGGAGAGAGAAAGAGAGAGAGAGAGAGAGAACGAACGGGGAGTACCCTTGGGCACGAAGTAGGCTGAGTGTCTAATACACAAAGCCAGCTAAACACCAACCCGAAGGTTTTTTTCCCGGGGTCCTCCCGTTTTTCCCCGAGGTAGTCCTCTACTCGATGGTGATATAAGGTTTGCCTTCGGGTTGGTGTTTAGCTGGCTTTGTGTATTAGACACTCAGCCTACTTCGTGCCCAAGGGTACTCCCCGTTCGTTCTCTCTCTCTCTCTCTCTCTCTCTCTCTCTTTCTCTCTCCCCCCCCCCCCCCCCTCTCTCTCTCTCTCTCTCTCTCCTCTCGCGGTCTCTCTTCTCTCTCTCTCTCCCCGGCCTCACACACGCGCATTTACTTTTGCTCGCTCCTGCGCGCGCTTACACACACTCTTGTCTCTCGTGTTTAGTTTCTCTCGGAGTCTTTCTCTTACGATTTTTTTCTTTGACGTCATTTTTACTTTTGTTCTTCCTTTCCTTTTCTTTTCTTTTTCTTTTTACGTCACCTTCAGTTGCCACATTCCTTCTGCATCTGAAGATAAGTAGCAAATAATGTCTCTGTTTGTTTGTCTATTTTGACAAAGGGTATTTACCCGAAATATTAATAAATTGTGTTGTACCGTTTTTTCTAAGCGTGTTTCTTTCTCCGTTGGGTACTTCTGTACTATTGCCTCAAGTTACCATTCTTTACCTATATATACACTGAGGAGCAAAAGAATGCGACATTTTTTGAATCATCGGAAACACTATATCTCCAGAAGACTCGCCTTCGATTTGTGACTTTCACACCGTCGCGTGACGTGACTTTTGAGTTTCACGTCATTGCAGGCCATGAATCCAAGAGAGATGTCGCATTTTGAAACAACAAACTGAAGAAGAAAATTGCAAAGAATCACTTCGAAAGAATGGTGTAGGTCGCAGCGACCCAAACAACGAGATCAGTGAAGGCCTCAAGAAGCCCCGCTTTCGCTCGCTCATAGACTCAAGCTTGTAAAACCTGGGAAGTTGCTGGACTAACCCAATCGGCCTTAACACACTACAAGATACGGACGACCAATCAGGCAGCCTCCAGGTGGTCGGTGATCTTTCGAAGGCGACAAGTTGCTGGTTCCTCTAGGATTTTCAAAGCCACCTCCACCTCCAAATTTACAACACTCATTTACCATGATTCTGCTTGGTATGTAGACGCTTTTGCGTCGCCTGTGGCCTGTAGCACCTACTGTATTAAACCCTTCTCACTCTGCCGAGTGACCATCCAACTGCAAGAGGTATAGATCCTCATGAGCACCCGGAGTTGCGGGGGCTCATGAGGATCTATCACGCTGAAACCACTGTATATCCATGTTCCTTTGACGGCTGGACATCTTTTGACGTTGAAATTAAAATGATTTCAAAAACGCAATCTGCATGCACTGGCAGTCAAGGCTTTTCGGAACATCAGCCGTTATCCCCAGCCGACTCGCCAGCAGTCGGCCGCTGCATTCGCAAGTAGGCTCCTTTACACGTGCCATGGTGCCCTTTCTGGCACCGGTTGAGTTTCAAAACTAGAGTGCTGCGCGGGATGCGGCGTGCGGCCGCTATCTTGACCAGGCTCTGGCCCCAGTGGTACTCCTCGATAGCCGCGTCCAGAGACTCTTCAGTGTAGTTCTTGTAGCCCCGGATTCTGGGGCCCAAAAATCCGTGCACCTGGACACTGGCTGGCCATCTTGCCATGTCTGGAACACAAACATGCATTCCTCATTGTGTTGTTGGTATGTTGTTGTTTCGGTGGTAATCAGTCTTTTAAAATCTGTTTGCTGTCATTCAGTTACAGATGACCACATGTTTTTTTTTTTTCCCCAAAGTGCTGAATTGATGCAATTGTATTTAAAAAAATGATATGTAAAAAACCCTCCAGGGCTCCAGACACTTTTCGGGACTACACTGCACGCACGCAGTCTTGTGTGCACATGTAAGGAACACGCTGTTGTACACAGGTCTGCGTGAGAAAAGAACAAGCTACACAAAGGTACCCGGGCCGAGGTCGGCCGCGTTGGCCTGGGCACAGCTGTGCATGGGCCTACAGCGGCCGACTTCGGTCCGATGAAGTTTGCCTTACTTTGAAGAATTGCTTTAGGAACTGCAACACGCTGTTCGACGAGAACCGTGGATTAACTCATTCAAGTGTTCCCGCATGAATAGCTGCGAGAGTGTCGTAGAACGTTGCCGGCGGTAACGCTGTACGACACTTCCGCAGTTATTGATGCGGGGCCCCTTGAATGAAATAAGTAGACCTAAGCGTATCTGGTTCAGTCCCAGTCGCCATCGGACAGTTTACAGGACAAAGACGAACAATTGTGCTGGCTGGCGATATTAGACCTCAGTAACGGGGGCTCGTACGTCCAGAATCACAGACCAGAATACAGATAATGAGAACGATACGATTTAATTTGCACCGTGCTGCTGTCAGTAATCAGGAAGCGCACAACGATTACAAGCAGTCTCCTCCGCTACGGAATAATATGCATGACTGGACGGAATATCTAAATGTAATACTCGGATTGCAGAGAACCTGATTGAACACTGACCACCCCGGCAACTACAAGAGGTATAGATCCTCATGAGCCCCCGCAATTGCGGGGGCTCATGAGGATCTATACCTCTTGCTGAAACTACTGTTTATCCATGTTTTATTGACGACCTGGGATCTTTGCCGTTGAATTGACAATGATGTCAAAAACAGTCTGAGTTCACTGGCTACAAATGGAATAAATCCTAACGAAAGTTGAGAAACCAAACTCCGTTATTGTCAAGTATACCGAACAATTTTCTTTTTGCTGCGAATGACAAAAGTAATGTTTTAACTCATTCAGCCCAACGGCCGTATTTCCCAAATTTCGGAGGCGTTATCTAATGACTATGCACCAGATGGATCGACCATGATAATTCAAGGGCAGTGCAAGATTAGCTTGGCGCCGACAAGCTAATCTGGCACTACCCTTGAATTATCATGGTCGATCCATCTCCTGCTGTAGTGCGTCAGGGGCTGAATGGGTTCAACATAACTGTTGTGATACGCAAGGAAAAGACAATCACGTGCTGACAGAATCCTTGTCCTTCTTGTATTGGTGTGACGCTTGATTTATGGACTCTCCATGACAACGTCCGGCGTCTGGGATCCCATTGCAAACTTCGGATGCTTGACATAGGCTCCTTTGCAATCACCCGGGTGTCCTTTATTGCAATGGGCCAGCCTATCTTTCAGCGTAGTGGCTGGAACCCCGTATAGCTTGGCCACGTGCTTGCGGGCCTTCCCCCAGTGAATGTCATCCAGCGCTCTGAGAAGCGTGTCCTCGTCGTACTGTTTGTAATTGCCGCGCTCCTTGGGGAGATGTTTTTTCACCCAAGCCAGATACTTCGCTGTGTCTGGAAAACAGAGACAGGGACATACTTGTCAGGCCCAGTGAGCAATGGTGATCGACCGCAGCGGCGGGCCAACGGCCGCCAGCGTCGACCCGATGACGTAGTGTGCACTGGGTCAGGTTCACGACTTCATGCTATCGTATGCTGGAGGTCAAAGTCCTTATGGAAACACGTATAGTATGGCATTTCCAGCTCTTGAAGTGTTGCTACCTCCTACATCACACGCAATCAAGATTTTACCGTATTTATTTATCATTATTATCATGATCATCGTCAATAATAATAATAATAATAATTTAAAAATAATAATAATAATTTTTTTAATGGAACTTGTACGGAACTTGTACGTGTAATTGAATATTGATAACCTGATTCTACTGCCTCTACAGATGTGTACGGTTTGCTAATTTCTGAACTATTTTATATGTTTGTGTTTTATGTTTCTTTAAACCGCTTTAAAAAGCCAATTTGGGACAGTGCAGTGCTATCGAATGGTATAGCACGTAGAGCCTTCCAGTCCTCTGTCTTTCTGTTTCAAGACACAGCTAAAACTTTGTGCTAGTCTGTGGTTTAGGATCTTATAGCCAACGGCCGTAAGGTCCACAATTACAGACCAGCACACTTGTAAGATAACACATGCGCTTGCAAGCTCCAGACAATAAGGCCTGCTACAGCACCTCAACAAAACGCACACACACACACACGCACGCACGCACGCACGCACGCACGCACGCACACACACACACACACACACACACACACACACACACACACACACACGTGTTTATTCCGTTGATGTGCATCGAAACACAAAAGAGGTATGTGAAAGTCAGTCGAAGAGTAAAACTGACAGTTGAAATCATTCAGCCCCGACACACCACCGCAAGACAAGGATCAAAGTGTCATAGTTCAAGGGTGATGCCAGAATAATTTGGCGCCCTTAGGCGCCAAGCTATTCTGGCACCACCCTTTAACTATCGTGCTCGATGTGTCTCTACAGTTGTAATACAGTCCTTCAGAGTGCAACTTCAAAATTTGGGGATTTCGGTTCTGGGGCAAAATGTGTTAAAATCACAACATACTGGTTAACGGGTACACGCACAAGACATGACGATACAATCCTTTACAAGGTACAAGAGTACTTTATTACGCAACGCAGTTAGCAGTTCCCCGGTTAATCATGTTCAGTTATTACGCATTCACCCGTACAACACCACATCGAGAAACACACTGGTTATGCTTGTTCAATAGTAATGCCAAAATAGCCTGATGCCTGGCCGGAGCAAATGTATGGCCATCACTGTATATCCTCCTTTGACGGAAAGCCCTCTCCCTTTAAATCCAATGCGCCCAATCCATCAGCATCCTTCCTCGGATCCTCTGGAGGTCTTTCGCTTTGTGTTACTGGAGGTCCTTCGCCATGTGCTACTGCAGGTCCTTCGCTTTGTGATACTGGAGATCCTTCCTCTTCTGCTAACTCCACATTCTGCATGTAAGCGCCGTGACAATTTCCAGGGTGACCTTTATCACAGCGAGCCAGCCTCCGTTTCAGTGTGGCCAGTGGAATGCCAAAGTTGCGGGCCACGGTCCTCTTGGGCTTTCCCCAGTGAACCTCCTCGATCGCAGTGAGGAGAGCTTGCTCGCTGTACTTTTTGTACACCCCAATGTGGCTGTGGTCCGCGCCCAAATAAAACACCGGGGGCGGGGGGATAGGACGGAGGTCTGGAAAGAGAAAAATAGAGTCAGTGAGTGAACTGTTCCGTCGGCCATCCTCCGGGAACTGGTGCACAGGCAACAAGTGATGTCTAACCTCTTCAATGCCGACCCCAAAAAAATGAACACCAGCCAACCGCAAGAGGTATAGATTCTCATAAGCCCCCGCCATTGCGGGACCTCATGAGGAGCTATGCTTCTTGCTGAAACCACTTGGAGTCCGTGTTCCTGAGACACCGACGGTGAATGTACAATGATTTCAAAAACACAATGTGCGTCCAATGACAGTGAGTTATGGGTTAGCTGCACAGTTATTGATTGTCTTTGCCAAATCAGGTGTACGTATCCAATCAGCGATTTCCCAAACGATGAACGTGGTTAGGTATGATGTGCTGAAGTCACGTGATGTTATGTATGTTGTGCTCATGAACACGTCTGCGTGTGTGCTGGTCTGCGACTCTGAACCTTACGGCCAGAAAACGTTTGGTTTAATATTGCAGGCTAGCACAATGACAGCCTGAATTTGATGATGACGATGATAATGATGGTTATACATTTCTCCATCCAGTACTGAACGTTCAAATCGCTTTTTGGTGAGAGATTTTATAAGGAGAGATGACAAGCACCAATTTATTTAGCGAGAAGAAGAGGGGAAAAAAACACAATCAAAGTCGATTCACTGGTTCATGAGAGACTCGAGAACTGTCTTCTGCTGTCTGCGGAAGGACGGAAGAAACTCCGCTGCCTTCAAAGATGCCGCAAAACTACGAATAAATCAACGCTGTTCGGTCCAAAGCCATATACTTGAGTTTCGTGCCGCCACAAGATTACGAACAAATCAAAGCCAATTCTCACATCACATATTCACTGCCTCCACCTACCCAAATCATACACACATGAATGAGGCCAGCAGTAGGCTTAGATCCTCATCAGCTCCAATATATGAGGCGCGGGAGCTCGTGAGGATCTCTATGTCTCTAGGACAGATGTTCGCTGTGCTCGGGCAGTGAAGTGGATAACCACTATACCATTTCACATTTCGCCATACAATTTTGAGATCAGTTCATAGAAATTATCTGACGTTACGAAAGAGTCATTTTGCCGTTTTCGCTGTACATAAGCAAATAATTCATTGAGCCCCAAAAAGACCGAAATCCCCAAATTTTGCCGTTGTCCTCTGAAGACTGCTTTGTAGTGCAGGACACAGATCGACCATGATAGTTCAAGGGCGATGCCAGAATAGCTTGGCGCCCATAGGCGCCAAGCTATTCTGGCATCACCCTTGAACTATCATGGTCGATCCATATCTTGCTGTGGTGTGTCTGGGGTAGAATGGGTTAAAGTAGCGCATAGTGGCAGCAGGCTTTCACAGCTCCCGCCTTGAGCATCTTAAAACAGATAGATACGTGCGTCTAGGAGTCGCCTTCCAGTAAAATATACGCACTTTCTAAAACGCATCCTTCCCAAAGCTTTCCTCCGTAAGCTTTTGTCTGTCGGTAGCGCTTTTCATAGAGGCGATTCCAGCAGAAATCACCACCACGAAAACGCTATACTGCCGACAGCCAAAAGGGTTCACAAAGTCTACACGTGGTAGCATGCATTCCCATGCACCTTGGCCGCAATTGAGCCCAGACACACCCGCTATGTATCCACCATGTTAGTACAAACAAGGCACCAAGCTATTCTGACATCGCCACTGAACTATCACGGTCGATCTGTCTCTTGAGCTGGCATGTAGTTTTCGGAGGTCTACCCCCAAATTCGTTAACCCCCTTCACTGCTACTGACGATACCGTTCCGGCGGCGGAAAAGTCTTTTCCGCCAAACGTTTTCATCAGTGGCAGTCGAAGGGTTACTTTGACCATAGGGTTTCAGTGCGTTAACAACCATTTTCGGCCCCTGCTTGACCCTCTGATTCAAAGTACGGGCAGTATACTGACGAGCAAAAGAAATGCGACATTTTTGGAATGATCGGAAACACTGAAGTGTTTCCGATCATTCCAAAAATGTCGCATTTCTTTTGCTCGTCAGTATATTTCAGGTTAAGTGCGAAAGTCTACTCGTCAGTATGCACTCCAGTAGATAACAGACAGTAACATTGCAAGTTCATCCCTTTAGCAACCGCTGCACATTCGTAACCCGCAGCAAACTCCGGGTGTTTCAAGTACACGCCTTGGCAATTAACTAGGCTTCGCTTTGCTTCGTACAGTGTGACAGTCTTCTATTCACAGTGCATCGCAGAAGACAACACCAGTCATCATGAACTTTTTTCTATAGCAGCCGTTGTGGATTCTTTAGCAGCAGCGAACTCCGGGTGTTTCAGGTACGCGCCGCGACAGTTCCCAGGGTGTCCCTTGCTACAGTTCGACAGTCTGCTCTTGAGCGTGCTGCCGGGGATACCGTACGCATTCGACACGTCCACGACAGGCTTGCCCCAGTGGATCTCCTCCAGGGCTTTGAGAAGGCTCTCTTCGCCGTACTGTTTGTACCGCACTCCTGCGTATCCCCGCTGGCTTTGCTCCCAGAGTGAATACCGCTGGCATGTAAAGTCTGGAGACAAAAAGACACGGACCTGTCAGGGCTGTAGTCGCACGCGTGTGCTGCTGTGTGATTCTGCACCGTTTTCAGCATGGGCATATTGAGAATTTATACGTCTGGTTGGGAGTTCTGTATTTGAAATTCCTAATCCACTGACTATGTTGCGCATGTCAGCGTCGAGTTCGGGTTTACAGTCAGTTTCCCTGTGCTAAATGAAATAGTTTGGAAATGATGCCTGCGCAGCGATGCGCCTCTCTCTCTCGCGCGCGCGCACGCACGCACGTACGCACGCACACACGCACGCACGCACGCACGCACGCACACACACACACACACACACACACACACACACACACACACACACACACACACACACACACACACACACACACACACACACACACCCACCTCGTCTTCTATATTAAATACGAGACAAGAAAAGCTCCCAATGACCAAACACAGCCATTTTATAAACTAGTCTACATTTCACACACATACATGCACCGAATATACAATGGTTATAAATTCGTAGGGTTACAGTGGGCGTTCATTGTTTACATAGCTATTTCCTGTCAGTGTCATGCACAAAAGTTACACTAAGTATGTCATGGTAAAAATGTGTACGACTGACTGGATGTACACTTTTCACAATACGTTAACTCATTCAGCCCGGCGCACGTATTTCCCAAATTTTGGAGGCGTCAGCTAACGACTATGCACCTGTTGCAGGAGATGGATCGACCATGATAATTCAAGGGAGTGCCAGATTAGCTTGGCGCAGACAGGCGCCATGCTAATCTGGCACTACCCTTGAATTATCATGGTCGACCCATCTCTTGCTGTAGTGTTTCAGGGCTGAATGGGTTAAAGGCCATCGTGTAAAATGGCCATGATTTTACACATGGACAACTTCGTCAAATTTTAACCCTTCCCGTGTCTGTAGCGGTTTTTGTCGCGATCATTCCGGCAGGAATCATCGCGACGAAAACCGCTACCGACACGCAAAGGGTTGAGATTATGTCGTGGCATCTTTGGACAAGACTCTGGACTAGTCCACACAGACACAGTGTACAGTCAGATTATGTCGTGGCATCTTTGGACAAGACTCTGGACTAGTCCACACAGACACAGTGTACAGTCAGATTATGTCGTGGCATCTTTGGACAAGACTCTGGACTAGTCCACACAGACACAGTGTACAGTCCTCTTTAAAAAAAATTCCGCGACAAAATCTTAAAATTTGACAGTTTTGTTTATTTGAAACCGTGACCAGGGTGTCCCTTAACTTATTGTGACTAGTATATGTATGTCTTTACAGGTTGAATTCGCTTCCTTTCAGGACACGAGTTCATCATGCTCTTAGATCTGTCCATGCAAAACGACGGGCTTGTTCAGATAGCATGTCTGTTATAAGTTAACTGTTGACTGACTGCCTTTTATTCTGATTCTAGAGGGAAGTGGATGCAAGGTGTTGGGAAGAGATGGGGTGGTTTAAAGTACTGTATAATTGTGCGTGTGTCTGAGAGAGAGGGTGTGCTGTTGTGCATGCGCAGTGAGTCCAGTGTTTTCCTGGAGAACAGCGCTATTCAAGAACTATTTATTATTATTATTATTATTATTATTATTATTATTAAGGTCCTGATAAATCAAAGCGGCACGGTTGCAGTGCGGCCGAATTGATCAGTGTTCATGTCATACTCCATAGGCAATAGCCGCTGTCTTTGTCCCCCATAACACCCGCTAGGGCCATCCATTATCACTCCGGTGCGGTGGACGTTAACCCCTGAACCAACATCTTAGATCTCCCAAAGTAGGCTGATTCCAACATCTTAGATCTCCCAAAGTAGGCTGATTCCAACATCTTAGATCTCCCAAAGTAGGCTGATTCCAACATCTTAGATCTCCCAAAGTAGGCTGATTCCAACATCTTAGATCTCCCAAAGTAGGCTGATTCCAACATCTTAGATCTCCCAAAGTAGGCTGATTCCAACATCTTAGATCTCCCAAAGTAGGCTGATTTGTGTGGTTAACCATTACGATTCGAGGCGGTGATATCTAAAATTACAGACAATCAAATTATGCGTGACCGCTTCCTACATTGTAATATACATCCTTCGGTGCACTTCAGTGCACCCCTGCAACACCACTTCAGCTGCACGCATACACGATCACATAATATTTTATGTCTGAATCATCCGCTCAACGTTTCAACTCTTTCGAGACGTGCCTCATCCGGATTCGCGGCTTTACGCCGCAAATCCGGATGCGGCACGTCTCAAAAGAGTTAACCCTTTCCACTACTAGTGGACGCAGACAGCATTTCTTAAATCTTTGTTACTTTAAACCATTTAACACCACAGTCGCATTTCCCAAATGTTGGAGGTGTCACCTGACGTTTATGTACCAGTCGCAGAAAGGGATCGACCATGATAATTCAAGGGTAGTGCCAGATTAGCTTGGCGCCATCAGGCGCCAAGCTAATCTGGCACTACCCTTGAATTATCATGGTCGATCCATCTCCTGCTGTATTGTGTCGGGGGGGGGGGGGGGGGGTAAATGGGTCAACGCCAAAGAGCCCTAGTCATTCGAGGAATACGAATTCACGGTGGTGTCAGCAAGAGGAACAGATCCTCATGAGCCCCCCGCATTTATACCGGGATCTATACCTCTCAGTCGCACTTGGATTGTTTTCAGTTTTCTCGGCAGTGAAGGGGCTAGACGAATAGGCAGCGGCTGATGCACAACTCAAACAGTGTGGGAGTATGTGCCATGTGGATTAACATGGAAGAAGTCTGGCGGCTGATGCACAACTCAAACAGTGTGGGAGTATGTGCCATGTGGATTAACATGGAAGAAGTCTGGCGGCTGATGCACAACTCAAACAGTGTGGGAGTATGTGCCATGTGGATTAACATGGAAGAAGTCTGGCGGCTGATGCACAACTCAAACAGTGTGGGAGTATGTGCCATGTGGATTAACATGGAAGAAGTCTGGCGGCTGATGCACAACTCAAACAGTGTGGGAGTATGTGCCATGTGGATTAACATGGAAGAAGTCTGGCGGCTGATGCACAACTCAAACAGTGTGGGAGTAGGTGCCATGTGGATTAACATGGAAGAAGTCTGGCGGCTGATGCACAACTCAAACAGTGTGGGAGTATGTGCCATGTGGGTTAACATGGAAGAAGTCTGGCGGCTGATGCACAACTCAAACAGTGTGGGAGTATGTGCCATGTGGATTAACATGGAAGAAGTCTGGCGGCTGATGCACAACTCAAACAGTGTGGGAGTATGTGCCATGTGGGTTAACATGGAAGAAGTCTGGCGGCTGATGCACAACTCAAACAGTGTGGGAGTATGTGCCATGTGGATTAACATGGAAGAAGTCTGGCGGCTGATGCACAACTCAAACAGTGTGGGAGTATGTGCCATGTGGGTTAACATGGAAGAAGTCTGGCGGCTGATGCACAACTCAAACAGTGTGGGAGTATGTGCCATGTGGGTTAACATGGAAGAAGTCTGGCGGCGCAATCGCGCTGTGGCCTGTATCGGCGTATATATTTCCATTGCGCGCGATTTCAAATGTCACGTAATCCATCCAGTTGTTCATCGTAAACGAGCAGGAGATTGTAGGTTTGGAAGAGGGGTGGGGTGGGGTGGGGGAGGGGGGAGAGGGGGTGGGTAGGGGGGGGAGGATGGGTTGGAGGTGAGGGAGAGGCTGTAAAACGACGTTTTTGTTGTGCTGAGATATCAGTTCTCCGACATTTTCTGGGTAGTTGTTGTCATATGCCGGGTACATCCGTTACGCAACTTCCATCTCTGCTGGTGTCCCTTCGTAGTCCAGTCATAATTACTACATGAACTAATTCGCCTTAGCCCCGCTGTTTTCAGTGTTTCCATGTCGATCCTCCGGTATCATCTGGGTGCTGCTCACTGTTTTATCGGCGTATTCCGGATACACCAGATACGCTCCTTTACATTTGCCCGGGTGGCCTTTCCCACAGTACAAAATCCTTGTCCGTACTGTACTTATGGGTATTTTGTGGTCGCTAGCTGCTAACTGCACAGGCTTGCCCCAGTGCACCTCCTCGATGGCCGCCTTCAGGTCGTCTGCCGAGTAATTTTTGTACACGCCTCTTGTCCACATCAACTCGGCGAAGTTATAGTCTGGAAACAGAAAGATGGCCACTGCTCTAACCCATATCATACTGAGGCTAAAGCTTCACATTTGTACACTGCCATATACAAGCTACATTAAAGTACTTACCGAAAAAGGATATAGACCAATGGCTTTAGTTTAAGGGTGGTGCCAGAATAGTTTTAGAGGCGCCAAGCTGTTCTGGCACTACCCTTGAACTATTTTAGTCAAACTTATTTCACCCACTAGTGTATTTCGAATGATATGGGCTAAGAGACTTATCACACTGGTTTCAAAAACTTTTTAAAGCCGCTCTAAAAGACTTATTCACACTGCCGTCAGACCGCTTTCACAGACTAGTCCGGTCGTAGGTAGGGCCTACCTTGCATTGTCGGAAGTACAAAATGTTTTGATGGATCCTGAATGATTTTGGGGTGCTGAATTCGAATCCGTTGTATGCCATGCTGTAAATATTGAGCGTTTTTCTGTATAAAGCAAAATGCAAGATGGCCGCCAGGCAAAATACTAATTTTCATTCCGGCACATGTAATTACAATTCAGACACGAAAACTCTTTTGAAATGGCTGATTTTGTTAGATTATTTCCAAAACAATTTAGTTAATATATAATTTTCTACATCGAATCAAGGGCGGATCGCGGGGAGGGTAAGGGGGGAGACATTCCGACCTCCCACTCGTTCAGCTTAGAAAAAACAAACAAACTCTGAGGTAAGAGAGTTTGCCTCTTGTCTTGCTAGTGTGGGCATCCCCCCTTTGAGATACTGCTCACACACACACCCAGACACACCCCTTCCTAGCCCCCCCCCCCCCCACCATCCCCGCCCCCTTCCCACCCGTACGTTTTTGTATTTTTCGGTCCGTGTTTTTTGTTTGAGATTCTGAGTTCTCGGAAAATCTTATTTCTCCTCGGGCGCTTTCTACATAAAGTCCTAAACAAAAACGTTCCCTCCCTCCCCCCCCCCCCCCCCCATGAGAAAACGTATACGCCCCTGCAAGTGTAAAAGTGGTTTATTTGGATGTTTTTATCGTGAACGTTTATAGTCTACTGTTGTGAGTAGTGACTTCTGCCGTGTATTATTCCCATTTACTTCACTCTGATTCTTTCACACCTAGTCAGGGATCACGAATAGGAAAGGGTTATTACATGATTCACACCATTTGCACGTTCAGAACTTGGTGCAGGTCAGGTAAAGCCCGCCACATACCTTGCATACACCATATACCTTGTATAGGTAACTACAGCTGAGTTGGTATACCTCGCCCTATTCTAGTCTGTGTACCTAGGTTAAACTCACCAGCGGCGCCATTGTTGCTATTTTCGCAGCAGACCGGTCGCTCGGACGGGTCATGTGCACCAGAACTGCGCACCAGGTTTGTGTAGACTTGGAGATGGCGGAGGCTTGTGTCACGCCCCACGCCCCTGAATCAAGTCCATTGTACTTGTAGTGTGATCATCTCTCGTACTTCAACTACGACGGTGCAACAATGGCGCCGCTGGTGCGTTTAACCTAGGCACAGGGCGAGGTATACCAACTCAGCGTAACTACAGAGCTGAAACTGGTCTTGCAGCTGCAGTCCCTTAGGTTCAAAACTGAATCGGCTGCAACCTGCTGATTTTGTATTGTACATGTATTTGAATTATTGCATCTTAAATCCACATTCAAACTGGGACTAATGTCTTGCCATGATCGGCCATGATGGAGAGCTTGCAACGTTCCAAAACACACATGATGGTGAGCACGTAGTAGTGGGTTTCAAATCAGGGCTCTGCATCCTGCTGACTTCCCATATGGAGATATTTTTCCTCATACTCAGCCAAGTGTGTGCTGGGCTTCTGGTCGTAGAATATGTATGTCTTGCCTCGTGGCAGTTGTGTTTATCCAGCACACGGTCATTAAAGGACTGAAGCTTGTTGGAGGCTGTCGGCTGAAGATGTTGTGTCACAACTCGTCACGGAGTGTGCAGCGAGTATATTGGGCATGACTTTTGCGTGATGTTTTACATCATTCATGCTGTTTAATCCGTAATGATCTCTGTTCCTGAGCATCATATACGATTGTATGCTTGCTTGGGCAGTGGGGTTCTTCCAGCAGGCTGTAGATGCGACTTATGCTTTGCTGACAGATCGATGGGCTACAGAGTTTAATGCAAATCCACGTGCAGCACATGCGCTGTTTCGGTGACCTCATCATGGTTGTTGCGACAGTGCTCATCATTGACAAAGTACGACGCTCTGGCTGGTGGGGCGGCCAGGGGACCGCCCAGAATTTCACAGGTATCGAGAGTGACAACTTCTGGGGAATCCTAGTATCGTAACTCATACAGACCTTGCAACTTGTTCTTCAGCACGGGTCTGGCGGCTGTCCGCATTGATCTTCATCGAACAGAACTGTGGCAAGTGCCAGCTCTTGTGAAGAAAAAGTCCCCAAGAAAACAGCTTCAGTGATAGTGCAATGATCTCTAGCACCCGTGCATAAATGAACGCAGCGTTTATGCTTTGAGCATCACCATTGCTAGGCGTTGAAGCTGTTATCTGCAAAGATAACTGATTGATTGATTGTACATTGCTTAACGTCCCGACAGCAACAAGGCTTTCTCAGGACGTGCCTGCACTGCTTGTGAAAAAAAAATAAACAGAACATTGAATGTATGTCGCCAGCCGGTCAAATATATTAAATAAACCTAACAGATGGGGTCTAAATAAAGCTAAGACCATTTAGCAACACACATCCAATATCAAGAGCTACAGGCAGTGCAGACAGTAGGGAGAGTTTTAAAAAGGCAAATACAGGTGAATGGACAAAGGGTAGACAGAAACACATGCCCCAGAATAGAGAGAAAAACCCACCCTGTGGGGCTGACCAGGGTGACCCTGGGAACTAAAAAATACCTAACCCCACCCAAGTCCCCCAGGGCAGACCCGGGCGGGGTACGTGTTCTTCACTTTCTGACTGATTTTGCTATGAAAATCAGCAGTCCACTGTTTCTCCGACTGCTAGGGTATCGTGTATATTGACAGCAGTGTCATTCATGACACACCCGGACCAGATGTTGACCAGTTTTATTGTAGTTGGGTTGCTTGTCACAAGGACGTCTATGTAAATGGGAAGCATCTTGGGCCTGTCCTCATCATCTTCCTTGACAAGGCTCTTGTGCTTCGCTTTGTGAACAGCGTCGATGTTCAAGGCCTCCGATGTCACGCATGATTTGTGAGCAAGTGCTGTGGGAGTATATATCCATACGGCAAACGTGGACTGGTTCAGAGTCGAACTAGTCATGCCTGACGGGTCATGCCCGTAACACATGCATGTTGTTTTAACGTATTGGTCCAATCACACGCCATTCAAAAGGCCTTCTTGGTGCCACATGACATACAGTTTTGTACCCACAGTTTTGCAGCCTTGCTCTTGTGTGTTAACAACCTGTTGCGCCGGCTGGCCGTTTGTGAACACAGTCCATTTCTGGTCAGCCTTGTCTGTAAATACATATGGTCCAAAACCGACAGCTAAAAGTACATGGACACCAATATTGGTGGGCTTATTAAAGACAAAAGTTCGAAGTACTGACTGAATGAGTACTGTTCTGTTACCTTAGTCTGTATGCTACTGCATGCCGAACACACACATACACACACACACACACACACACACACACACACACACACACACACACAAACACGCTTATATGCTATAAACAGAGAGAGAGAGAGAGAGAGAGAGAGAGTTGTAGGGGGGTGGTGGAAGAACTGAAATTATCAAACTTTTCGACCAAAACAAACAAAGTGACTCTCATCATACTGGATGGCTAGCTTTAGTTCATCAGGGAATCTATACACTAAACAATTCGGATATAACAAATCGCCAGGGGACCCAACGTGTTGTTGTTATTCCGAAGTCTGTTACAAGCAAAGTAATTTACAGTAGGCTACCTAGAGTGCTGTCTGGACCTCTGCAAAAGTGTTGATATATCCGACTTTATTTCATCCGACCTTGTTATAAGCGAAGTACGTATCATTGTCTGCTATAATCAGCATCCAGTTGTTGTTAATGACCTAAGCGGGATGAGCGAAATTTATTCGCCTGGATGCGGCAAAAATGTCACACGCACACCCCAACTTTCCATGGCTGTACAGAAAAACACTCAAGTTTTTGCGAGTGGCATACATCGGATACGTAACTATAGGGTGTTAGACAACAATAATCCGCTTTAAAAAAATTGTACTTCCAACAAAACACACTTCGGCATATTTTACATGGACCCGCACGCCCGGACTAGACCAACTGACTCACTCACACCTTACAGTGAACATAGCTGAATGCACAATTAAGAGATATATCAACCGTTTTAGTTCAAGGGCGGTGCCAAAATAGCTTGGCGCCTCAGGCGCCATGCTATTCCGGCACCACCCTTGAACTATCATAGTCAAATTAATTCAAGTAGTGTATCAGGAGGAAAAGGGTTAATGGCTAGCATGCATGCATCCTTTGGCTGCCGGTGGCGTGTTTAGTCGAGGCGATTCCTTCAGAAATCAACGCGACGAAACACGCTACCGACAGCCATAACTAACTGTAAGGGCGTATGAACATTGTGATATGTGTGCTTTAAGGCATAGGTGTTGTAAGTCTGAACTCATTCGCGGCCAGCCGCATCCGGATGCGGCTGGCCGCGAATGAGTTAAGTGATATCACTACATTTAACTCATTTTAGATTTCGCAGACTAATATGCGCAAGTGCTTTCAGTGGTGTTGGTGGTAGACGAGTGTGTGTGCGTGTGTGTGTGCCGGCGTGCGTGCGTGTTTCTGTGTGTGTGTGTGTGGCTGTTAATTTGTAATATTAATTGCCTAGTTTTGAAGTCTCTGTTCGTGCGTGGCCGAGGGCATAGTTTATGTATGATAAAGTATTTATCTGTTTCTTATTGTTTGCTGGGCTGACTGTGATGTTTGTCCATACACTATGTGAGAATGTATCGACACTGACACACATTCCTGTGTTTATTGTTTTCATGGCAAAAGCGCAAATGGCAATAAACGATATCTTATCTTACATTATCTTAACTGGCTGAGGATCTTCCTTGGATGCGGGGTTGCATCATACTCAAGTCAAAGGCTTCAGAAGCTAGGGTACTTGCACCCTCCAGTCAAATAAAACACTAAATGCAACGCAGAATGTAACAAACTAAGACTTATTAAGTAGAAATACGGGTACAAAACTCACCTAAAAGAAACAACAACAAAAAAATCAACCAAAATAACAGAATGAAATGACGCTTATAAAAAAGTGAGAGAAAAAAAAAACGCAAATGATTAGTTTGGAATTTGCAGCATCAAGATTGTAACTCTGTATTTGAAAACAGAACGTCTGACTTAACCGTTTGGGTGTCGATAGCGGTTTGTGTCACGATGATTCCTCCAGGAATCGTCGTGACAAAAACCGCTGCCGACAGCCAACGAGGTAACTCATTCTACCCCAGACACACCACAGCAAAATAAGGATCGACCATGATAGTTCAAGGGTGATGCCAGAATAGCTTGGCGCCTATGGGCGCCAAGCTATTCTGGCATCACCCTTGAACTATCATGGTCGATCTGTGTCCTGCACTGCAATGCAGTCTTCAGAGGACGACGTCAAAATGTTGGGATTTCGGTGTTGGGGTAGAATGAGTTAAGTTAATGTAATAGTTCGTTTCATTTGTGTGATTCTGCACTATACATATAAATTAAATTAACGTCATATTGGTAATTTATTAGTGGTTGTCGTGCAATAATTATTTTTTAATGGCTCAATATTTCGTTTTTATTCGTGTAATTCTGCAATTGTCCACATTTTTACTAACATTTGTGATCCTGTACTGAGATATTATGTTTCTAACTTTGACCTACGCTCAGCTGGCAAAGACAAATATCCTTTAATGGACACTAAAATTTCTTGAATCTTGAAGGCTAATCTGTCTTAACCCTTTGGGTGTCGGTAGCGGTTTTGTCGCGATGATTCCTGCAGGAATCATCGCGACAAAAACCGCTACCAACACCCAAAGGGTTAACAGATGTATGTAGTCCGTGTACCACGTCAATGTTTTTCCAACATAATAAACTGTTTTGGGTGATCTGACACGATATGACCGAATCTGCATCGCCCGTTATTAACTTGTATATAAACAACTGTTCTCCAGTCGCCGATGCTGCGTCTACCTACTGACTGTTATACACGCTCCTGTCGTTGAAACGACTGTCATTGTTGATCACTTGATCGTTCAGACGGCTGCTGACCATATGCTGAGTGTTCCGATACGGAAATAACACCTCCACCCCTCATATC
The DNA here is from genome assembly GCA_036245525.1 of Semisulcospira habei. Lineage (NCBI taxonomy): Eukaryota > Metazoa > Mollusca > Gastropoda > Semisulcospiridae > Semisulcospira > Semisulcospira habei. The sequence goes on along the minus strand of BTPG01000002.1, from coordinate 225,039,809 downwards.
TGATTGCGACTGCTGCTCGTGCTGCCGACTTTCCTCCGTTAGTCTATATTGGTCTAGTTGCCTTTCCTCTAAACCTCTCTGCTGGTGCTGCCCCATTTCCTCTGCACTCTTCATCTTGAGCTTGTAGTACAGCGAGCTGAGCGGAATTCCGTGATCCTGGGCGGCCACGCGCACCAGCTTTCCATTCCGCACGTCCTCCAAAGCAGCGTCCATATCCTCGGGTTTGTAATTGAGACGCGGCCTGCTTGCCTGGAGGTCCATGATAGTAAAGCGCTGGGCGGGAGAGTGCAGAGGATTGAAGGTGGTTGGTGGAGGTCTCGCTTGCTTGGGCCAGAAGTAGCCTGGAAAAAGACAAGTCCAAGCCGAAGTTCTTTTTTGGTTCTTGTTTACTGTTGTTTTTTGTGCGGTTTTTTTTTTTTGTGGCATATAGACCATTTTCACGTGGACGGTATGCGTGATAGAGGGGGGAGGGGGGGGGGGAGGAAAGAAAAAAGGAGAGAGAGAACACAGAAGCGTGGCTAAAACTTGTCAGCCGCGGATTTAGGCTTTCACTACCAAATGTCGTATATTGTGTTTCTCTTATCTTCGTAAAGTTAACGCCAAAGCGTCCCAGGAACATGGAATTCAAAGAGGCGTCAGCAAGAGGCACGAAGCCCCCGCAGTTGCAGGCCCTATGTCTCTTGCATTTGTTTCATGTTCCCGTTTCCTCGGCAGTCAAGGGGTTAAGACAGGGCAGGTGCCTGAATCTAACGATGTAAATAGAGCCGAATGCGGTCTACTACAAGCGACATATATCCCCATGATTCTCTGCTAACGCAGCCGCCGTTAGATGGCCTTAGTCGCCTGCTCGGTGTTAAACCCAAATAACTGCTAACGCAGGGGTGCGCGACAATCTGTGCCTGATGCAGTTGTTCTACCAAGCTTCTTTCAGTCATGGCTTGACATTTTTTGAAAGTTAAATTTATTTACGACGAGCCCCATTTGGATAGGCGGTTTTATGCCGCGTATCCGGATGCGGCTCGCCGCGAATAAGTTAAATTATTCTTGTCTCTTGTTTTCTGTTTGGTTAACGCATTTAGCCCCAACGCCCAACAGCAGGAGATGGTTTGACCATGATAATTCAAGGATAGTGCCAGATGAGCTTGGCGCCTGAAGGCGCCAAGCTCATCTGGCACTAACCTTGAATTATCATGGTCGATCCATCTCCTGCAACTGCTACATTGTCTTTAGATGACACCTCCAAAATTTGGAAAATGCGGCCGTGGGGTTAAATGGGTTAACCTCTTGACTGTTACTGACGATACCGTTCGGCGAAAGCAACGCATTAGTGTCTTTCCGCCGAAGGGTCTCGTCAGTAACAGCCAAAGGGTTAAATGATGGCCTCTCCCTACCTCGCTCCCTCACCCCCCCCCCCCCCACACACACACACACCCGCCCCCCTCTCTCTCTCTCTCTTGTTTTATGTAATAAACCGACTAAATTAATGAGCTTATTACTGTCTCAATCACTCCGAGAATGCAATAACCTCGAGACTGCATGGCCGTTTTTATTTCGCGTAAAAATATACACTGTATATATAATTATACAACAAAAAAAATTCAAAGCAATATTATGTCAGCTGATGTTATCTACAAAATACACAGATGAGAACAGAAACGCATTTGACACATCACTTTACTAAATAAATAGAATGACGGAAACCAAAACAGATCTAATGTACAAATGTCATTCGAGTAGCTGTTGTAAATGTAAACCTCAGTCACTTCCTTCAACTACATAGTCGGCAATACAGTCACACATTTCAGTCAAACCAAGAAACACTGTGCCAATGCTTGGTACGGCTACTCTGCAAGACCGATCCAATGCGCTAAAGGCCCTACGACCAACGTTGGCCCACATCTGCCTAATAACCTTTCGTACATTGAGCGTCCATCCGCTAAATCTTCAGAGTAGCTTTCGGGAAGTCTTCACGATGTGATTAGCCCTAACTCGCTGGCTGTCGGTAGCGGATTTTGTCGCGATGATTCCTGCAGGAATCATCGCGACAAAAACCGCTACCGACAGCCAAAGGGTTAACCTCGTTCAGAACCGGAACACAACAAAAACCCAATATTTTCATGAGGCATTGGATTTCGTAAGCCCCGGCAGATGCGAGGATTCATGAGGATCGATATTTCTTGTTGTCTCATTTATATATCCATATGCACTCGGGCAGTCGGGGTTATCCGGTAGTGAATGTGTAATGATTTCAGTCTTGACGCCGGCAGCGATGCTGAAGAAATCATAGTTCGAAAAGACCAAGAAAACATAATTCGAAGCGCCCATGAAATCATAGTTTGAAGAGGCCTTGAAAAATCATAGTTCGAAGATGTCATGAAATTACAGTTGACGCGGCCATGTAATTATAGCTGAAGCGACCATGAAATCATAGTACAATGTGGCCATGAAATCAAAGATTGAAGCGGCCACGTAATCATAGCTGCAGCGGCCATAAAATCATAGTCTCAAGCGGGCAGCCTCCCTTCCTCTCTGGCATTTCGACACGGTCCTTCATGAGCCTTGCATCTTCTGGTCAGCCTCAAGACTGTGGTTTCCGGAACCCCTGAGAGACTGGCCGCCTTGTTGAGGGACAGGCCTTGGTGCACGAGTTCTAGAGCCATGTCCGTCTGCTGCTTGGTGTAGTTCTTGTAGGTTCGTGTCCACAGTTGCGACTGCCGCACGCCTGCTGGTCCGGCCTCACGTCCTGGAACAGGGCACCGGGAACTTTAGTCACTGACATCTTCTCTTTCACCGCCATCTCATGTTCAACGTTTGCTTGGCCGCTTCGCTACAATGACATTAGCTTAGTCAAGGCGTCCCGCATCAATAGCTGCGAAAGTGTCGTATAGCGTTGCCGGCGGCAACGCTATACGACACTTCTGCAGCTATTGATGCGGGATGCCTTGAAGGAGAGCACTCCTTTGTCCATGCAGGCACCGTTACTGTTTACGGTAGCTGTGGCTGCATGCACAAGGGGATCAACAATTAGTTTTTCAATCTTTACACACTGCCCGCCATAGAAGCCGTTTGTTTTAGCATTGATGTAAATGAGACATGACGTAGATTCTCATCAGCCCCTACGACGGTGGGGGATTATGTGGAGCTATGCCTCTTGCATTTGGGTGATGTTCGTTTCCTTCAAATGCGAAGAGTTAAAACAAGATGGGATGAACCATAACCCACAAAGTCCGTTCTCTATGAGAGCTGTCCTCGCTGTCAGTGGTCTCTACCTTTTGTCTTTGACCTGATTCTGATGTTGAATTGTCTCCTATTGAAAAAGTCTCGCAGATCTGCCAATGCATCAGTGAGTTCTATTAGGGGCGCAGGATATACGCGTCACTAATTTGTCAAACGTCATTTTTTTGTCATGACGTTAAGTTGTAGTTTTTACGTAATTTTTTTATTTTACGTAATATGAGTTTCTTTCTGCGAGGAGAATGACTTAGTCATAGGAGGGACCCTGTTTGCGCATAGGGAGATCCACAAACTCACATGGAAATCACCAGACGGCAAGACCCAGAACCAGATCGACCACATCATCATTAATGGTCGCTGGAGGCACTCTCTGCAGGATGTGCGAGTGATGCGACATGCTGACATTGGCAGCGACCATAGTCTTCTGGTGGGGAAGGTGACATTGAAGCTTAGGAAAGTAAAGATAGGAGACACCAGAAATCAGCGCTACGACGTGGCCAAGTTGAAAGACCCAAAAGTGAAAGAAGAGTTTAGGTTGGCCCTCAGGAATAGATTTAGTGTTTTGGAAGATGAGACAGCGCTGACTATTGAAGATTTCAACAGAGCCATGAAGGAAACAGGAGGGGAAGTTTTAGGATACAGAAAGAGCAGGAAGACAGAGTGGATCTCAGAAGACACGTGGGCTCGCATAGAAGAGAGAAGGCAGATCAAGAAGAAACTTTTGGATACCAAATCACCAAGACTGAAGGAAAGAATATCAAGAGAATACAGAGAGAAAGATCAAGCGGTGAAGACATCAGCGAGAAGAGACAAGAGAATGTACACAGAAAGGCTGGCAGAAGAAGCGGAGGCAGCTGCAAAACAGAGAGACATGAAGACAGTGTACCAGAACACCAAGAAGCTGAAGGGCGATTACGGGCAACACCACGACCTTCCAGTGAGAGCTGAAGATGGAACTCATGTCACAGTAGAGGAAGAGAAGCTGAAGAGATGGAAGCAACACTTCGAGTCCATCCTGAACCGCTCAGACCCACCAACCCTCACTGACATTCCTGAAGCGGAGGAGGACCTGGACATTAACCTCGGCAACATTACTATTGCGGAAGTCAAGCAGGCCATTCAAAAGCTGAAGAACGGGAAGGCACCTGGCGATGACGGAGTGTGCCCCGAGATGCTGAAAGTAGAAGATACGGTAACGCCGCAGCTTCTTTGTCAGATTTTTCAAAAGATCTGGGACACTGAGGAAGCGCCGAGCGATTGGAAGACCGGCACCATCGTCAAATTTCCGAAGAAAGGAGACCTGGGGAACTGTAACAACTGGCGAGGCATCACCTTACTATCCCTCACCAGCAAGATCTTCAGCCGCATTCTCCTTGAACGCATTACGACAGCAGTGAATGGCATCCTTCGCCGGGAGCAGGCAGGTTTTAGGAAAGGCAAGTCCTGCATTGACCATATTTTCGTACTGAGACAGATCCTTGAGCAGTCTAACGAATGGAATGGATCCCTCTATGTGGTCTTTGTAGACTTTGAGAAGGCCTTCGACAGTCTGCATCGAGACTCCCTTTGGAAAATCCTGCGATACTATGGAATCCCCCAGAAACTTGTCAACGTCATCAGGTCCCTGTACAAGAATTTTGAGTGCAGAGTCGTCCACAACAACCAGCTCACCGAACCGTTTAAGGTGGAAACCGGAGTGAAACAAGGATGTATTCTTTCGCCAATCCTATTCTCAATGGCAATTGATTGGATCATGCGCCGCACCACAGAGGGAAGGAGGCAGGGAATTCAGTGGACGCTGACCTCAATGCTGGATGACCTCGACTACGCCGATGATATCGGGCTGCTGGCAAGCAGAAACCAGGACATGCAACAGAAGACACAACAGTTGACACAGTCAGCAAGCTCCATAGGTCTCGGGGTCAACATTAGGAAGACTCAAGTCATGAGGAAGAACACCATAGTGGGCGACCCAATCACCATCAATGACCAACCTCTGCAAGAGGTGGACGAGTTCACGTACCTGGGCAGCAAGGTTACCACAGGTGGAGACTGCACAAGGGAGATCACCACAAGAATCAGCAAAGCCAACCCGCCTTCGCAATGCTGAAACCCATCTGGAGGACCACAAGCCTGAGCATCCACACCAAGCTCCGTATTTTTAAGAGCAACGTGCTGAGTGTCCTTCTATATGGGTCAGAATGCTGGAAATCCACTACCGCTACGGAACGCAAGCTGGATGTCTTCCAGAACAAGTGCCTGCGACGGATCATGAAGGTCTTCTGGCCAAACATGATTACAAACGAGGAACTACGGAAGAGAGCAGGCGCAGACAGCATCGCTGAAACCATCGCCACACGGAGATGGAGATGGCTAGGCCACGTTTGCAGAATGTCACCTGACTCATTACCAAGGGTGGCACTGAGATGGACACCACAGGGGAAGAGAAACCGTGGGCGACCAAAGGAGACGTGGCGCCGAACCGTGGAGCGAGAGCTCAAGAACAGAGGCCTTACTCTGCAAACAGCACCCAAAATAGCAGCTGACAGACAAAAGTGGCGCTCCCTTGCCGTCGCCTCAAGCACCAGACGGCGCAGAGAGGACTGAATGAATATGAGTTTCACTTTCGCTTCATAGGCTTGAGAAAATGGTGACAAAACTAGAACTTCACGGTACAATTTCAGTCTTGCTATAATTTGTGTGAAAGCAGGTTGACGTTACCTAGCTACATGATATACTAAGTACACGGGTCACCTGCATGCTCTTTTGAAAGCGCGTCGATGTGTGTGTGCGTGTTAGTGCGTGCGTGCGCGCGCACTCCAAACATCTCCAAGAGGCATAGACCCTCATGCGCCTCAGTGGAGGGCGCATGAAGATTTATTCCTCCTGGAGATGCGCGCATGTTTGTGTGTGTGTGTGTGTGAGAGAGAGAGAGAGGGGGGGGGGGGGAGAGAGAGAGAGAGAGAGAGAGAGAGAGAGAGAGAGAGAGAGAGAGAGAGAGAGAGAGAGAGAGAGAGAGAGAGAGAGAATCAATGAAACTTTATTTTACAACGGTTTAGGCATTTTACAAACCTGCCGTTGAGAGAGAGAGAGAGAGAGAGAGAGAGAGAGAGAGAGAGAGAGAGAGAGAGAGAGAGAGAGAGAGAGAGAGAGAGAGAGAGAGAGAGAGAGAGAGAATTACGTCATATTTAGAGTGTTATGTCAGTGTCTGCGTGGCGACGGAGTTGCCTCTTTTACGTCACCGCCACTGTCTTTCTGTAGTTTTTTTTTAGTGTTTTAATTCTTTTCTGAAAAGAATTAATTTTTAATAAAGAAGTTGAAAGGATACAAAGATGGCTAACGGACTCATCCAATGTCTTTATCCAAACTAGCTATATGCAAAAGTTCAAGTATATATGACTAAAATTACGGGCTCTAATCTGGGTCAACCGACTTCCTATAAACGGTTGTTTATGTCTTCAATGAGACATTCAGTTACAACATGCTCGAAGGCTCTCTTAGCCACCCACTTAAGAAAGTATTTCGCCAAGTTTCAAGCTTGTGTGTACAAAAATATCAGAGATTTTCTTGTTTACATACATACGCACATGCATAAATACATATGCAGATACGGCGCTTCGCGCCAAATGTACGTTCAGCAGCGAAGTTAGCGTAACTAGACATGACGTAATTTTTATCGTGTTACTTCACTTGTTAGAAGTTTAGCCTGCCCGTCTTTGACATCAAGGACATGCTATTAAATTCGCCCCACCGCGACCCGTCCTAAAAAGTCCCTTCTATCTATAAATAGAAGGGACTTAAAAACGTTTCCGATTTGGTGGCTGTTGCTAAGTGGCTGTGACCGTTCATGAACTAACAAGTAAAGCCGTCTATATTGTTTAACCCTTATCATTCGGAATACACCAGTGTGTAAAATAAGTTTGACTAAAATAGTTCAAGGGTAGTGCCAGAATAGTTTGGCGCCCATAGGCGCCAAGCTATTCTGGCACCACCTTTGAACTAAGGCCATTGGTCTACATCCTTATCCGTAAGTACTATAATGTAGCTTGCATATGGCAGTGCACAAATTTGTAGCTTTTAGCCTCAGTTTATATGGGTTAATGGGGTGATTCCACTTCCACAAAACGCACCACCGACAGTCAAACGTTTAATTCTGAATACTTGTAATGAAACATTAACAATGCTAAGCATGTACCAATACCGGCAGAAATACGGTTAAGCTGAAGATTTCATTTGAGTAAACAGCAATGACAGTCAAGCGAGAGAACATGATTGCCCAGGATAGGACGCACTGAATCGTATCAACTGGGCAGCACAGAAAACGGATTACATACACAGGCCGCGTGATTTCTGGAGCAAAATGATGTAGGTTTCAGAGATATAAATTATTTTTTTTTTAAAAACAACATCTAAGATATTTAACACATTCTACCGCAGGATAGAAATCCCAAAATTTTCAAGTTGCCCTCAGAAGGTCTGTATTACAATTCTAGAAACAGGGCGAGCACGATAGTTCAAGGGTGGTGCCAGAATAGCTTGGCGCCTATGGGCACCAAGCTATTCTGGCACCGCCCTTGAACTATCATGCTCGATCCATGTCTTGCTGTGGAGCGTCGGGGCTGAATAAGTTGACAATAGCAGCATCATGACAATTGCTAAATTAATGTCCTAGCCCAATAATCAAGCTGACAATATATATGTTTATAATATATATGCATAGAAAATTATGTTTCCCGTTTTATTTTGTTTTCCCTTTGGTGTTTCTTTTTTTGTCCGTGAAAAAACCCAACAGTAAATAAAATAATAATTTCTGAAGCAGTAAGCCATATCAGACAACAGCTGATAATGTTGTACCTGTAGTCAACTCTGTGTGTGTATGTGTGTGTGTGTGTGTGTGTGTGTGTGTGTGTGTGTGTGTGTGTGTGTGTGTGTGTGTGTGCGTGTGTGTGCGTGTGTGCGCGTGCGTGCGTGTGCGTGCGTGCAGGCGTGCGTGACTAAGACGAGGTACTGAACAAGCATCAGAATAATACAGTATGTTTTTCTTTCACTTCTATGCCAACTGACATTTTTTCAGGTTCGTGACAGTAAAGAGGTCCGCCTATGACATTTCCTAACAGCTGATCGGGAACCTGGCCGTGGTAGAGTGTGAAACACGGGTTCGCACACAGGGGCACTCTGCAAATTTTGCACTGGTAGTTTGTCATGGGCCGCTGGTTCTTGAGCTCCAGACGCGTAGCGCCGCTATCTCTCATGTTGATGTAGCACAACTTGCAGGCTTTGCGTGCTTTTCGCTTAGCGTTTTCAGCGGGTGGTATCCTCTCTGGGACGTGCCCTGCTTCCAGAAGTTCCCGAGGCGGGTGTCCTGCTGGCTCACTAATTTTGAACCGGGATTTTAAAGCTCTCCCCGGGCTCTCAGCCGCTGGCAGAATGTGCCCGGTGCTTTGAGAATCCGACGAAACATCCGAATGGCTTGGTAAAGTGGGTTTTCCAGTTTTCTTCCCCGCGTTATCTCCCTGTTTGCTCTTCTTGCGGCCCTGCGTTGACTGGGCCCTGTCCAGGCGTCCCAAGCCCTGAAGATCGTCCCTTGATGAGGGCCCGTAGTCTGCTCCATAGCCGACCAGGACGTCTTCGGGGTGAACTTGGAATCCTGGTGGAGAAAAACAGCTGGATGAAATTCGCTCTTCTTTTCATGGCATCACTTGCTAACAGAATGCATTTAACCCCTTCCCTGCCAACATTTTGTTTCTTAAATCTGTGTGCACTCAACGACCAACTGTCCAAAGAACGCGGGTACAAGGTGGTCTCAGCAAGTGGCACAAATCCTCATGAGCCCCCGCTTTCGCGGGGACTCATGAGGATCTGTGCCTCTTGCATTTGGATCGCGTTCACTTCTTCGCTGCAGTGAAGGGGTTAAGCGTACACGTAAATAAATGCGTGTTGATTTGCAATTGTGGACCTTTCGACTTCGTGCATTAGGCACACTAGTAAAAGTGTGCGGGTGTGTGACCGAGCTTGCGCCGGTAATGTCCAATATCATGCACCCCCATACAATTATTTGTGGTTCGCAAACGGCGGCTGCCAATCACTGCTTTCGATTGTCATCGTAGCCTAATCACAGGTTATCGTCAATATTACGCGTTCCGGTCTGGGGCAGTATCTGATACACCGCGCACTGGTCTCTCCCCCAAGAGGATGCCTGGTGGACAAGAGGTCCTGGGTCCGACGTCAATCGTAGCTAGCGAACGCATGGCTGCGTGTATGCCAGCTAAGGCTGGCATCGGCCCGAACTCCTTTCGCTTACCAAGTAGTCTTGACTTTTCCTTCACAAGTCTCATGCAAATTCAGCACTACTTTAACGCGATCGCTAATTGCGCGTTCTGACTGTTTGGCTCTTGGGTACGCCGATGTACCCAGGCTGACCAGCAGTTAGTTATTGGGGTATTGGGGTTTGAGGCCAAGCTGGCTACTAAAGCAATCTCAAGACGACATTCGTACACAAGGCTCACGACATTAACTGAATTTAGTCTGAGTAACAAAGATGTTAAAGTGATGGTTGTTATGTTGAGGGTCAATATACTGTCTATATTTTCGGATGCCAAACTGAACAAGTCTTGTTTTGTTTTTGTTTGTTGGTTTTTTGTTGTTGTTGTTGTTGTTGTTGTTTTAACCGTTTGCCACCGTAGTCTGCCAACTTGATTTTTCCCTGCTACCGTAGTAATTTTGACAAATTTCATTGGCCTTGTCTGTTGTAAAAATCTTATCATACCCCAACATATTTGGTATCAGTGGAAAAAGCAATTCAAGGTGAACTCGTAGACACTATGCTGAAGAAAATATTTTGTAATGTTAAGATTTTACAGGTGTATAAAGAAGATGGGGTAAGAAGCCAAAAATCAAAAACAGTTTCACACTGGGTTCCACTGAAACTGAACATGTTGTTAGTGTATTAGTTAGCCAGAGTGTGAAAATTACACTCACCTAGCATTCCAGAGACATATTCTAGTGTGTCACCAGTAAATAATCCAGAAAGAAAGGCACAACAGAAAAGTTTCTTCACACATAAAAGTTTTTACACCAAAATCCGCTATTTTTTTTTGCACATGGGGACGTTTTGTATTAGAGCTTCTGATTCGTTGGTTTCAGCCCATACAAACAAGAAAAGTCACTCTACAAGTAAAGAAATGAGTGCTTGACATATTATAGTAGATTGCTTCCCTTAGACCATACTGCCGGTATTGGCAATGGGGAAACTAGGCCAGCGCACATATGTGTGCGTCCCGTCGGCAACGGAGCTTTGCTTGGGGCACACATATGCGTGTTCCGTCGTCAAAAGGTTAAGATGTCGGGATAAACCGGCCCGCGCACAACCCAAGCTGTCGTCTGCCTGATGACCTCTTGCTTCCTTGGTGCATGTTGTTCGCCTCGGGAGACTTTTGCAACTGTATTGAACCAAGCACATAATGACAGTGCCGCGCACTGCACTCCGGTATCTCCGGCCCTCGATTGGATGCCAACGGTAGCAAACCAAGGGAGGTGTGTTTGGCGCACTGCACTACCCCTTCACATACAGCGGTACACAAGATGGCAACAATTTAACCCATAAAACCCTGACACGCTATGACAATATATTGACCGACCAAGATATTTCAAGGGTGGTGTCAGAAAAAGATTGGCGCCTAGAGGCGCCAAGCTATTCTGACACCACCCATGAAATACCATGGTCAAACTTTGACAAAGACCTCAGAGGATATCTAAAAAATTTGATAATTTCGTCGTCAGTGCCTAATGAGTAACATCTCCTCCACCACCACCACCCCCCACCCGACCCTCCCCCCCCCCCCCAACTCACATTATAAAGAATGGAAGTCCTTTAGTTCTGTGATTGAAACAGATACAACAATCCAACGATGTAACACTTTGATCAGCCAAATGAAAACAATAAGGTAACGTCTTTAAGATTCTTTATACGCTCAAAACAACTTTTCACAAAATTGTTGCAGCAAACAAAACGCCAACTAGACAAACAAATAGTCTCATCCAACGCAGCGAAACACCAACTTCTGAATATCGAAACGCATAGAATCGAAACGTTAAGTGTCCAACACGTAACCAGTAACAACCGTAACCTCTCCACAAACTGTTTTCAACAACTTCTCAATCAACTTGGTAAACCAGGTAAAACAGATTAACTCATTCAGCCCGACGCACGTATTTCCCAAATTGTGGAGGCGTCATCTAACGACTATGCACCTATTGCAGGAGATGGATCGACCATAATTCAAGGGTAGTGCCAGATTGGGCGCCAAGCTAATATGGCACTACCTTTGAATTATCATGGTCGACCCATCTCCTGCTGTAGTGCGTCAGGGCTGAATGGGTTAAGTTATCAATACAAGTTCATAAACGGTGTGACAAAGCCATGACACACTTGTCTCCTTGCCTTCACTACCGCTCCAGCGATTGCAAATCGATGGAGACAACCAGTGTGGATTCCTCGATGTGCTCTTGCGCGCACGTTTCCGTATGCTTGTGATTTATGCCACAATGATGGCCACAAAAAGCGCTTTTGTGTTTTTCTGTTTCCTCCCCCCCCCCCCCCCCCCCCCCCGTTTGTTTGGGTTTGTGTGTGTGTGTGTGTGTGTGTGTGTGTGTGTGTGTGTGTGTGTGTTGCTGTTGCAAGGCCTTGTTTGTATTGGTAAATACAAATGAATTTACAAAGTTATTCCGGCTTCACTTGGATTCAGCCGTGGTCACCTCTGGACAGCCATACTGAACCACTGAATAAGCTTTTCATTTGTGTGCTGGTTTGTCAGCTTGGAACTTACGGCTTCCAGCCGTCCAAAACAGAATAATAATGTGAACTCATTCAAGGCACCCCGCATCAATAGCTGCAAAAGTGTCGTATTGTGCTGCCAGCATCAACGCAATACGCCACTTCCGCTGCTACTAACGCAGGACGCTTTGCGTGAGCTAAACATGCTGCATCACAATTCATACTTTTCGAACAACGCCAAAAGTTTAGATATGGTCTGCCTTAGGAGTAGGAAATCAAGTCCTTTCCTGTCATGTGTGAAAAGCGAGATTTTCATGGCAATACAATGGAAATCTCGCTTTTCGCAAAAACGGGCTTTCTGTCTTTCGCTTTCCTAGCGCAGACTGTGTGTTCGTCTCAAACAACTGGGATCTGTTCCACTGCATCATTGTTGTACGCTGAAATCCAGACAGCACCCTCAATCCGAGGAAGGGGACGACCTCTGCCACGAAGAGGCATAAATTCTCATAACCCATTTAACCCCAAGGGCGCAACTGCCAAATTTAGCAAGTGTCGCCTAACGACTATGTGACAGCTGCAGGAGATGGAACGACCGTGATAATTCAAAGTAGTACCATATTAGCTTGGCGCCTTCAGGCGCCAAGCTAATCTGGCACTACCTTTGAATTATCATGGTCGATCAATCTCTTGCTGTAGTGTTGGGACTAAATGGGTGGAGTCCATGCTCACGAAAATACGTGTTTCTTGCATACGGATTGACGGGGCTGACTGATCAGTTTTGGCAACCCCGAGCATGGAATTAATGTGGCGATCGAAGATGAATAGAGTTTCATCAGCCGCTTACTGACAGACAGATCAATCCCCTTGTATACCCACTACTCAGGGTAAAGGACTTATTTCGGCTAGCTTTTGCTGTCTTCTTTCCAACAGTCGTCTCCTCCGGCGATTGGCCGCTTCTTTGAAGTGCCTGTATTTCTCCTCAGACATTTTGACCCGTTGCCTGTAGGCACGGCTGTTCACTGCGTTCTTCCAACGCCGGAGTTGAAGCTTTGCCTCTTCAGCGGTCATAACTGTTGAGAAAAACAGACCTTATGCATTGCCCTGCTTTTTGTGCTGGTCTGTGATTTGAACCTTACGACTTCAGGCTGTAAGGTCTAACTTCACATACCAGCACATATTTAACTGTTAAGTAAGCATCCATGCGCTCGTACCCAATGTCAGTGTGTGTGTGTGTGTGTGTGTGTGTGTGTGTGTGTGTGTGTGTGTGTGTGTGTGTGTGTGTGTGTGTGTGTGTGTGTGTGTGTGTGTGTGTGTGTGTGTGTGTGTGAGTGAGTGAGTGAGTGAGTGAGTGAGTGAGTGAGTGAGTGAGAGAGAGAGAGAGAGAGACAGACAGACAGACAGACAGAGACAGAGACAGAGACAGTGAGTGAGTAAGTGAGTGAGAGAGAGAGAGAGAGAGAGAGAGAGAGAGAGAGAGAGAGACAGACAGAGACAGAGACAGAGAGCGAGAGAGTCTGTCCATGAACCTTCCATTCAAAAGCGCACTCAATGTTAATATGAGATAGAACGGTTTATTTCATGAATTTGAAACCACGCAGACCGCAACAAGTGTACAAACAAGTGTACAAAAGTTTACATCTTTCTCTAACCGATACGATCAGCTGAAATTTACAAAACCACACAAACGCAAGCAACGCCAAGAAAAAATGATCTTACAATAATGTCCGGTATTCTTTGTCATTACACACACTCGCAAACTGAGTTAATGGTATGTAGACCCCGGTGTCCAACAACTGTGTCGGTCTATGATTTCAAAAGAAAAATTTCATTCCGCGCCCCGAAGTACCAGTCGCCCCCCCCCCCTCCACCCCCCCCCCCTCCCCCCGACCAGTATGCTGTATTCTTGCACCTGCAAGAGGCGTAGGTTCTCCTAAGCCACTGCAGCCACACTGCTTGACGAGGTCTATGCCTGAAGCTAGTTAGATTCTTTTACAAAGTGTCACGAGAACTACAATAAGCTTTATCATCAGGATTTATACCAAACGAGGGACACGGTGTCCGCTGAGCCGTGACACCTCACACGTTTTCGGCACAGAAGTAAACTCCACACAATACATACAACTGATATATTGCCCTTATGAAGGGGCCTATACGTATCTGACCTCCGCAAGAGACACTGATCATCACGAGCCCCTGCAGATGAAGCTGCAGGGGCTCGTGAAAATCAGCGTCTCTTACTAGCTCAGTAGCTGTGACCCGACTGACAACAAACATCTTTACCTCTACTCTTCGGGTAAATGCTCATCTCACTCCTAAAAAAAAAAACGAGTGAAGGAAGTAAACCATCCAACTTCCAAACCATTTCACACAGCCTCAATATACATAAAGTCGCTGTCGTCCTGCTGTTCAGAAGGGCGAACTACAATCGAGGGATGTTGGCTATGGCCATGCCATTCAGCCCAGCAGTTATTGCTGTCTTTGACACACAGGTACACTCTACACGAGGCACAGCGAAAAGAAGACTTCCTCCGTCCAAAAGGATTGAGACTGTTTCGATGAGTCCCCGGGTGCAGCTTGGCGTATTGATTATGTTTGCGTTCGCACACGACACAGCGGTGACTGTGGCCTTCACCTCTCTCAGGGACGTGCAAGGTAATGTCCGCCGAGGTCAAGGGCGCTATCACAGGTTGGAAGTTGACCTGACCTGCAGAAGTTGACCAAACGAAAGAATCATAGGTGTGCGAAAATGCGTGATGGTTTTTTACTTTGAACCCTATGGCACGAAGCCGTCAGGTCGAAAATCACAAAGCAGCACACATGTATCTTGAAGTCATAATGAACGGCAGTTTTCACTAGACCGTTCTGTCAGTGGCTACAGCACGATACACACAGCAAAACAACAGAAACCTGCTCACCAAGACCTGGCTCTATTGATTCCACAGAAACAAATGAATAAACGTCACCTAAAACTGACTAGACTTACGCACGCCTAAAAACATATAAATCAAAGCCAAGACAACATACAGCTGCACATCAAAACCCGCGTTTTAAAGACAGCCAAATGGGCGACAGGAAACAAAAGCCTGGGGTACAATCTCAGAGTGTTCCAGGTTTTACTGATCTCATTTGCTGCAATGGTTCGTCCGCATTTTCTTTTTTGGTTAAATATACCACGTTCACAAGTCTTCGTAAGACATTTTGCGACCAACCCAAGGCACAGTCAAGAGAAAAAAAGGCAAATAACTATATTAAACCTGCAACTGCCGGACAAGACGAACGCTACCAAGCTGCAAGAGACCTAAATCCTCATCAGCCCCTGCAAACGTGGGGGGGCTGATGAGGATTTAGGTCTCTTGTTAATTTTATGTTCTTTTGTCCAATTCACATCTGTGTTCTTCAGAATTGAAATTCGTGATCACTGGCAGTGAAGGAGATTAAAAAAATGACTGATTTGTTTTTGGTTGGTCTAGTCCGGGTGATATGTCGATTCCAGTGTCCAACGGTCAGTGATTTCGAAAACACAAATTTCATCCCGTCCAGTATGCCGTATTCTTCCACCTGCAAGGGGCTTAGGTTCTCATAAGGCACTGCAGCTACAAGGGTTTATGAGGATCCATGCCTGTAGCAGTTGGTGATATTATTTGACAAAGCGCCGCACTGTTAAACACTCTCCTCATTTAAATCACTTCTCAAAACCCACCTCTACAACGCTGCCCTTCACTAGTTCATTTCCCAAGCCATGCACAATTCATCACCACTGTCACATGTGTGTGTGTGTGCGCGCGCGCGCGTGTTAACCATTAGCATTTTCATTGTATCAGCGCTTAGAGCTACTTTTAGAATAAGCGCTTAACAAATCTCCTTTATTATTATTATCATCATCATCAGGATTTACGCCAAACGAGAGGTCAAGGTGTTCGCTGAGCCATACCACTTCATTAAGTTTTGCCTTCTTCAGAACACTCCATACAATTCACAGAAATAATATGCATGTATTGACGGGGATTATACTTGTCCGACCTCCGCAATAGACACTGATCTTCACGAGCTGAAGCTGCAGGGGCCCGTGAGAATCATCGTCTCTTACCAGTTGTGACCCGATCGGCAACAATCACCTTTGCCTCTACTCTTTGGGTACATGCACACCTCACTCCTCGGAAAAAACGAGTGAAGCAAGTATTCTAGAACTTACACACCATTTCACACAACGTCACTATAAATGAAGTCGGTGTCGTCCTGCTGTTCAGATGGACGAACTGCAATCGAGGGACGTTGGCTATGGCCTTGCCATTCGGCCCAGCAGTTGTTGCTACCTTTGACACACAGGTACGCTCTACATGACACACAGCGAAAAGAGGTTTTTCTCCGCACAAAAGGATTCACCAGACTGTTCCGATAAGCCCTCGGTGCAGCTTGGCGTACTGATTATGTTTGCGTTCGCACACGATACAGCGGCGATTGTTGCTTTCACCTCTTTCAGGAACATGCAAGGTCGTATCTGCTGAGATCAAGGGCGCTATCGGAGAGTGGAAGCTGACTGGACCTGCAGAAGTTTACCAAACAAAAGAATCATAGATGTGCGACAATGCGTGATGGTCTGTGAGATTGGATCTTACAGATGGAAGCTGTAAGGTCCAAAGTCACAGACCAGCACACATGTATCTTGAAGTCACATGAATGGCAATTTGCGCCTAGACCGTCCTGTCAGTAGCTAATGCACGATATACACTTAATCAACAGAAACCTGCTCACCAAGACTGGCTCTCCTGGTTTCACAGAAACTGGCAAACAAACAAACTTCACCTAAAACTAGACTCACACCCAACTAAAAGCAGGTCAAAGCCAAGAAGATGAGACAACATACCGCTGCATATCAAAATCCTCGCTTAAAAGACAGCCAAGTGGGTGACAGAAAACAAAAGCCTTGGGTACAAACTCCGAGTTTTCAAGTTTTTTGTCGATATCATCTGCTGCAATGGTTCGTCAGCATTTCATTTATTTTTTTTAGTTGCATGCTAAAGTCCACCTATCCAAAAGACGTAAACAAATCTCTATGGCCCTAAAATTCAGTCAAATATACCATAAGAAAATCTGCAACTAAATCAAGGCGCAGCCAAGAGTCAAAATTCAAATAACTATATTAACCCCTTAACTGCCACGGTAAGGTGAACTCTACAGCCCCCGCGAATGCAGGGGGCTCATGAGGATTTGTCACTTGTTAGTTTTATATTCTTTTTGCCCATTTATGTCTGTGTTCTTTACGCGAATTTCGTTCAGTGTGCAGTTGCCTGGGACGCGAAATTGGTGATCACTGGCCGCGAATAAATTTTAAAAAATTATGATTTTATGTCATGACTACAAACCCTATGATTTGTTTGTGGTTGAGTCTAGTCCGGGTGAACGTTGTGGGTCGTGCCATATTGCCCAGCAATCTCTTCCCTGGCGTCCTCCACACAGATACACAGAACACTGGCTACAGCGGTACATCGTCTTTTTCCTCTTATAAGGGTTCAGAGGAGAAAAAAGGGTTCCAGGGTGAGTTCTGCCATATTCCTTGTGACGATGTTCGCAAATGATACATCGATGGTTCCAACCACTACCCCTCTCCAGGACGTGGCCAGAGAGGTCGGGGTATACGACTCGACATGTCATGTTCAGTAAAGAACTTCCAACAGGTAGGATCAACGCATCATGGTCTGCTTCCAGAGGCACATTGCGGTCAAGCCCAAGATGATCCGTGACCAAGTCATCAGTCCATGAGACACGCAGGACACCAACACAGAAAAGACAGACAGACAGACAAATGGAAAATACATTAATTCATAACTCTAACAAACCTGTTCAAGTTTCTAAAACCTTTACTACAGTTACAAATTACAGACATTTTTTCTTGTAAAAGCTTTCAGACATACACCCTTTGAGGCAATACATCGGGAGATGGATCAGCAACAGTTCAATGGTAGTGTCTAATTAGTGGTGCGCCTATAGAGTCGACAATAACGTTGAACTACAGAGGTTGCACTGGTGTTTTCAGTTTTGCTTGCATGTACGCACAGGGTCAGTACAAATGCGTATGCCAAGGGAAAAAAAAGTGGCACTCCAACAAACGGTTACATAAACACACACCAAAGACATCCAGTAGTAGTAGTTATCTGCATGTCGGTAAAACCGCTACTGACATGCAAAAGGTCAATAGCAAGCATCCGAGCACGGTATGATGACCAAGGTGAAAGGTTACAACACCTTTTTTTTTTAAAACCAGCATTTGTAACAGTTCTGGCTGTAAAACGTGCCTGCCCGTGGTCAGCCCCACCCACCACCTATCTGTGACTAAACGGCATGAAGCCGACATGTAAATCTCCGACTCCAGATGCTAAGCGGGGAGTCGCCTCAAAGATGGGTGCGTGTTCGCAAACACCCACTAAAATGCACAAGGCCTTCCCAAAATGCACGACTTGCTCACAAAAATGCAGTAATCACGATCCCTGGAACTACCAGGCGATCCATTTCTCACAGCTGGAAGAGTCTTTATTAACCCATTCACTGCCAAGAAAAAAACACACCCAGCGGCAAGAAACATAGATCCTCTCGAGCCCCTGCAGTTGTGGGGGCTCGTGAGGAACTATGCCTTTTGCTGACACCACTCTGTATCTATGTATTTTTAAAGGTGAGGATCTTTGGCGTTAAAGCAACAGAGACTTCCAAAGCACAATCTGTGTGCGCAATCTGTGTGCACTGGCAGCAAAGGAGTTAACTCGTTCGAGACGGGCTGCGTTTGTATTCGAAGCTGTATGCCGCATACCTGAGGCACATCTCGAATGAGTTAATGTTTCCAAAAGTCACGGAAGTCAGTCATTATTAGGTGCGCATGAGCTGAATGCCAGCTGGTACACACAAACAGGATTGAGATGTCTGTGAGAAGAAAAGTACATCTATTTGTGCACTACACAGCACAAGAAATGTAAGCTCAGCTTATGTTTCATGTGCTGTTTAGTGCACAAATAGGGTTGAGGTAGGAATAAGAGAGAAAGAATGCTTTCTGTGAACGCAAAATGGCCAACCTTCAAATATTTCTAGTGACAATATAGGTGTGAATATTAGGCATATTAGGAATGTTGAGCATTATGAGTTCAAAGTTTACACGTAAGCTGGTAAAAGATTTTGGACCTTGTGGTTAGAAGCCATTCGTTTCTAAATCAGATACCAGCACACAAATTTTATGGCTCAACAATGCTAACGCATTTTAATACCAATGATCAATTGAGTGTTGTGTCTTAACCCATATCATACTGAGGCTAAAGCTTTAAATTTGTACACTGCCATATGCAAGCTGCATTATAGTACTTACAGATAAGGATATAGATCAATGGCTTTAGTTCCAGGGTGGTGCCAGAATAGCTTGGCGCCTAGAGGCGCCAAGCTATTCTGGCAACACACTTAAACTATTTTAGTCAAACTTATTTCACACACTGTATTACGAATGATAAAGGTTAAAGCCATGCAAGAAACAAAACCTTCTAACCATAAGAAAATAAGCTTGCTAAAAAACCGGTGAAGAATGTATTTAGACCAAACAGATGATTTGATTTGGTTCTGAATAATGAACACAATACCATACCAAGCATGTCTAGATATATACAGGCATCAGAACTGTTCACCCCAAAAAAATCTGAAAACGGCGATTTTGAAGAATTGTAGAGTTATTTAAAGCCATTTCCTGGCACATAAGAAGTCAAAAGTGTTATTAACTAAGCACATGAAGAATCTGAAAATCGCCGAAAATCGGACATTTCTGATGCCTGTATATAGATGTGGATATAATGCACTTTACATCGATGATCATGCACAGAGCATCTTTAACAAGACAAAGTGTCTTGCCTTATACAGTCGTGGTGAATCGTACCAACGATTTTACTTTTAAATTCACTGTTCTCACAGAAACATTGAATGCAGCACAGTCAAATATATGCTACCATTTCCAAAGTTATGGTCTTGGTCCCTTCATGAGATAATCTGTGAGTCTGGACTGCATCAGGCTTTGAAACACACACGTCTTAAAGTTCAGTTCACTTTGTTCAAGATAAGATCTCTGCACTTGCAAAGGGCGCTCCAGCTTGTCTACGAAGTCCCTCTAAGTTCCTTTTAACCTTTATCATTCGGAATACACCAGTGTGTGAAATAAGTGTGACTAAAATAGTTCAAGGGTAGTGCCAGAATAGCTTGGAGATTCTAGGCGCCAAACTATTCTGACACCACCCTTAAACTAAAGCCATTGGTCTATATCCTATCTATAAGTACTATAATGTAACTTGCATATGGCAGTGTACAAATTTGAAGCTTTTAACCTCAGTATGATATGGCTTAATATGGTACCATCATCTTTGGGCTGATCTAATGCGGTCAAAATGAGTCAAAAGTCGCATCAGGACAAGATGTGGCTAAATCAGTCCACTCAGCACGATTGGGGTCATGCCAAACAGCCCAACAGCCTCTTCCTTGTGACCTTCCACACAGATACACCAAGCATTGAGTACACCTATACCCCGTTTTCTTCCTTCGAAAGGGGTTCTGGGTGGTTTGCCGGGTGCCTGGGTGAGCTCTGGCATACTCCTTGTGGTAGTGTTCGCAGACGACACATCGATGATTTCGTCCCTCACCCCTCGCAAGGCTGTGCAGTGATAGGTCAGAGGTCACACTGGCCATGTTGAGCGAGATATTACGGACAGGACAAAGCATGACATCAGGTAGTTCTGCATTCCAGAAGCACGGCGCGGCAAAGCCAAAGGCGATCATGGTGATCAGGAAAAGATAGACAGACAAAAGGAAAATGAGTTAGTTCCAAGAACAAATACTACCCACTGTACTACCCACTGAAACAAAAAATATTTGAGTATGACATGTTTGCTTACGGCTTTGAAGCCATGAGGTACGAAATATAGATACACAAATAAATTAGTGCCATTAATATTTTGAATCTTCATCTTTATCAGGTTTGCATGGACAGCCCTTCACAGGCCAATATCCCACAGCTGGGGTGTGCATGAACCAAAATACAGCTATAACCTGAATAAAATAATGGAGCGGTCCCTACGCCCAGACAGCCTCCCACAGCAGACGTGATGGCTGCAGACGATCCTGCTGCAAGGTCACCAACTCATTCCATAGAGGTAGGTGTCGGCGAGTACGTGTGGATCAAGCCTCGGCTGCACGAGTGAGTCTAAATCCTGTGCAAGCCACTAAGCAAGGTGCACCTGCACCTGAGCATCATGTGCATCACCTGTGCAGCATTTGTACTCTCTCATTGCAACTAACCACTGGACCTTGCTAGGTTGACCACAAGTGAAACATCCATATTTTGCAGGCCAGTCACACGTTTATATCAGCCAGCAAAATATGATTCGGATCATGCCAAACCGCCCAGCAATCTCTTCCTTGCCTACTACACAAGTACACCATGCACTGAGAACACCTAAACACCGTTTTCCTCCTTTTGAATGGGTTTAGAGTAGTCTGCAATGTCCCCGGGTGAGTCCTGGCATAATCCTTGTGGTAGTTTTCGCAGACAACACATCGATGATTCTGTCCTTCACCCCTCTCAAGAACGTGCAGTGATAGGTCTGAGGTCAAGCCGACCATGTTGAAAGACGTGTTTTGTGGAGGACAAAGCATGACGTCCAGTTCTGTTTTCCAGAAGCGCAGCGCGGCAAAGCCAAAGATGATCATGATGATAAGGAAAGAGAGACAAAAAGGAAAATACATTAGTTCCAAATTAAGAAACTACTTTGCAAAGGGAGAAAGGTGTGATGTACCAACAATTTGGGAAAAGATTGAATCCGAAATGCTTGCTCACATAATGATGCACAGTGCACAAAATTGAAATGACTGAAAACGGTCCATGGACTAAATATGTTCCATAACCGATGGCCGGCAAGAGACATAAATTCTAATAAGCCCCTGCAGACACAGGGGCTCATGAACATTTATGTCTCTTGCAGATAAAATAGGCTGTCTGAAGTGTTCTGCCTGAACCAAAAGCTGAAATTCAGTTTCTGGGATTTTGAAAAAGCTGAATCAGTCTCCAGGACTGAAGACCGTCACCATAATAAACCCTTGACTACTACTGATGATAAACGCTATCGTCAGCAGCCGTCAAGCCGGGGATTTAAGGTGCGCTGATCACTATGGCCCTCACAGCTTAGACCCAATTCACGTGCTGGGCTTTGATTTTCAGCTTACACAGCCATAAGGTTTAAATTGCAAATCATCACAAAAATCCACTAATCTGGTTAGTGCATGTAGCCACCCACAGTGTAAATAGTATCGGTGGCTGCATGCCCAAGGGGTTATTGTTCCAAATGATCATATTACTTATACTACCTCACTGGCCAAGGTCATTTGGTACGTTTTTGTCGTTTCACCCAGTGCGATTTGGGTCATGCCAAACCTTCTAGCAGTCTCTTCCTTTTACACTTTTAAACAAGTAGACCATGCATTGAGAACACATAAGAAACAAGGTTACAAAGTAAAGTAGGCAAGAGCACTGTCAGGGGAGAGAAGTGTGCACGATCAACCAGTGATCATAGATCTACATAGGCCACAGTAGAATATGATCACTGGTCAATCGTGCACACTTTTCTCCCCTGACAATGCTCTTACCTACTTTACTTTGTAACCTTCCTTCCTAAAATATTAGCACTGGCAGTCTCCCCTTTTCCTGTTCACATAAGAAACAAGTTTTTTTCCCTTTTGCAAGGGTTTTTTAGTGTTCCGCCAAATTGAGTTCTGGCATACACCTTGCGATAGTTTTCTCAAACACATCTGTGATTCAGTTCTTTGCCCCTCTAAAGGACGCACAAAAGGAGTTCAGGGCTGAAAGTGAGTTGGCACTCGACTGCTATGTTTAGAGGTTTCGTTTGGGTCAGATGAAGAGTGTATCCACTTCATGATAGTTGATACATTCCAAACATTATACAGACAAGTACAGGATAGATAGATAGATTGTACATTGCTTAACGTCCCGACAGCAACAAGGCTTTCTCAGGACGTGCCTGCACTGCTTGTGAAAAAAAACCAAAACAGAACATTGAATGTATGTCGCCAGCCGGTCAAATACCTTAAATAAACCTAACACATGGGGCCTAAATAAAGCTAAGACCATTTAGCAACACACATCCAATATCAAGAGCTACAGGCAGTGCAGACAGTAGGGAGAGTTTTAAAAAGGCAAATACAGGTGAATGGACAAAGGGTAGACAGAAACACATGCCCCAGAATAGAGAGAAAAACCCACCCTGTGGGGCTGACCAGGGTGACCCTGGGAACTAAAAAAGTACAGGAGTTAATTGCATGGCGACCAGTTTAATCCAATCCAAGCGCAACCAGACATTCTGAGCACATCATACAATCTAAGCATGACCAAGATAATCCAAGCAGGTCAAGCGATCTCAGCGTGATCAGGACAATGTGTGGGTGACCAGAACAATCTGTGGAAGACCAGGGCAATCCATCCACAACTACAGCAATCCGTGAGAAGAAGCAGGTAATAGGAAAAAGCAAGAGGGAGCAATAGAAATGTGACATCTTTTGGACGATTCCAATGACGTCGCATTTCTTTTGCTTGTCAGTATAGCTTAAATTTACAAGATCAGTCATGTTTTCCCTAGTTATAGTTACACAGTCCCTCATGCAGCCACAATTGCACTGATCTTTGAAAGCCCCTGCAGAATGCCAGACTAAAAAGAATCTACGATTCTCAGTGACAAAAACTGAGTTAAATTACATCCTTAACATGCATCCTTTATTGTGCTGGTCAGTGATTTTGGACCATATGCCCCTGGGCAAAAAGACTAAATTAGAGCCTAGTACACAGGTATGATTTGTGAATTATGTGCATTGTCCACTAGTTCAGCGGGGTCACGCTGCAACACTGAAATAGTGTACATGATTTCTTCAGTGAAATCTTTCCCTGCCATTGGACGCAGATTGTTTTTAAGGAATCTTTGTGATTTCAATGCCAAAGAACCGCCAAACCGCCCAAGAAACATGAGTGCAAAGCGGGATCAGCAAAAGGCATAGATCACATGAGTCCATGCGACTGCAGGTCATGAGGATCTATACCTCCTGTATTTAGGTATTGCTCGTTGAGTTCTGGCAATCAAGGAGTTATACATTCCACACCGACAGAATCATAAACAATATACTGTAACACCGAGAGCTCGCAAGACCAGCCAAACTTCGCGACATGAAACACCTACATTTACTGTGGACTAATGCATTCAGATTCTGTACTAACAATAACTTTGTATTTAGCTATTAACACACACACACACACACACACACACACACCTGACAACAACAGCGCTGAGAAATAATACAATTACATTTTACTTCATGCATTAAAAGATTCTGTCACGTTCCAATCACACGTTAGAACTGTTTCCCACAGCTTTATAATACAACAGTTACATAACAAGACAAAGGAAAACAATTGTGTGTGTGTGTGTGTGTGTGTGTGTGCATATATATATATATATATATATATATATATATATATGCACACACACATATATATATATATATATATATACATATATATATATATATATATATATATATATATATATATATATATATATATATATATATATATATATATATATATATATGACCTATTGCCAAAAGGTGTTACTGAAAAGGCAACAAGGGTGCTTGAAAGTGAAAAGTGATAGAATTACATGAAAAATCCGCGTTGGACAGTTTATGGCATGTGCAAATAGTATGTGAAATTGGAATATAGTCTGTTCCTTAGTTTCAGAGAAATCTCATTCAGAACTTTTTATATGACATTATGTCGGAGGTCAGGTATTACAACACAACCGTGTAAGTTTTGGTTTTGTTATTGATCCACGTTGGAAAATGTTTACTTGAACAGTTAAATGGATTAGTAAATGTGAATTTCTGTTGCAAAACTAAATCATTAAGGTTGTATGGGTGTCACTGAAAAGGATGAATTGTTGTAATACCTGACATCCGACACAGGTGCTTCGTTCTATTTGTTGTAAATGTGAAATGCAGCCACATTCTCTTTCAAACCACATTCTCAGGGATGTAAAAAGAATTAAGAGAGACAACAGCAACATTTCCTACGCTCATTTTATTTCAAGTACAGGAAGAATAAATGCAAATTCAGGAAAACAGATATTATGTCGAACGTCATAATTACAACAAACTGAACGGAGGTTTAACATTTATCCATCCAAAACCACAAGTTCGCCCACAAGTCACTTTTCTTCCGCTACAAACACTGCATATACACATTTCCTCATTTACCTGAACTGCTGATCAATCCGCAATACTGCTAAATCACATATCGTTCTGCACTATTCATCATGTATTTGAACTGCTCATCAATCCCTAAAACTGCAAATCACATCTCGTTTTACACTTAATTCTTATCAAAAGTATCTCAACACAATGAAGGTTAAAACAGTGTAAAAAAATTCATACATTTATATGAATATATGCTATTTTGTTTTTTTTACACTGGGGCCAAAACCCTTTCGTAGGTGTCTCGGGGCTCCGCTGAGAGAACTATTAATATAGTGACAGATGGTCAGTATGGGTCTTCAAGCAACTAGAAGGTGCAGGAGAAACAGACAAATACAGTGATGTCACGTTTGTTTTGCTACACATGTCAGTAAATATACTGAAATGTGTAGGAAAACACAAACACCTTGACATCACTTATTTATATTTATACCCGTTTCTTCTGCAATTTCTATGCAGCATATGTCCTAAATAACTGTGAAAAACTGACGCCTCTGACTGGATGTGCTTTTATGGAGGTTGAGAGAGACCCTCCTCAAAATAAAATCAAATGGTTCCCACAAGTAGTCAAAGCGGATAGGCCAAAAGTACAAGTGCCGGCGCTTTAACATGAAACTAACACAGGCAACCTGCAGAAATTCGTCAACGTCTTTAACTTGCCCAAAATATTCAGTTTCATTCCACTGAACAAGATGGAAGATGCCAACCACTGGAGCTTGAGTGTGTGTGCGGGGAACGATAGGCACAAAGTGGTTTGGCACCCAGTGATCAGCAACCATGTCACTGCGGATTGAGAACCACATGATGAACAATTTCTGACCATCCTCACAACCCGGAGCGCGAAAATTGCGGCTGCAGTGAAGCCTGTACATCTCCCAACCAAGATCTGGAAAAACCGACTGGTTTGGACGCTTCAGCACAAAACTGGCTGCGCAAAACTCCCACAACCCTGACAAGCTGCAGTTTTGAACCACTGACATCACTTCAGCGTCAAACGACAGACGCTCTGAAGCATCAGGTGAAACTGAGGTCAGCACAGCCATTCGAATAACTTCAGCTGGTGACACAGTCATGAGGACCGCACCAATTAGAACCATTCAGAAAACTGTCTGGATGCAGTGCCATACAAATAACAATGCGACACCTGAGCTCTTCATGGCACATTTCTGTGCCAAATATAAGAAGGCTCAGCGCTCTGAAAAAAACAGTTGCCATCACCATTTACACTTTCATCTATCATGTACACTTTCAACACTTCATCTGCATGTTCTATTATCAAACATGACACTCTCCCTCTCAAGGCCTTTCATACGATTCCATGGGCGACTCTACGAGATGGAAAGTGTCAACAATGGCGATCTGAGTGCGAAAGGCGTTCTAACAACACCACCATTGAACAGGTGCTTGCACATCAGGTTTACAACATCGGCCGTGTTGGAAATATGACGGTCGACGCAACACGCCTTGAAAAGGGAGCTTGTCAACAACTACAAACATGTGTGACCGCATTTTGTCTGAAACGGTTTTACATTCTACAAATTTAGCTGTTTTCTCCAAACACGATGTTCCAGAGAGTGTTCTAGACAAAGATGCTGCACCAAATATCACCGCTTTGGTCGAACGTCATGTTTACCACACACGCCGTTGTGGTAATGTAATGACGTACAACTCGCTAAATCATTTTCAACGCACATGGCTGGCGACAACAAACTGCCCAATTCGTTTCAATCTGCACAGCTTGTATATCCTATCGGTACAAATGCCATACCCATCCTTTCTCTAGGTAACTGTTATGCAAAAACTATACAGAAAGTATAGTTGAACGTAGATTTTATGTCGAACGTCAGATAAAGGCGAATATTACAACATACCATTCTCGAGTTCCGTCGGTTTGAAGCTTGCCACAATCATCGATCCAGCATAGCGCGTATGCATCACGTGATACGAAGAAACGATGGGTAAATTTTCAAAATTGAAATCGGCAGCAGTTGAGGAAGAAAAGACAACTATGTCGAACGTCGATTATTACAACAAAAACCGGTAGAAGTAAACTCGCCTTTCAAAAAAGGCTGTTTGTGTTTTTATCTTGAAACATGCGAAGTGGGTGCTTTATGCATGTACAGGAGAGGAAGTGATGGTCATAATTCGTCTGCTATGAGGTTCACATTGTGCGAAGTTCAGGGAAGAGATATTCTGTCGCAAAATTACAACACGCCTGACGTTCAACATGCCGTTTTTTATTAGGCAACAGCGCAATATTTCGCACATAAAAATATCTGTTCTTCACTGGTAAATATTTATACATGTCTTGCCTCACAGAATTGATGATATGAAACAAGTAGGTCGACCTGTTATTTGCACACCATCACATCGCTCACACGAGGTCGATCGGTGTTGCTTTTTGGCAAGGGAAATTTTCAGCCTTGGCCAACATTTTAATCATACAGTCACTACACCTCTCAAAATGTGTCTCCCATGTTATTTCTAGTGTATATTCAGGCATTTTACCATGATCTTAACTACGAAAAACAGATGAATCAGGACTGGAAGTGCTTTTATTATGCATACCGTTTGGGCAACCATTTTAGTAACACCTTTTGGCAATGGGTCATATATATATATATATATATATATATATATATATATATATATATATATATATATATATATATATATATATATTAGTTAATGTTTGCACTCTGGGACATTTTCTCAAAACCGTGCTATAGCCGTAATTTTTAACACTATTTCAGCTTGAGGAGAATTGTTGAAAGTAAGCTCGTTTCCTTGCTGCATATCTCTCTCGTTCACGCTGATTGTTTCTCCTTCTCTGCTCATCTGAGAGCGTAGCACGATACCTCTGCTTGTACAACCGTCGCTTTTCACGCTCTCTTGTCTCTGCATCTAAACCTTGCGGAAACCTAACTCGCAGTTCCGCATCAAAGTCAATCTCTCCCATCACATCCTGTGCTCTAAAGTGACTGTAATCAAAAAGAACATTTTGTTGATTGTTTGAAACTGTTCCGTCAGTACTTGTATGTGGAAAACCTAGCGGTTGGCTATCTTGAGAATGAGGTTGATGAGGTGGGAGAGTACGCACGTTTGACACACTGCCAGCACGATCCCTTCTAACCCCAGGGAAGGTGCACCAGTCCCTCGACTCGGATTTGCCCCCAAACGAAACTGGAAAAAAAAAAACAGAAAGAAAAAAGATGGGATCTACCTATTATGCAAAATATCATCGGGCCAACATCGGCCGCAGTTGGCCCGCACACTGTCATTAAAAGGTTGACTGCGGCTGACATCGGCCCAATCTATTGCCTTTGCTTACTGGGTATGAGCAGAACACTCAAGGGTTAGTCCTAAATCTGGTACAAACTATTACAAATAAAGTGTGTTACTGAAAACACATGCTCAGAGGTTCAACATGTTGATCTGACGCATGGAAAGGATGTAGAGCCTTTGGTCTGGCGATCAAATTTATCATAATCTGACTGTCCCTATTACAACGCCTGTCTATTGCGAAAAAAAAAATCAAAAGCCCTAGAAAAACATCCCACGGACAGATTTCCTGAATCTTCAAAGATGACCTTAATATAATTATTGGTGAGAGAGAGACAGAGAGAGAGAGAGAGAGAGAGACAGAGAGAGAGAGAGAGAGCGCAGGTCCTACACTAG
This sequence comes from Semisulcospira habei, assembly GCA_036245525.1. Classification (NCBI taxonomy): domain Eukaryota; kingdom Metazoa; phylum Mollusca; class Gastropoda; family Semisulcospiridae; genus Semisulcospira; species Semisulcospira habei. Next base: position 225,010,798 of record BTPG01000002.1, on the reverse strand, counting down.
CATTGTTAAATCACTTGGAGGCTCTCTTGTCAGTCAATATATGAGCTGAAGGTAACTCATCCAGCGCTATGCCGTAAGCCTTGTGGTGGTACGTAACAAAGCAATCACTCCCTCTGCAGAACCCCGGCTCTCCAGGGCATGCCAGACAACAGTAGCGACTGTCTTTACGAATGCCTTTCTGCTTGCACACGATACAGCGTCTCTGGGGATAGAGCTTAAGCTCATCTCTTACAGGAATACGTTGAAGACAGTGGCGACCCAGAAGTTCCTCTGCCCTTTCCCACAGCTCCGTGAAATTGGCTTGTCTTCCTTCCACGTCTCTTCTTAGATTGGTGTTATGTTGCGGCAGGCTGGCATAGCTTGCCCTAACGCCTGAATGGACATGCAAATAAACAGGCCTCAATGGATTTCTGCTAACTTTCAAAACGTGTACTTTGTCTAGAAATACATCTTTCCGCTACGAACAAGGGACAAAAGCACTCCTCCTTCAATTACCTGACCAGCATACTCGAAGGTTATGTTCGGGTGTACCTGTTCAAGTACTTCAGTTTGTGCCTTTTTAAGGTACCATTACACATAAATCTGAAGACACATTTCAGCACCGATTGTGTTTGTTATGCCTTGTCGATGCACCTAATGAATTTTAACAGCAGTATGGACATGCAGCAAAAGCGCACGCGTAATCACGCTCATTTATTTGCACTGTGTTAGTCTATTTTTCACTGTTTCTCACACTGATAGTGTTGTATTTCTAGATAAGAGTGGAGTCATTGTCAGGTTACTTGATAGAAAGATGACACGTGCTGAACTGGATTGTTCTGTGTCTAAATGAACCATAACCATACCTGTGTGTAGCGTTTTGTAACCATCTGTTACAGAAGTGCATCTTTGAACAGATACGGCGGTTGTGGGGCTTCAAAAGCAAGTGGATGCATGTTTTAGTGAGAACAAAACCATGAACTAACTCACATTTAGTAAACTCCTTATGACACCTATATTTGCACCAATACTGCCCTACTGTTCTTGTGAAGGGATGACATATATGTAAGTGACCTGCTGAAAGGATTAAGTGGCTGGTCTGTGATTTAGGACTGCAGGGTCTAAAACCACATATAAGCACTCATTTTCTTTCATTCTCTACAGCCAGACTTCGTTTGGAACAAAAAGCTTACATGTGAAACAGAATTTACAGTAAGCAAGACAGAGGACCCATAAAACACCTGAACTAACATCACAAGGAAGCTTTCATATCTTCCATTACTTGGGCCAGGGCTTCAAGAGGTATGCCATAGGCTGTGTGGTGGAACGTGGCAAAGCAATCATTTAATCGGCAAAACCCAGGCTCCCCAGGACAAGCCGGGCAACAAAAGCGACTGTCTTTACGTATTCCCTTCTGCTTGCAGACGATACAGCGTCTCTGAGGGTTGATCTTGCGCATATCTCGCACAGGGATGCGCTGAAGGCAGTGGGAACCCAAGACTCTTCTGAAATCTGTGTACATCTGCAAAAAATGGACTCGTTCCTCCTCTTCCACGTTTCTTTTGATCTGGGAGCTCTGCAGTGACATCAGACTGGCATCCCTTGCCTCCATGCCTGAATGGACAGTCAGATAAACAGGCCTCGATGGAGTTCAGATTTTTTAAATACTCGTCAGATTTTAAAATGCTCGTGTTCAAGGCCTATCTCTATCACCATACCACCTGTCTAAATACCAGATATAAAAAGCTCTTTCATAGTCAGCGCCCTCCCCCCCTTGCATGTGTGTGTTTGTGTGTGTACACATGTTTTGTGTGTGTGTGTGTTTGTGCATACATGTGCACTCTGAATAAGGAGAGAAAAATGGAGATTAGAACCGTGTGATCAAAATCTAAATTTTCCTACACGTTATAAGAAAACAATGTAATTGGGAGGGCACGCAAATGTTTCAGTTTGCTGATGATACCACAGTGGAAGGAATGATAAAAAAACCAGTGATGAATCCCAGTACATGGAGCAGGTCAATCAAAAAACCAACGGGTTCATTATGGTATCCAATGTCCCACTCCCTACTTAACACAGGCACACCAGCCCCAGCGACAAGAGGTTCATGTCAAAGATTTATAATCTGGTAAAAAGCACTGATCTTCATGAGCTCATGAGAATCTGTGCTATTTGCTGACACTGTCTAAATGTTTGTTTCTCAACAGGGCGGTGACAGCAGGTGTTCAACCAACAATGTGTGTGTGCTTGTCTGCATGAACAATAAGGTTCAAAGTAAGACCAACATAACTACACGTAGATTGTTATGTTTCCCATTCCTGTCCAGCCTATTTGATCTGCATGAGACAAAGATTCATGGAAATCCTTACAGGGACTCATGAAAAATGTGCTCGACCAGATCAGCTCCAGCTTTTCCTCATTTTGAAAGTGTTATTTCAGACTAAGCAGACAGCTGTACAGTCGGTTTGAACTTTTCTGGAATCCACGGCCATCCTGACCAACAAAGACGCCATACTGACTGTTCTTCGTGGCATGGTCCACGTAACTTTCACCTACGTCGAGAGTGGACAGAAAGAATTTTTTACACACACGTTCTTTTCGACCATCCACTGTGAAGGTGAACGCACGGACCATGGAACGTCTTCTGTTGAAGACTCTCACACTTTCTGTCATAGCAGCCCAGCAAGTAAAAGAAGTCAAATATTTCTTGTCGTCTTGCCTCAAGTCATCCTGCTGCATTTATACCTGCACTTTGAACTGTCAACACTTTTGACAGATTTTGCTGGTATAATCTTGCCCGCACAATTTATGTATTCTTTGCCCTGAAGACGCAAGTCCTGTATTGTCTCTTTCCTGTACATCTTATCTCCTGCTGCGCTTTCTGTGTGGGTTATTCCTGGAAGACTGTCAACAGATTCTTCACCTTCTAAGTCTGATATGGACAAGTAAAAATGGTCGCTCGATGCATATGGTTGCCCCTCACGAAACAGGCCACATGCCTTCAGCCCTGGCTGCTGTGTGTGTCTGAAATCTGAGGGCAGCAGGAGCGTGCAGCCCATAATGTGAAGTGCCCGGACCCAAAGGGACCAACATCCCTGTCCAGACAGACAAAGGACCTCAGAGTTCCATGCCGATGATTTAAAAAATCTGATAGCAGTGCGCTTAACAGTAGTCCCTTACAATTTCTTGTCTGCTTAACAGCAGTCCCTTGCAATTTCTTGTCTGATATTTTCACATTTTGAAAATGTTATTGAAGAATTCAATTTGAGTTGCCATCCATCAGGTATTCACGGCATGTGTTCTTTGGTCTTCTACTGTTCTAGCTTACATAAGTCAAAAACAGGTCCGATTGTGTACATGTATTAATACATTAATGAACAGGGGTGGAAAGCAAATGCCCATATAATTTTAAAAAAAAGAATCCAGAGATCTGACAAACCCGCATATCTATTAAATGTAAAGCCTCACTAAAAGTTTTAAATCGATAGTATCGCCTCAGATAAAGTATCCTCAAATCCTTCTCTACAGTTCCAATATGGATTATGTCCGATTAATACTCCATAGGGGGTACGCAAAATAGCATTAGCTTCTATAGGAATAACACTCACTTTCAAAAGTACCTTGACCTCACTTTCAAATATTCCTATCCCACACTTTCAAAAGTTCTTAGACCTCAATCAAAGTCAGTGAGTAATTTGTCAGTCAATGACAATTATTTCATAATTTATTATACACATTTGGTGCCATGCATCAACAAAATGTAGAATGAAAAACATCGCCAAAGACTTGAAGACGGTTATTGTGGAACGAGAGAGTACTATTGATTTAAGTTTGGTGCAAAAGACAGCACTCCAGTGTAAGAAATCCTTATTATCATCAAACATGTTTTACCAACACATTACACACTCCAGTGCTGTCAAAGTTGTTTAGTACTAACAAGTTCACCGTCACAGTGTCAGCAGTCACAAAATAGCAAAACTGTGCACACTTTGCTACTGAGATTCATGTAGCCCGTAACTGCCCAATGTGACCGTACTCATTTTCATGTCCTATTATGTATGCAGAGCAGTGATTTTGGACCTTAAAGCTGTTAGCCATGTGGTTCAAAATCTATGATCAACACACAGATTAATTTGGTACCAGATCAGAAAGTTGTGTATGCTCTAGTGTCAATCTCTGAATCATACTGAAAATTGTATTAGTACTTTAACACAAATATATGGTAATATGTACTTACCTGTATTATGTACAAGTACAATGTCATAAGTGTAAACTGACAGGTTCCACAAATTATATGTATGCTGGTCTGTAATTGCATACTATGTAAATGTACTTGCTATGTGTGCAATCTGAGACCAGCTCACAAATATCAAATTGAAGCCTTTAATGCAAACAGCAGCCAAGAACTGCACTGAATAAACATTTCTGTTCACTTTCCAAGAATTTGGCTGCTGGAATTCCATACTATCGCAAGCCATTGTCTAGCCCTAGATGTGCAAAAATGCAATAAGCAAGAATAAAATGTAAGTTATAATTTACATTCAGCTTTTAAATCCACAAATTTAGTATAGAACTTAGTTCATAAAATTGTAGGTATTAGTCTATGAATACCCAGTGTGCAAGTTAACAAACATGTATGCCTAACAAAAGCACTAGTACAGAATGAGTGGTAAGCAGAATGTTCTTCACAGTGCAATGTCAGGATATTTTAAAAACAAGAGTGGCAAAGCCATCAAGGCTCAAGTGCATCCCCCCTCCCCCCCCCCCCCACCCCACCCCTCCCACACACACAATACTAGATCATGTCCCAGACTGCTTATGTGGATTTTAAGGTTTCCAAGTATCTGTCATAGATCTTCATGACATGACACATCTTGACAACATGACTGTAATAACATACAACATGACAGAAAAGTGAAAAGTTGTCTGACCTATGAGAGAGGTCACTCAGACTATTATGTTTAGAAAGGTCTCACTACAAACTATCCTTCTGCACCAGCAAAATTCAAGCATTTTTCACACATGTGTCAACCCGCTATGACCCTTGACATTTGCGATGAGTTGACTAAATTAGTATACATAGGAAGGTCTTATCATCAGCTACCTTTATTCCAAATTTAATTGAAAAGTTTGAATAAATGTTGACAATACATACAATTCTATCAAAAACTGGCATTTTACACGCATCTGCCGATCTCTTGTGACCCTCGACCTTTCCGAGGGGTCATCCAAATTAGTATGCATAGATAGGTCTTACCATCAGGTATCTCTGTACCAAGTTTGGGGTTGAAGTTGTGAATAGTATTTGAGAAAAAAACATCTTTTGTCCACATATGGCTATTTTGGACCTATTTCCTGATCTTTTGTGACCCTTGACCTTTCCGAATGGTCAACCAAATTAATATGCATAGAAAGATCTTACCACCAGGTATCTTTGTACCAAGTTTGGGTTTGAAAATGTGAATAGTATTTGAGAAAAAATAAATTTTGTCAAAATATTGCTATTTTTTACCTATTTCCTGGTTGCCTGTGAACTTGACCTTTTTGAGAGGTCACTCAAATTGGTATGTTTAGAAAGGTCACAAAGTATCCTTGGGCCAAGTTTAAAGACTGTGCCTTGAATAGTCTCTGAGAAAATGCCAACGTTAAAGTTTACCACGAACGATGGCGGACGGCCGACAGATGGACGACCACTGGCCCAGAACATAGACTCACTTTTGCTTCGCACGTGAGCCAAAAAACAGCTTGCTCTACAGAGGATGGCCTTTGAAGTAACATACCGATAATGACAGAATAAAAGTTAGACACTATGTAAGAAACATTTATCATGATTGTGAAAACCGTCAGTTTACAACATTCATTCAGAAATAAAACATGTTCTGCAACACATAGCATCATTTAAATCTGGACTACATGTTTTAATTCTGAATGATAATGAGTATCAGACTGCATTGATTTAGTTAAGTAAGCACATGGGCACAGTGCTTGTGTGTACATCTTTCACTTTCAAAACCAACCCTTTTCCTATGACAGTGACTTCCGTGTAAAAATTAGCCAATAATCACGAGTCTTTGATTTGGCAAATTGGATTCAAAACGTCCAGTATACCTGCAGCTTCACTGCTATAGCTAAATTCTCATAAATGTTCTGTTCTGTGGTTTTGGACCATTCAGCTCCCAGAACCATAGACCAGCACATATATATATAATAGCAGCAAAACCCCGGATACTCTTGTATATTTTAGAAGTCTAAAGAAAGATATTCACTGTGACTGGCCCAGTGTGAACAAAATATAAATATCGGTACACCTGTTGTCTCCCTTGATTAGCTGTGATCAACGCAGCTAAGGGAGATTGTGTATCAGTACGAGAAACCAAATAACTACTGTGCATCAAACAGGAAACATTTCAGCACAAAACAAACACTTATGGAAGGTTTCAACTGCTGCCTACCCCGGTACCCATTAAATACAGGCAATGTACATGAAATTGATTAAGGAAAAAAATTCAACAGATTGTACCAAATGCTGAAAATTTGAACTTTGAAAAACATAATACTTTTCTTCAAAAAAACACCACTGCTGTGTCTGCAAACTTGTGTTACGAAAAAGTGCATGTGTATGTGTTTTCTTCACATGCACTACAGTTTTCAGCATACCAGGTAATATGTAATCTTTTATAATTGCAGTCAGTTTTTGATATGCAGAAGAATTTAGCTGAAATACATTTTAACTGTCATGCTATCAACCTCCAAGGAAAAACGAGACAAGCAAAACAGCAGAACTATACATGTAAAACATGTACACCTGGAACAGTTACAGTAGAATGAAGAGAACCAAAGAAACGAGAGGAGTGTGTGTGTGAGGTGGGGGGGGGGGGGGGTGGGGGGGGGGGGGGGGTTGGGGGTGGGGGGGAGAGGGAGAGGGAGGTAGAAGACAGCTGAACACAGTGTTACTGTTAATACTAATGCACGTAATAAAAAAAACCAAACATAACACTATACAATGTACAAGACAGAGACAACCCCTATCATCAGAATTCATTATGGAAAATGTCATGATGATGACATGGTGATGTACTTCATTTGCAAAGTCATTGTGAGATGTGTGCTGCAATGCTGAAAAAAATATACCCAGTAAGTGCAGTACTTTCTGTTTTTGGAAATTGTGTTAGATGTGGTAGTTTTTTGTTTTCACCTTTAGTACCTGGTCATGACTCCGAATCATTGTTTCACTGTCTCTCATTATCTTGCTTTACAGAGTTACTTAAAGTGTTTACAAAGATACTGTTGTTAACACTGTGTGCGTATGAGTAAAAACACGTTGAAATGTTGGAGGCATCCTGAGATTTTCTCAAGATGTAGAAGCAGGATTGACCATACCACTTCAACAGAGGTGCCAGATTATATCAGCGCCCTCTAGCTATCAGTCACCACAACTGAACTGGCATAGTCAATTTAGCTTTACAATTTAGCTTTAAGTCCCCTTGTGCTTCAAGACACCATAATCAGTACCGGTGGCTGCATGCGCAAGTTAATTAACTTATTGTTTGTCCATGCTGACCGAGTAAGGAGGCACAAGATCATAGCCATGAAAAGCTGCAAAGCATCCATGATTTATGCACAGAGCCACAGCACATATTGAACACTCAAAAGTTGTTCTGATTTTCTTGCCACCCTCGTTCAACCTCCCGCTTTTGGAACACAACACACAATTGCGCGCACCATGTTTGGTTTGAATTTTGGATGGTCTGTGGGCCCACTGAGAATGGCGAGAGATGAACAGTCCAAGTCCTGGGCCACAGAAAAAGGTAAGAAAGTCTTAGAACTGAGATCTTGACTGAGCAGCTTCCAAAGCATGTGCCTAACCGAAACATTAAATAACAGATCAAATTTAAACAAGATTGGCAAAGCCCTCAAGACTCACGTGCATGACCAATCCACATAATTATCTTTATGACCTTGACCTTCCAACAGGTCACTGAAATAATTAGTTAGTTATTTGGGTTTAACGCCAAGCAGGCAACAAAGGCCATCTCACGGCGGAGGTCACTGAAATAAGCAAGTGTTCTAAAAAAAAAACATAAGGAAAGGGTTAGAATTTAAACCTGCAAAATCCATGTTTTCTCAAAATTTCTGCATTTTTAACTTTTATCAACCTCCCATGACCCTTGACTTTTTTAGGCCAAGTTTGAAGACTGTAGTCCCGGAGAAAATGCCAACGTTAAAGTTTACCACTGATGACAGACAACCACTGGCCCAGAACATAGACTCACTTTTGCTTTGCATGTGAGCAAAAAATAGAAAACATGAAAAAAATCAAACCCAGCAAGTTTGGTATGGTATGCCGTCTCCCAGGTGCATATATCAATCTTTATCAAGATTCTGACAAGTAAGTTCATCTCTGAATGAGAAAATAATCTTAAGCAGGTAGAAAGGGGCAACTTTTAAAATTGTTGGTTTGTCTGATATTTGATGATTATATATATACAGAAGATGACTGATGCACAAAAAGACACATCAGCACCTTTCACACCCAAATCATCGATCATGCAGACAAAATGTATGCACACAAGAAGCAATTTCAGTTTTCACTATTTTCTTTATTAGGTTTTTTGTAACATGCACATAAAGTAATTCAACCGGTTAACATCTCATTGGTGAAACAATTTTAAATTCAATGCTCTGAGTGCTAAAATTTGCCAATAAAACATGTTCTCAATCTTTGTTCTGCTAAGAAGTAGGACTTTTCTACCAATTCCTCTCAAAAACCACGAGTAGGCACATGTATAAGATGCTAAGAGTTGTTAATAATAATAATAACGGAGATTTGTTAAGCGCTTATTCTAAAAGTAGCTCTAAGCGCTGATACAATGAAAAGGCTAACAACCAACACGCACACACGACACACACAACATACCCACGCACACACACACACACACACACTTGACCGTGGTGATGAATTGTGCATGCATGTGTTACTGCCCTTTTTCAAGCCAGAGAACTCTACCAAATAGCAAAGGTGAAGTCTTTCTTCTTTTTTTTACGCATTCAGCTTCATAATCAACTCTTGAACTCCCAGAACTAAATGAATTCCATTCTATGGAATGTAAGTCATTTAGTTCTGGGAGTTTAAGAGTTAACGCTTATCATTCACACCAGTGTGTGAAATAAGTTTGACTAAAATAGAGTAAGGGTAGGGCCAGAATTGCTTGGCGCCTCTAGGCACCAAGCTATTCTGGCACCACCCTTGAACTAACGCCATTGGTCTATATCCTTATCTGTAAGTACTATAATGTAGCTTGCATACGGCAGTGTACAAATTTGAAGCTTATAACCTCAGTATGATATGGGTTAAACAAATGGAAAGTTGGTCCTTTTGAGAGCACCATTATCGTAAGATGTAAGAACATTTATAGTGAAGATATTATGAAGTATTTAACCTTCAATGCCCAAAGAAGACATTACAGAAAATTTAAAAAAGAAAATACCAGTGAATGGACCAAGGGCAGACAGAAACAAAAATAAGCCCTAGAAAAAGAAAAACAGAAAGCGTACCCTGTGGGGCTGACCAGGGTGACTGTGGGAACTAAAAACTAGTGGACCACGACAGAGATGAAAAGAACTGTTTAGGAATGGTCAGCACGTAACAGTATACTACTGAAAGACACATCATTGACTTCAGTTTTAATGATGTTTGCTGTATTACATGTACTTGTAAATCACAGTACAAGTACTGTTTTGACCTTGCTTTATTTCAGCACGGTCATATCTTTTTTCAACACGGTCATATCCGTGAAAAGCAGCAAAACAACCATATTTTTTGCACAGGGCCACACCACAGCTCAAACACTCATACGAAGTTTGGATCTTATTGCCAGCGCTATTCAATCGACCTTCTCTCGAACATGTGACACAGTTTCGCATGCCGCGTCTCGTCAAAATTTTGGATGGTTTGTGTGGCCATTGATCCATGTTGTAATGCTGCATAACCTGCAGACTGTGCCCTGGACCAAAGAAAAAATACGGCCTGTAAATGGGTCAGTCAACAGCATACAATAAACCCTCTTGTGCATCCATCCAGTGGTATTGTTAACAGTACCAGTGGTTGCGTGCACAAAGGCATTTAACTAAGCAGTTCTTCCTATGCTAAATTAACCACTTCAGTCTTGACACCCTACTGTACAGAGAGTGTACTGACAACTAAGATTTCAGGCAGTGACATTTTAAGACAGGACATGACAGTTACAGTGAGTGGCCAATTAACTCTTTCGAGACGTGCCGCTATATTACAGATCAGGAGACAGATCAACCATTTTAGTTCAAGGGTGGTGCCAGAATAGCTTGGTGCCTCGCCACCAAGCCATTCTGACAAACGGTCAACAAAATTACATGACATAGCCTGTGCCAATTTTCAGTAAAACACAGCTCATGCCCTCTGCCAGGGTTACACATCCTCAAAAAGGCAGGGAGTTACATACCTCCATACCTCCAGCGGCGATTTTCATACCCTCTTTCAAAATTGTACAGGGTCTGCATACCCTCCAACACATTTGACAGAGGGTATCATGGTGACTGGTAAAATCGATGTTATCCTACAATGATATACATATTATTCAGTCACTCACGTTATCTGCTTATTGCCTTGTGTGTCTTGTGTAAATAAAGTAACATGAATGATTAAAACAGCAATACTGTGCTTAAATTTGTTTTATTTATTGAACAAAGTTGAGTCACCACTAACCAACTAAATACTGTATTGTCAATACCACTGACAGAACTTATTCACATGACCCAACCCTTTGCAGTGATTTCTGTACGCATTCATACCACCATACAAATTCACATCCTTTCTGCAGATTTTTATTACACAATTGAGAGTTCCAGTATTTGAAATGAACCCTCCATTTGTAAGTGATGAGGAACATCAAATTTGTAAAGCTGCTGCTCAAGTCACTTATTAAAGGGCTTTTTTCACATTTTTGATAAGGGTGGTTCAGGACAACATTCTTCCCATAGGTATTAATAATAGGATCATCTCACATTAAAAGTTTTTTCAGTACTGTTTAATCTTTGCTGTACTTCGTAGGGCAAGTGTCCTACACGTATACATTTATGCCATCTCTCTCTCTTTTGTTTTTAAGACCATGCAGTGTGACTCCAGGTATTCCTCGAACACATACTGGGGATTATTATCAAACTGAAAATATTTAATTATCTTAATAAGAAATGGAATTATTAACATTCAAAGTCACAATACCCTTATTTGCACTTCGTGGGGATTTAAGTCCCCATACTTTTATATAGGCGGCCAGCTGTGGCTGCCTTTCCCAAAACACTGCTCCAAGCATATTTACATCACAACAGATGGTAAGCCCTCGCGCTGGGACCATACGGCGTTGAGGCGCGTCCCCTGGGTGGTGGATAGGGGGTCCCTCGTGAGAGGGGTGCACCGAATGAAATAAGGTGCCGTGAACCAACATGGTCTAAGGGAAGGTGACCCCGACAGAAAACCCCTGGTCCTCCTAGTAAGGGGGTTGGGCGTGGGGGTAGCTTCCCCACCCTGCAAAAAAGGAAATAGCTACAAAAACGCCGACGAAAAGACTAACAGTAATTCCTTTCCTGGAGGAGGAAGGTTCTTCTACTAGAAGACTTATGACGTCCTGTGGTGAAAGCCGGAAGTCTTCGGAAGCCACAGGACCGAGCCGCCTCTCTCTATCCAGGGATACAACCATGGGCACATGGAACGTCAAGACCATGTACCAGAGCGGCAAGGCCGCCCAGATAGCAGCGGAAATGCAAAAGTACAACCTTTCCCTGCTAGGCATCAGTGAAGCCAGATGGACGCAGTCTGGCCAGAAAAGGCTGTTAAGTGGGGAGATGGTTCTGTATTCAGGTCATGAAGAGGAGAATGCCCCCCATACAGAAGGAGTAGCACTCATGCTGTCACCAGTGGCACAGAGAGCGCTGATGGGCTGGGAACCTCTTGGGCCAAGAATTATAACAGCAGCCTTTAGAACCAAGAAAAAGCTCAAGCTGAACGTCATCCAGTGTTATGCGCCCACCAATGACAGTGACGAGGAAGAGAAACAAGAGTTCTACGACCGACTCCAGAGTGCCGTGGACAAATGTGCGGAGCGAGACATCACCATCGTCATGGGCGATTTTAATGCCAAAATAGGGGAGGACAACACCGGATACGAAGAGGTGATGGGGAGACAGGGACTAGGCTCGGAGATGAGTGAGAACGGGGAGAGGTTTGTAGACTTTTGTGCTCTAAACCGACTTGTCATTGGAGGCAGCATCTTCCCACACAGAAGAATACACAAAGCAACTTGGGTCTCACCTGACCATACAACAGAGAACCAAATAGACCATATCTGCATTAGCAAGAAATTTAGAAGATCCCTTCAAGATGTTTGAGTGAGGAGGGGAGCAGATGTCACCTCAGACCACCATCTGCTTACCTTAAGAATGAAGCTCAAGCTAAAGAAAAGCCGCACAGAGACAACAAGAAGACAGCGCTATAATGTAGGCCTCCTGAGAGAAACTGGAGTTAGAGAAGAGTTCAAACTGGTGCTGTCCAACCGGTTTCAAGCGCTACAGGAGCTAGTAAATGAAGAGGAGGCGGTCACCACAGAACAGCAGTGGAAGGCAGTTAGAGAGGCGCTGAACTCAACCTGCAAAGACACTGTAGGGTTCAGGAAACACCACCACAAGGACTGGCTGTCGGCACAGACCTTGAAGAAGATAGAAGCGAGGAAGCAGAAGAAAGCAGCGGTCAACAACAGTCGCACGAGAGCAGCCAAAGTAAGGGCACAGGGGGAATACTCGGAAGCCAACCGTGAGGTGAAGAGGAGTATCAGGGCAGACAAGAGGGCCTACACAGACAGCCTGGCAGCAGAGGCAGAAAAGGCAGCAGGCAGCGGCAACATGAAACAGCTCTACGACATTACCAGAAGATTGTCGGGTAAGTATGGCCATACAGAAAGACCAGTAAAAGACAAAGAAGGCAAGCCTATTGCAGACAGAGCAGACCAACTCGACAGATGGGCCGAGTATTTTGAAGAGTTACTGAACAGACCTAGCCCACCCAACCCCCCCGACATCCAGCCGGCAGAGACCGACCTACCCATCAGCTGTGACAGACCCAGCCGGGAAGAGATCAGAAAAGCAGTGGCATTTTTGAAGAATGGCAAAGCAGCAGGGCCAGATGGCATCCCAGCGGAGTCTCTGAAAGCAGACCTAGAGACAACAGTTGAGATGCTGTACCCACTGTTTGGAAAGATCTGGGAAGAGGAGGTGATGCCAGCTGACTGGAAGGAGGGGTACCTAATCAAGCTTCCCAAGAAAGGCGACCTCAGCAAGTGTTCCAACTACAGAGGAATCACCTTGCTGTCAGTACCAGGAAAGGTCTTCAACAGGATCATCCTAGAGAGAATGAAGAGCTCCGTTGACCCCCAGCTGAGAGACCAGCAAGCAGGATTCAGGAAGAACCGATCATGTACAGACCAGATCGCCACTCTCCGCATCATCGTGGAACAGTCTCTGGAGTGGAGCTCCCCGCTGTACGTCAACTTTGTGGATTATGAGAAAGCATTTGACAGCATGGACCGAGAGACTCTGTGGAAACTCCTACGACACTACGGTGTACCCACAAAGCTCGTCCGCCTGATCAAGAGCAGCTATGATGGCATGACATGTCGCGTGATCCACGAAGGGCAGTTCACCAGAGAGCTCCAGGTCAGAACTGGTGTCAGGCAGGGGTGTCTGCTGTCTCCGTTCCTCTTCCTACTGGCCATAGACTGGGTCATGAAGATGACCACAGAGCACAGACGAAGTGGAATACAGTGGACACTGTGGACACAGCTTGACGACCTCGATTTTGCAAACGACTTGGCATTACTGTCCCACACTCATCAACAAATGCAGGACAAGACCACGAGGCTTGCTGACATCTCGTCCCAAGTGGGCCTCACCATTCACAAACAGAAAACAAAGACAATGAGGCTGAACGCAACCAGGGAAGAACCAGTCTTGCTTGCTGGCACCCCGTTGGAGGAGGTGGAGTCCTTCACCTATCTCGGGAGCATCATAGACAAAAAAGGCGGCACTGATGCAGATGTCAGAGCACGAATCGGTAAAGCCAGAGCAGCCTTTCTCCAGTTGAAAAAAGTGTGGAGTTCCAGAGAGCTGTCACAACACACCAAAATCCGGATTTTCAACTCCAATGTAAAAGCAGTTCTCCTATATGGAGCAGAGACATGGAGATTGACAAAAACCACAGTCAACAGAGTACAGACCTTCATGAACAGTTGCCTTAGAAGAATTTTGAAAATCCACTGGCCAGAGAAGATCAGCAACGTCAGACTCTGGGAGAGAACAGAGCAGATAACAGCAGAGAATGAAATTGGGCGAAGAAGATGGGGATGGATCGGTCACAGTCTGAGAAAGCCAGCTTCCAGTATCACTAGGCAGGCATTGTCATGGAACCCCCAGGGAAAGAGGAAAAGAGGTAGGCCGAGAAACTCCTGGCGTCGAGACCTCCAAGCAGACATCAAGAGACTGGGAACCACCTGGAGTAGAATCGAAGGAGAAGCACAGGACAGGAGTTGCTGGAGGTCTCTCGTCGACGGCCTATACCCGGGTAGGGGTGACAGGCGTAAGTAAGTAAGTAAGATGGTAAGCATTGCTTGCAGATAATGGTACACACTCCGGGGAAAGAACGCCTGTAATTTTGTAGTGTCCAGTGTGTGAACCAGTCTGATATAGTCCAACTAAAACAGGCACATCTACATTTAGTTGGAGAAGAAACTCTGCGGTGCCAGCACACACAAGGTAATAAAGTCAGTCATGAATACCAATATGCTTAGGTAAAGGTCCCATATATATATATATACATGGCGCGTCTTCGTTCTGTGCACATAAAATTTCCAATTATGTTACTCTATGGGTACTTGTCCATGCAGAAAGCATGACGCAATTTTTATTAGAGCAATTGAAATGCGTGTGGACAAAAGATCCCCACACTTGTATGTATACGCAATACATACAGACCATATATGGAACGTAGGCATATGCGTGTGGTCCATTGTCCAGGAAGAAGCCTGTCGGTAGTCACTGATTTCAGCAGGGACTGTGTACACAATCTCAGGTTTCTAGTTACAGACTGGTGTGTATGTCAATTGTCAGGCTTGGTCAGCGGCCGGGCCAAAAGCGAGCAAAGAGTGTGGGAATTTGGTCTTCACTATATGAGCGGTTTGCGGATTTTTTTCACCGGGAAGAGCTGATCATAAATTTCAACAGGAAGTGCATGAAGGTTAACTTAACTTCCAGTTTTGATGGAAAACGTCAAAGCAACCCTGTTTCACACAAAGGGCTACCGAACATGGTTCACACTGGAAAGTTGTCTGAATTCTGTTTCCAGAGGCAGTTGATCGTTGATTCCGAGCACACACAACACAATCTCGTTTGCCTCGTAATGTCGTAATTTTGCTTGGTTTGTGTCCGTATAGATTCCACTGAGAAGGCTGTACTTGCATCACAGTAAGTCCTGGACCAGAAAGAAACAAACAATGTAAACCTTTTCTGCAGTAATAGAGCTTCATGTGCAGATACGTGATTTTGGACCCTTCAGTTCTGCACGCTTTAAGGTCCAAAAAACAAACCAGTACACCTTCTGTTTGTCCATCCATGGCTAAAGCTGTGAGTGGCCGAGTCAACTGTAACCACCTGAAGATTGTATTTGTCCTTTTGGCTTTTTCAAAAGCCATTGGCTAAGGACCTACTTCAAGTCACCTCAGGTTGCATTTCTCACTAAAAGTGTGCATGGAAAGCTCACTGCCAATTAAATTCAATGCTAAAGTATGATGCTCTGTTTTGAAAGTCATGCTGACTAAAAGTCTACACAACATTTTCATAAGAATGAGCGTTTTATGCAGCATTGTCCACACAATGTGATGTCCAAAAGTTACAAGGGGCTTTTCAGATAGTATGAGACCAAGTGTTTTCTTGCATGACCACCAAATTGAAAAAAAGAATATGTCACTCTAGTCTAAGAGCAAACTATCATGCAAGTCATGGCAAAATATCGTAAATATTTATCCAGCAGTTTTTGATATATAGCATTTTCTCAAACATCATGTTTGGACACTACCTCAAAACATGGCCCAAAACTTGACGTTTTCCACATCTGATTTTTCAGCCTTTGTAATAGAAAGCGTAGCACTCTGAAAATCGGAGGCACAGGTACTAGTCTTTAGCATGCTGCTAAACCTACCTCTGCTCCATCTAAAACAACAGTTGGTAGGTGGATAAAGCATTTTTTTCTCAGGAGATACTGGCTGTGACGTGAGCATGGGGAAAGACAAAATCTGTAATAAAAAGTTAACTCCTCGAGTCCTGGCAGTCATCGATGAAAACAAGATATAGCCTTACAGCAATTGATAAAAATGTTGCTGTACATTTGTCATCTGTTTACAGAGCCTTGGCTAAAGGATTTTGATACAGGAAGGTCTGCACGCGTAGAGTTCAGTATTTTTTTAGAGGGATAGCCTACACAAGTATAAAAACTGTGGCCCTAGATGCTTAAATGAGATAGTTTGGATGTGCAATTGTGAGCCCCACAGAGAAGTCCAAATTAAGGCCAGGATGTACACTGGCGGGTCTTCTCCTAAAATCACAAGGAGACGTCACTCTCAAAATAAAGTTGTGTACACTGTCTTTTTGATACTGACAGTGCTGTTGTACAAGTATCATGCAAGGTAGCATGTACTACACTGACTGTACTTGCTGAGGTGAACAGATTCTAGAAAATGCAAAAACAAATACTGGTTATGCCTAAAATCAAAATCCTACATAAAAAGCACCTGCCCATAAGTAATAGCTGGTAAAAGAATACTTTCAACAGGAGAATGTCCAAACTTTACCACAACCTGCCCAATTCCATGATCTGACCTGAACATGCATTTTTCCCATTATTCCTATACTTCAAGAAATGAAATGCCTTGCTGGAAGCATTTAAACACTCGCTCAATCCTCAGAATAGTTATTTTCCAGTGTCTGTCATCACCCCTAAAAATAACTTCTTTCGAGTATTTCTGCAGTGGATTGAATGACTAAACAAGTGAGTGGCAGCAGAGGGGAAGTGGTTCCATCGGCTCCGCAAGAAAATAAATTTTAGTTGTGAAAATATTGCAAAAAAAATCTATTATTATTATTATAATGAGTATCAAATATCTGTAAACACCCTTGCAACTTTTTTGATGTCCAAAACTAAAGCCTTCCATCTGGTCCTCCTTATGTAAGAATGAGAGTGTAAGATACAGAAGATCCTGCTTATGTATGCTTCAACATTTCAAGGACTTATAAGTAATGTTCTGGCAAGTTTCTATGGTAGACTGCAAAACACCCTTGCTTCACACACAGGGCTACAGCACACTTTTCACACTGGAAAGTTGTCTGAATTCTTTTCCCAGCTGCAGTCCTATGTCCTTTCTGAGCACACAAAACACAAGTTTTTTGCCCACGCAAAGTTGTTATTTTGGTTGGCACATGTCCACACCGTGTCCACTGATCAAGCTGTTGCTGCATCACGGGAGAGGGAATACCTAAACCAGACAGAAACAAAAACAGCTAAGCCCTCAAGGCTTTTCTGTACTTAATAACATAACAAATAGTCATACACACTCAACAAATGCAAACAAGTTGTTTAAAATGCCCACTATTTTACGGTACATGTGCAATATCAGCATGGCAACCTCAAATGATTCCATAGATACACTCTGTGATGTCAATTCCTCCTCCCCCATCAGTTTAATATAACTAGGGTCTCACAACTGAAGCCAATTTCACTGGATCCAAAATGTCTGCAGCACAGGCTCTTGAGATGCCTTCTCTGGAGCCTCAGGTGAAACATGCCCCGCCCCCTGCCTGATGCTGATGCCCACCTAACCCCTTTGTTCACACAGCTACCAGTACTGTAAATAGCACTAGCAGTTGCATGCACATGACAGTTAAAACCGGCATTAAGATACAGCGTCCCCGCCTTTATTGGGTAGAGAGGTAGCTGATCAGTCTCTCATCTTTCTGTGTCTCACATCAATCTGTCTTCAACTTGTTCAAGTTCAGTTGGACAGTTGCAGCTGAGCATCTATAGACTTGGTGCAATTTCTTTCTGAAAAACATAAAAAATAGTGTGAAAGAAAGGTTAATAAAGCAAATGAGTACTGACAGATGATGACAAGAGGTAAACAGTATCTCATACACAAACTTTTAAATGCTGCAGTATTGTAATTAACTCTAACAACAGCAAGAAGTTTGCAGTTCATTTCAGAGTGAGGAATGTCTAAGATGTTCTGAGCAGCAAGAAGCCTTCTACTGTTCTATTCTTGGCTAGTAAAATAATCCAAATAAAATAAGGTCATCTATATAAAAAATGCTACTCTTTGCTGGTCAGTCAAAGAGATGAAAATATTTTTACATTTCAGTCTACTAGATCTTTTTTCCTGTTCAAAAACACTGCTTCGCATATTTTTTACAATTTTTTTTTTTTTTTTAGTACGAAGACTTCTGTTCCAAAACCCTGCAATAAGATTAGAACCAAATGTACTCATGCCTTACCTTATCTCTCACATTTCTGTTCAGACATGGCTGCACATCTCTTCTGTGGGTACTGCATCATCTCCCATTTTAGCACTGGCAGTGTCCACAGAACTCTTCCCCTTGATCACACTACTTGTAGTGCTCTCAGACTCATCTTGCATTTTGTCTCTTCTGAAAAGCTGTTATGTATAATTGCTTTGCTTACACTCTCCAAAAGTACCATTATCTGTAAAGCTGAAGACAAATTTCAGCACCATTTGTGTCTGTTATGCCATGCCGATACACCTAATGAACGTATATAATGGCAGTTTGGATACACAGCAACTGCACATGCATAAATTTTACACTTGAGTTGTTCATTCTGTGCATCTGTTACCGCCTTACTATATTTTTAGCTGTAGTTTGTACAGATAGCGCAATATTTATAGAGCATTCATTGTCAAAGTACTGGATATATAGACAACATGTGTACACAGGATGATCCTGTGTCTAAATGAACCATAGCTAGAGCAATATGCAGCATCTCGTAATCATCTGTTGCAGAAGCATTTCTTTGAACAATTATGGCAGTAGTGGGCTTTTAAACATGCTTCTTCAGACAAATATCATGCCCAATACTGCCGCATCTGTTAACATGTGTTCGCAGACAGAATCTAGTGTGGTTTTCAAGTATCACGCCGTACTACTCTTCCTGTTGCCGGTAGTTGCACTAGGCCTTTTGATATACGCCATCACCATAAATTTGCGCTGTCATGTGTGATCATAACAATTTGAAACCAAACAAAGCAACAAAACTTAACATAGTCTTCCTAACCTGTGAACTTGTCCTTTAGAAAAGATCACTGAAATGAGCAAGTATACTGGTAGAATCACCATTAGTGCGCTGGTATCCAGGTAATTCAGAATAAACCTGAAATATGACCTTGACCTTCCAACAAGTCACTCTAATAATAAGCAAGTGTTAAACTTAAAGCAACAACAACAAAACAACTACCAAAAAAACAAAAAGGGCAAAGCCCTCGCAGTTCACATGCAACTGAGACAGTTCTCTGACCTGTGTCCTTGACCAAAGGTACTCAGATGAGCCAGTGTTATAATACATGTAGTCAAGAGGCTGGGTATAACACTGCCAGGCATGTATAGAACAACACTCCCATACAACCTGCTGGAGACGCCTGATGCACATCCACTGGCAGGACCGACTTCCAGATACAGAGGTCCTTGCAAACGCAGGTCTACCCAGTATTTACACTGCTGCAGACAGCTCAACTCACATGGGCAGGCCACGTCGTAAACTCATATGCATGCCAGATAATCAACTCCCAAAGAGACTCCTGTATTGTGAACTCTGTGAGGGTAAAAGCTATAGAGGCCACCATTCAAGGACAGTTTGAAGGAGTCTCTGAAAGGCTTCAAAATCAGTCATGACAACTGGGAGGACATGGCATTGGCAACAGACATGCCAGGTTGGAGGAGTGCGGTTCACAAAGGCGCCAAGCATTTCGAAAGGTAAAAAGTGGAAGCAGCTGAACAGAAATGCTCTCTCCAAAAGGCTCGAGCCAGCAACTGTGTTCCCACAGCGTCAGCAAACCATGAACGCACAACATGTGGGAGAACATTTTATTCATGCACTGGCCTCATCAGGCAATTGCATACTCATCACACATGAGATGGAGGGGGGACTAATTATTTTACTATGGTAGACTTTAATTATGCAGCTTGTGTAATAATGTGTAATAATGTACTGAGATGTTTGTATAATAAGTAGTGAGGGTTAGGACTAAGTTGAAACACGCGTATTATGTATGCATATGTAGAGGTGGGTGTGAATGTATAAGTGCCGCTCAGTTCAGTCCATAAAAGATGTTTGTGTGAGATGTGTAAGAGTTATGTGTAAAGATTTTGTAGTGTTTACTTTATATCCATTTGGAATTTGTAGCTGTGCAAGTGCAGGGAGAAAATGTTCATAATTATGCTATAATGTTTTTATGTCTTGTTTGTACTATTTGTTACTGATAAATGTACCACAAGCGAATTTCTCTTTTTGAGATAATAAAGTACTCTTATTCTTATTCTTTGGGCGAAGAAGATGGGGATGGATCGGTCACAGTCTGAGAAAGCCAGCTTCCAGTATCACTAGGCAGGCATTGTCATGGAACCCCCAGGGAAAGAGGAAAAGAGGTAGGCCGAGAAACTCCTGGTGTCGAGACCTCCAAGCAGACATCAAGAGACTGGGAACCACCTGGAGTAGAATCGAAGGAGAAGCACAGGACAGGAGTTGCTGGAGGTCTCTCGTCGACGGCCTATACCCGGGTAGGGGTGACAGGCGTAAGTAAGTAAAGTAATTCTTATTCTTATTCTATTTCCGTGGTCTTCATGGACACTGATGGACAAGATGGACAAGAACCAACACATATAGTATACTATGCAGGACTCCCGTTTTAGCACGTCTATGAGTTTCTGACGCACTAAAACTCAAAATCATGAACATTGTATTAAAAATGTTATGAAGGGGTAGGCAGACACTATAATTCAGCGCATCTGCATTGGACACAATATGCTTCCGCCAACGTGCGAACCGTAACAGTGCTAGTTGTTCTGATTTTCGTGATGACTTGGTTTGCTTAGCCACAGATGTGTTCAGATTCTACTGAATCCAGGGTCCGCACGAGCTTAACTGGACCAGGCAACCTGTTAGTTTACGAGTGGTGTCAGTATGTTAAAACAAAGTGCACAATGCATGTTGAACGCGTTATTTGCTGTTACCTTAGCCATTCATACTATTACTTTCGATTTTGACGCGAGTCAGTCAGGTCAAACTGAAGGACAGCTTTTTTTACTCTTCACCTACCTGGGGTGTTCGGCATCAATTAGTGTCCCATAACTGTTCCATGTATAATTTTATCTGTGTTGAGGATTAGGCTGAACCACCCTGATGTCAAAACAAAAAAAACATTTGCAGGGTGAAGACTCTAAACCGTATGGCTTGCAGTTGCAGTGGTCTTCTTGATGAGGCTTCAGGGGTTAAGAAGTTTCTAGTGTCACAAACCCACACTGACAGTGACACAAATAAGACATCTACACAGCACACAAGACAAAACAATACAAGAAAGGTAAAGCCCTCTTGGCTCAATTGAAGGGCCTAACCCCCAAAATGTTCTTACCTTTGACCTTTTTTTTTTTTTTTAAATCACTCAAACGTATCAGACATAGAACTTTTTTTTAAAAACTGTTTTGTCAACACATGCATTTGTCACATCTGTTTTCCTCTTTGGACACTGACCTTAACTTTTTCCCATCGTAACGCGACCCTGGTTGCGTTAGCCGCGCTTGCCCCAGCCATCGTAACGCGACCCTGGTCATGTTCTGCTCGTGGCTTGCACTGCAGGTTTTTTTAAATCGCATTAAGCACAGCAGATGGTCAATGGGAAGCAACCACTATAATATGTTTCACCAACTATTTCTCTCTGAAAGTGACTGCCCTTGTGGGAATGTAGTGTGTTTAGTCACTGTCGACACGAATTTCTTGCAACTCACTCATTGTTTCCAGAACTAGCGATGGCATCGGAACAATGGCGACCTTATTGAAAACTGTAATTTGATAGTGTTCAAGCTTCAACAGTTTTAATAATGTGAAGTGCTCTGCAGATTCTGAAGGAACTTGAGAAAGTGGTTAGATCTGTTTTGGATGTGTGCAATCATGTCTTCACTTTTAGTGTGTGTGGCTGAAGACTTTTTTAGCCCTGCTTTTCACATCAGCCCAAGAGACAGTTGGAGGCAGTGTTGTGAGAGGTGTCATCATCATCTTGTTTCTGATGAACTGTTCAGACATATTTCACAACAGTTGCATTTTCTAATTTGTGTGTGATTTCTCTGCTTGTGGAATACAATTTTCTGCCATGTTGGTGAGTACATCTTGGTTTTTTGTTGCATGTTCTTACACTGTTGCTACCAAACTTTTTTTTTCATTTGTTGCTCCACGATGTTTGTTCTGTTGCATAATAATAAAATTGGTTGACTTCCCACTAAACATGCACATTTTTGAAAAGTACTTTTAATGTTCTTTCCAAGGAGACCCAATTTATTTATGGTTGTTAGCTTAGGAGGCTGTGAAAATTAATTCAATCTATCCCAAAAACACACATCACCAGGGAACACATGTCCTCACGACTCCTTGTCCTGCTACGTCAGCAGGGAACTGAATAGCTGAGCACTGAACTACGATGGGAAAGAGTTAAACCATTTGATGCCAGGCTGTTTGTATTATTCTGTGCAGAGGAAATGAGAGGTTTTGACTTGTGCACTACTGATATGTACTATAGCCTTCTGCCAAGCCCCCAGAGGAACGAGTCAAATGGTAACTCGTGGTTTGAGTCAACTAAAGTCAAAACTATGCAGTTCCCTCCCCTCTAAGTCAAAGTCAAACAGCAAACATAAATTCATCAAACAAGTGAGAATGCAACCATCTTTTTTGACACAAAAGCTGCATCCATTTACCACAAAGGGGTTAAGTGTGGTCAACCTCAATAGTATAGAAAAGGAAGGTTTTATCATTTACTACCTATATATGGGTCACTCTACAAAACTGTGCAACGTAAGGGGTGCCTAGTTTCAACTGGCTGTAAAAAACATCTGCTAATTTACTTTACTCAATGAACGGTACTATGCTGTTTCAGAGTGATGAAAGAGATAGTACTGATAACTGCATGGGAAAATATCAAGTCTTTTGATGTTTAATTATTCTGAACGTGTGTGAGGATGCACGAAAATGGCGGTCCCGATTGTGACATAGCTGTAACCCCTCTTCTGTCTTCACTTGTGTTGCGGATCTTTCATTTATGGTTTAAAATATAAAAATATGTAATCATATTGTCTTTTACAGTTTCTGTAAGTGATCATTATGATCTTACAACCAGAAAAGTATTTTAGAAAACACTTGATAAAGATACAATTTAGTTCATGATTGACGTAACACGCGCTTCCACAACCAACCAAAGTATACACTTTGCCATTCAGACATGCCTGGCGTATGAATACTCGTATAATCACGTTCTTCAAGATGGCGGATGTGTTTAGAATGTTTAAAAGGGTATATAGTTTGGTAAAAGCTTTGTCCTTCCTGTATTTTGAGCTTCAAAGTTGGACGTGTGCTTTCGTTTCCTGTTTTGAATGTTACGTCAAACTGAACAAAACAAGCTCAATTAATACTAAGCGCTTCACTTTTGGGGACTTTTTCTTGCCCTAGTTTTTGATGTGTATCGCGGAAGGATACTTGCACACACCGTTGCTTCCCTTGCTTTGAACAGAGAAAACCACGTGTGTTTTTGTTTTCTCTTCCGTTTTTCAGAGCGTGTTACGCGAAACAGAGCAAGCCGTATCGAACCTTCAAGATAAGCTTTCTTTAAGTACAAACTTATTGATCAGTCCAAAATCATGGCAGTATACTTAAATTTAGATACTGTTATCTTGTGCATTGACTTTGAAGGACGTTTATTACGATTTATCGTACATAAATTTTGCTCCTTGATCAAGCCCAGGTTTTTACTCATTCTGATCTGACGCTTGCTAAACTCAAATGAGACCACCATAGACTTGTTCCGACCTTGATTATTCCACTATGTAGTCATGTATGGCCCAGGAAATACTGTTTTCGTTGAATTTATTTTCAAACACTTCGTTTGAAGTGTAATTGTCCTCACTTATGTTGAACGCAACCGGAATACGAATGACTGTCCGACATGTTTGATTCTTGTTACGTCAACCACATGAAAATGGTGATTTTTCCGATTAAACAGAGATATTACTGGCCTTTATTGTTTCTTGTGCCAGTAAGTTCATTCTTGTTACTTTGCTATTCAGCATCACTACATTTACAGAATCCCAATGCCTTTAAAATAAGATGTCCAAGTATGTTTTCTGGTGTTTGATGTAACCTGAAACTTCAGATAGTTACTTTGGTATCTCGTTATACAAAACTATACACATAATAAAGGATTTTAACTATTTTTAATGGTTGATCTCTCTTATCATGCTTTTCTAGACTACAGAGACGTGATTCCCTGCAAACTTATCTTTCATTTCATACGAGAGTTCACCAATTTCACTGATGAAGAAAGTTGGTTTCTATGTTACATCAACTACCATTTTTAAAACATATGGTTCTGAGCAACTGCAAAAGTCTCTATTTTCAAAATGTGCTTCAGCATCACTACATTTACGGAATCCCGATGCTGTTAAAATAAGGCATCTAAGTATGTTTTCTTGGGTTTGATGTAACCTCAAGATTCAGATCGTTACTTTGTCATCTCGTTTTACAAAACTATGCACATAATAAAAGATTTTCACTATTTTTAAGGTTTGGTCTCTCATATCATGCTTTTCTAGACTACAGAGTCATGATTCCCTGCAAACTTATCTTTCATTTCATATGAGAGTTCACTAATTTCACTGATGAAGAAAGTTGGTTTCCATGTTACATCAACTATCATTTTTAAAACAAATGGTCCTGAGCAAATGTAAAAGTCTCTATTTTCAAAATGTTCTTGTCAGTGAATTTGCTGCATGTTACTTATGTTGTTTCACTACATAGAAATGATCTACATATCTTAAAACTTCTTGTGGGTAAACTAAATGAGCTGCCGAGCGACTTTTCATTTTCACTAAGTGCTTGGCACAAGCTTGCTTCCAAAACTCATTATTATGCTTTTTTTTTTTTTTTGGTGGTTTGTCTTGAAGTGTTTCTAAACCAAAATAAACCGTCTTGTTTGATCCTGACTTTCATTTTTGTACAGTATTTCGACGATGTATTTGGTTTCCACGTTACATCAAACAAATTTCGTACCACGTAACTTTACCATCCACATCTATGCAAACACATTTATATATTATCTTTTTTTTTGTCAAAACATCATACTTTGGACATGCATCTTCAAGAAAAATGATAAAAATAAGTATCCCATTGAGTTTGTTTTTTCATGGTTGGTGTCACACTTTTGCTACACAGCTTTGTAGAGTGACCCATATACACATGTGCTAACTCTGATTAAAAAATTAGACTCAAAACTTAAATTCTACTTAAAAAGTCATTTTTCACACTATTGCCGACATCTTGCAACCCTCGACCTGTCAAGAGTGGTCACACATCAATTTGTATGCACAGAAATATCCTAATAATATCTGGTATTTTGGCACCAAGTTTGGCGTTGAAGTGAAAAGTTATTGGACAAAACACAACTTTTGTCAATATATATCTAGCTTTTTTTAACACACTTTCTGATCTTCAATGACCTTCACCTTTGAGAGAGGTCACTCAAATTGGTATGTATAGAACTTAACAAAAAAACTTTAAACATTTAGGGCTTTTGTCCCCCACGAATGTGATTTCAAAGACGGGGCACCAAAAAGAGACCTGTACAAATTTTGACCCCAGCATGGGTTTGAACCCATGACCTTTCACACAAAAGTTGAACGCTCTACCACCGAGCCACCCAGCTCCCCTATAGAACTTAACAAGGAAATGTGGATGACTTGGTACATAAACTCACTTTTGCTCTCATACATGAGCCTACAATTCAAGTTTGATGCACAGCAGTTTGTGAAAATGTATGCTGGTATGTGATTTTGGACACTGTGGCATTAAGGACCAAAATCATAAACCAGCACACACATTGAAAAAAAGTAAATTTGACACCTACCTCCACTGGTTGAAGCTTGAGGGTCCCCTGGACTAAGACCTACAGGAGCTGCTTGCCCTGCTGCCTGATTGTGGAGGAGAGTGACTGGAAATGGTTCTTCTCCAAGGTGCTGCATGTTTCCGCCCATCAGAGGCGTACCCTCGTGCTGACCCACACGGTCAAGGCTCTCAGCAACCAAATTACTGAAATCGGGCTGGCTGATGTCTGGAAGCAAAACATTACAAGTCAGTCAGACCTTCCATTTCAAAATGTAAATGGGAGTACCAGCCCCTATGTGCATGTAGAAAGGAACAAACAAAACAAAAAGAGAATGCGTATGCCATAGTTTAACGTGAATCAATTGGCGAACAAAGGTTAGTCTACTTACTTGTTCAAGGAAAAGGATTGGATCAGTACACAATGGGTCACCATGAATATAAATAGGCCATTGTTAAAAATTATACAGATCAGTTTACATAACTGTAATCTCATCTCCAAGTTATCAGAAAAATATATCCTATTTTTAAACGTATCATTTTACCATTTTATTTTTAGACAAACTAGACAAAAGATGCAAACATTTGCCTAGATGTAATTGTAATTCTGTTTATGATGATAGTCCTCCAAATCAAGCCTACTGCATAGGCATAACAGAACTATATATAGCAAATGATAAAAATTATAATAATAATAATAATAAATAATAAAAGAGATTTGTTAAGCGCTTATTCTAAAAGTAGCTCTAAGCGCTGATACAATGAAAAGGCTAACAGCTAACACGCACACACACAAACATACGCACACACACACACATACACACACTCGTGACAATGGTGAATTGTGCATGGCTGGGGAAATGAACTAGTAAAAGGCAGCGTTGTAGAGGTGGGTTTTGAAAAGTGATTTGAATGAGGAGAGCGTTTGACAGGTTACGGACAGGGGTGGGGAGGCTGTTCCAAGTGGCGGGGCCAAGATGGGAGAAGGAATGACCACCATGTGTTTTACATTTGAAATTGGGAAGGCAAAATGTACGCATGTCAGAGGAAGCGCAGAGGGTGCGAGATGGAGTATACAAATGGAGTAAGTCAGAGATATAAGCAGGAGAAGTCAGGCTGAGAGTTAGAGCACATGCAGGACAATTTATATAGAATGCGTTCTTGTACGGGCAGCCAGTGGAGTTTCTTAAGGGTGGGGCAGACATGGTCACGCTTACGCACGCGCAGAACTAAACAGGCAGCACTGTTTTGCACTCTCTGCAGTTTATCTAGCTGGGTTTTATGCAGGCCACAAAGGAGGGAGTTACAGTAGTCTAACCGTGACAAAACAAAGGAGGAGACAAGGGTGGCAGTTGCTTCGGACGTCAGATACTGTCTAACACTGCTAATGTGCCGAAGTTCAATAAAAGCTGATCTGCACATAAGACTAACATACTTATCCATTTTGAGATCAATGACAATGAAAACACGAAAGTTTTTGACACTGTCAGAAGCAGTGATTTGATTTTGACAGAGAAGCGACTGGGAAGACAGGACAACTGTGAAGGTCACACACCAGCTGTGATAAGCATGGACTCTGTATTACCATCATTTAGCAGGAGTTTATTGCTAATCATCCAGTCTTTAACTTCTGTCAGACAGTTTTCCATGTTGGAAATTGAACAACCAGCTTCAGGAACGGTTAGTTAGTTAGTTATTTGGGTTTAACGCCGAGCAGGCGACTAAGGCCATCTCACGGCGGGATGGGTAAAAATCTGGTCAGCCAGACTAAAAGCAAGGTCTTAAGACAAGATGTAAATAGAGATTAAAAATCTCAGGCTAAAATGTCGCACATGTCTTTAAAAGAAACGTCTACAGACTCTCAAAAAGGGCAAATAAAAAAATTCACATAGTCTATGAATGCTCAGATCTTGTTAAAAATATTGCATTCTCTCAAAAAACTGAAGATTTTGTCCGGGGGAACATCCCGGAACAAAACCTTCAAGGAGTCTGCTGTGAAGTGTTTATATCTGGTGTCAATTAGGTCAGCACAATACAGCAAAAAGTGTCCAACAGAAAACTGCTCATCACAGGCAAAACACCATGGACGCTCATCCTGTTTAAGTAAGTAAGAGTGCGTAACATACGTGTGCCCGATGTGGAGCCGAGCAAGGACAGTCTCCCCACGGCGGCTGCCGCAGCGGAAAGGTAGACTGTCAGACAATTTAGGAAGAGCTTCATGAAGCTTGTTCCCTTCCTCTTTGTCCCACTCGGACTGCCACTCGCGGGCTATGTACGCACTAATCACAGGTTTAAAATCACTATAGACAGTCTGTGTGTCAGGGACAGGGTCACTGCGGGCACTGCTGGCAGCAGAATCTGCGATTCTGTTGCCTTCGATGCCCACATGGCCTGGGACCCAAATAAAAATGATGTCATAATATTCCTTCATCAAGTCTGCGTAGAGCTCTCTAATCTGCACCAGCAGTGGATGGTCTGTTCCCGCGCCCTGAAGGTTAGTTAGTTATTTGGGTTTAACGCCGAGCAGGCAACTAAGGCCATCTCACGGCGGGAAGCGTAAAAATCTGGTCAGCCAGACTAAAAGAAAGGTCTTAAGACATGATGTAAATATACCTTAAAAATATGTCAGGCTAAAATGTCGCACAGGTCTTTAAAGAAAACGTCGAAAGACTCTCAAAAAGGTCAAAATAATAGAAACATCATAATCTATAAACGCTCAAATCTTATTAAAAATATGGCACTCTCTCAGAAAACTGAAGATCTTGTCCGGGGGCACATCCCGGAACAAAACCTTCAAGGAGTCTGCCGTGAAATGTTTATACCTTGTGTCGATTAGATCAGCACAAGACAACAAAAAGTGTTGAACAGAGTACTGCTCGTCGCAGGCATAACACCATGGACGCTCCTCCTGTTTAAGTAAATAAGAGTGCGTAACATACGTGTGCCCGATGTGGAGCCGAGCCAGGACAGTCTCCTCACGGCGGCTGCCGCAGCGATAAGGTAGACCGTCGGACAACTTAGGAAGAACTTCATGCAGCTTGTTAGCTTCCTCTTTGTCCCACTCGGACTGCCACTCACGGGCTATGTACGCACTAGCCACATGTCTAAAATCACTATAAACAGTCTGTGTGTCAGGGACAGGGTCATTGCGGGCATCGTTGGCAGCAGAATCTGCGATCCTGTTGCCTTCGATGCCCACATGCCCTGGCACCCAAATAAAAATGATATCATAATATTCCTTCATCAAGTCCGCGTGGAGCTCTCTGATCTGCACCAGCAGTGGGTGGTCATTTCCGGTGCCCTGAAGGACCTGCAGGGCAGAAAGAGAGTCAGACAGAATCAGGAAGTTCCTTTCTCTAGATCGATAAGCATGCCTGAGTGCCAGCAGAACCGCCTGCAGTTCCGCACTAAATACAGATGAGTGGTCTGGGAGGCGGTGCTTAAATGGGCGTCTAGGATGGCGAGAGGACACTGCGGCCGCAGCCACTCTCCCATCCTCAGACTTTGACCCATCGGTATAGATGCGACAATAGCCAGGAAAAATTGAAAGCAGTTCATTGAGGCTCTGTTGGTATATGGCTGGTGGAGTAGAGTCTTTCTTGTGGGCAGTCAAGTCCAGCAAGATGTCAGGAACTGGTAAGAGCCAAGGTGGAGTGATGTGTTGCAGGGATTCCGAAACTCTGTCCAGGTCCAATCCGGCCGCCTGCAGATGAGGTCGGACACGGAAAGAAAGTGGACGGACAGCTCCCGGATGGGTATCGTACATCTCTGCAAACGATGGTTTAAAAACACAATCATAGGCAGGGTTGTCTGGATGGGCCTTCAGTTTCAGAACGTAGCTGAGCATGAGGCGGATGCGGCGGAGCTTGAGAGAAGGCTCCCCTGCCTCGGCATACAAACTAGGAACTGGAGACGTCCTGAAGGCCCCAAGACATATCCGCAGACCCTGATGGTGAATTGTGTTCAGACGCTGTAGCACAGACTTGGAAGCTGAGCCATACACCACAGAGCCGTAATCCAGTTTGGACCGAACAAGGGCCCGGTACAGACTAAGTAAGACAGTACGGTCCGCACCCCAGTCAGTACGACCGACGACACGAAGAATGTCGAGAGCCTTCTGACAAGAGGTTCTAAGGTAATTAATATGGTTGCGGAAGGTAAGTCTTTTGTCAAAAATGACCCCCAGAAACTTTGCCTCCTCGGCCACCTTAATTGGAACTCCAGCAATGCTCAGGCTAGGTTCTGGAAAAAATTTTGTCTGGTTAGTAAAATGCACACAGACAGTCTTGGAGGGCGGGAACTTGAATCCATTGAGAGACACCCACCCCTGGATGCGATCAACGCACAGCTGCAAGCGCCTCTCAAGGGACGCAAGTCCTCGACCACGTGCGCACAAAGCAAAGTCATCAACAAACAAAGAGCATTCAGAATCATCCTTGACGGCCTTTACAATATTATTAATTTTAATACTAAATAAAACAGGAGATAGAATGCTGCCCTGTGGGACACCCATCTCCTGTTCAAAGGAGTCGGAGAGGGTGGAGCCCACACGGACATGGAACGACCGGTTAGTCAAAAAATTGTGAATAAAAACGGGCAGGTGCCCTTTAAAACCCATGTCCAACAAGTCAGACATTATGCCATACTTCCAGGTAGTGTCATATGCCTTCTCAAGATCGAAGAAAATTGCATAGACATGCTGCTTGTTGACAAAAGCATCTAGAATAAATGATTCAAAGCGGACTAAATGGTCAGTTGTACTACGGAAGCGCCAGAAACCGCACTGGAGGTCTGTGAGGAGACCCTGTGACTCAAGATGCCACACCAGGCGGGCGTTGACCAGGCGCTCCATAGTTTTACATAAACATGATGTCAAAGCGATAGGCCGGTAGTTGCCCGGGTCGGAAGGATCCTTACCCGGCTTGGGGATCGGTACAACCACAGCCTGGCGCCAAGACGGCGGAAAATGACCAGTTCTCCAGATATGGTTAAAGGCCTTGAGAAGTACAAGGAGTGACCTCTCAGGCAGATGCGTTAGGAATTGATAGTGGACGGTATCTAGGCCAGCAGCAGAGTCATTACATTTCTGCAAGGCTTGCTGCAATTCTGATAATGTAAATGGGACATTATAGTCTTCTGAGTTATTGGACTTAAAATCACAAATACGAGACTCTCGCTTCTCCTTCTCTCTCTGGAAGAAAGGTGAATAGTGCTCCGTTGAAGAATTATGGGCAAAGGTGGAGGCAAGCAAATTGGCCACAGCTTTTTTATCTGTAACCAAGCTGGCACCATCTCTAAGATGGCCAACAGAAGCCGAGCCACCCCTGCCCCTAATTCTCCGAACAGCCTTCCATACTTTCTGGGACGGAGTCTGAGAAGTTAAAGATGAGACGAAGCGTCTCCAGGAAGCACGGCGTTCACGTTTAAAAATGTAACGAGCTTTCGCCCTCTGTTTTTTAAAGGTTAAAATATTCACTTGCGACGGATTACGGAAAGCACGTCGCTGAGCAGATTTGCGCGCTATTTGGGCCTTGCGGCACTCTTCGTTGAACCATGGTACTCTCGGCTTCCGAGGGACTGATGCGGAAGTTTTAGGGATGGTTTCACCCGCTACGTCCAACAAAATAGTAGTAAAAGAAGAAATAGGTTCTTCAGATGACATGACCACCTCCTCTGTAATAAGAGACTGACAGAGGGAGGCGAACAGAGGCCAGTTAGCTTTCTTAAGATTCCAGCGCCCCACCGGCGGATCCTCCCCACAGCTGACCGATGACAGGACTACTGGGAAGTGGTCACTACCACACAGGTCATCGTGAACCTTCCAGTCAAAGTCCAGCATGAGAGAAGGATCACACACAGTGAGGTCTAGAACAGAACTAGATCCTGAACCTGGGTTAGAGTATGTAGGTGAACCATCATTAAAGACACACAGGTTAAGTTGAGAAAAAACATCTTCTAACATCTGACCTCTGCCATCATAGTGGTCACTACCCCAAAGGTGAGCGTGACCGTTAAAATCCCCCATGAGAATAAAGGGATTGATTGATTGATTGTACATTGCTTAACGTCCCGACAGCAACAAGGCTTTCTCAGGACGTGCCTGCACTGCTTGTGAAAAAAAAAAACTAAACAGAAAATTGAATGTATGTCGCCAGCCAGTCAAATACGTTAAATAAACCTACAACATGGGGCCTAAATAAAGCTAAGACCATTTAGCAACACACATCCAATATCAAGAGCTACAGGCAGTGCAGACAGTAGGGAGAGTTTTTAAAAGGCAAATACAGGTGAATGGACAAAGGGTAGACAGAAACACATGCCCCAGAATAGAGAGAAAAACCCACCCTGTGGGGCTGACCAGGGTGACCCTGGGAACTAAAAAATACCTAACCCCACCCAAGTCCCCCAAGGCAGACCCGGGTGGGGTAGAATAAAGGGAGGGGGCAGTTGATCAACTAAATTTAAAAAATCATTACTACAGACCCGCAGGGATGGTGGCAGGTAAATGCTGCATATGGTTATGGTCTTCTTCAAGGTAACCCGAGCTACGACAGCCTGAAGACAGGTGTCGATGCTAACGGGGCTACATAATATTTGGCTACTAATGAGAAGAGCCACTCCACCCGAGCGCCTCTCCGAATCAGAGCCTTTATGTATGACATTAAAACCATTAAAGGACACAGGGTCAGAAGTCTTCAGGTAAGTCTCCTGAAGAGATATTACTGAGGGGTTATAGCACTTGACTAAAAGACGTAATTCCTCAAAGTTAGCTTGAAAACCACGACAATTCCACTGAAGCAGAGAGTCCATGATTATGTCTTATCTGGGGGTGCGGAGTTTTTCCCCCCTTTTTCCTTTGCCTTGGAAGGAGTCGGAGAAACAGAGGGGGGGCCGGCTCCCGGGCCTCCTCTGGTTCTTAGGAGATGAAGGGGGTGGAGCTGCCGCAGCATCGGCAACTTCCACTCCCTCCATCTGCTCCTCCAATGCAGCATATTTGTTTTGAAGGGGGACATCAGTGTTCCCCTTCTGGGCCCGTGCGCACGGCGGTCCCATAGATTTCTTAGACTTCTGGTCCTGGGCAGCGGTCCTGCCGCTAGAGTTAGCGGCCTTAGAAGGCTGACCAGAGCCAGAAACCTTTGGCGTTGACAAACTAGCAGGCTTGGGTGGGGGCTGAGGCTTAGGGGCAGGAGAAGGCGGTGCCACCGGACCGGTAGCGTCCGCCCTCTGCGTTCCCTGGCTCCTCGTCACCACCGGAGGAGGGTTACTCTCCAGGGGCGAGAGGATCCGAGGCTCCGCCCCCAACCAAGAAGTTGGGGTTTGACAAGAGAAGTCTTTGGTGGGGCGCTTGCCTGCCACCGCAGCACTGAAAGTATACACAAAGTTGTTATTTGAGTTTGGAGCAGCCTCAGCTGCACCAGGACCGTCAACCAGTTTTTTTGCGTCTGCAAAGGACAGCCCCTTCTCCACACGCACCTGCTGAATCCTGCACTCGGAGATCCAATGAGGGCACTTCTTCATAGCTGCCAACTTTGGAGAAATAAAAATCCTGACTGGCCGGGGTCCAGGGGCCGCCTAGGCCCCGGCAGGGTGCAGGGGCAGTGCCCCGCTGGGGGGTGCAGGGGGGCTACGCCCCCCGCTCGTAAACGAAAATCAGCATTTTGATGGCAGTTTGGAGGCCTCTCCTTGAAACAAAATTCAAAATAATAACCAGTTTGTATCCTTTAGTTTGAAGTTATTTACATTCACATCAGCACAAAAAAATCATGGCTGAACAAAATAAATCAATGGAAACGAAAAATCAGCATTTTGAAGGCAGTTTGGAGGCCTCTCCTTGAAGCAAAAATAAAAATAATGACCAGTTTGTATCCTACAGTTTGAAGTTTATTTACATTCACATCAGCACAAAAAATCATAGCTGAACAAACTAAATCAAGGACAATGGAAACGAAAATCAGCATTTTGAAGGCAGTTTGGAGGCCTCTCTTTGAAACAAAATTCAAAGTTTATCTACTCTTTTGATGGTGGGCAAGGGTTTGCAGCAGCCTTCAGGGACTGAGATGATGCTGATTTTGCCTTCAACAGCAAGTCCTCTCTCTTTCTCTTTCTCGTCTCTTTCGGTTTGTGTTCCACACTTTCATAATTATTTCACAAGATGCTCTTACTTTTTCATGCATTCCTTCGTTTATTCAATTCATCATTCAGTCTGACCGCCAGACAGTCTTTATTTTGTCTTCATTATACTTCGCTACTTATACTTATACTTGGTGTTTCTTACGTTTTTCGTGCAGACTGATGTCTTTTTGGCCGCCGTGACCGATGTTTATGTCCGCCCGGCACATTTTACAAAAGGCAAAGTGTTCCCCCTTTCTCGATTCGTCGATGTAAGGAAAGGAACGCTTGTAGTCTGGATGGAACTTCACCAAACACTTCTGCTTCTTAGGAGGCATGATTTTGTTGAAAATCGAAAATACTCTGTGACCAGTTGTGAAGATCGTTGAGCATGTGCTCGAGGGCAAATTCGAAGGAACCGGAAGAGTGGGTTGCATGTAGCGTGCTTAAATATAGTGTGTTAAGCTCGCTGACTTAAGGTCTTTCTTGCTTAGTAAAGCTCTTGCTTAGTGCGCGAGTGTTTTCTGTTGCATGGAGCGACTTTGCGATGTGCGTAGCTCCGAACGAGTTCTTAGCGAGCGGGGATAGGTTATTTATAGCTTATGGTGGGGTTCTCCCCTACGTCATCATAGATTGTAGAAATCGGCCAATAAAACGCACGGTTTTCGCTTCTTCTGACCTAACGGAAACGAAGTAGACAAAACGCCGGTGAAATGGCGGCGATGGAAAACAAGAAGTCAAGAGAGAAAGAATGGCAAATTTTTCGTGCAGGCAACCCTGCTTGGCAATCTAATGTAGACGTACATTAGTTAAGGAGTACCGTGTAGGCTCCCATAGTATGAGGATCTATGTCTCAAGTCTAATGTGGATGTACATTAGTTAAGGACTACCGTGTAGTAGGCTCCCATAGTATGAGGATCTATGTTTCTCTGACAACGGCTGGTGTTGGGTTATACCCATCGGTGTGCAGGGTCAGTTGAATCAGTTATGCAGACTCCTCACCGATAATTCCCAGATGTCCGTGAGACGAGGCTGGGTGGGGGGTCCGTGCGTTCCCACGTACATTTCGTGTTCCTCCTTCTCTATCCTAGATGGAAGGCTGTTTCTGCCACAAGGTTTAAGAGAGTGAATTCACATTTCCGTTCTCGCGTTAACACGGCAGCTAAGAACTCTTCCTCAGCTAAGCACGCCGCTACGCACGGGGGGGACCGTCCTTAGAATTAAGCACGCCACTAAGCTCGCTCCAGCAGATAAGCACGCTCATGCAACGCACATTTTCAGCTAAGCTTGTGAACTTAGTGCTAAGCAAGAAATTTGCGCACTAAGCAAGCATATGCAACCCACCCCGGAACAAACAGAATGGACGGAATTTGCCGCGCATGCGTAATCAAGACTGGCTGTGGGTCCCCGAAAGCTTAGCCGTACAGTATAGCGGTAGGCTCTCAACTACAGGCGCTTGACCCCGCGCGGTACGCCAAAATGCCTCGAATTTTAAAACAAAGCTTGAAAATATGAAAATCGGGAGAAATGTACAAAAAAACCGGAGAATCGGGAATTGAAAAAAAATCGGGAAATTCCCGATAAAATCGGGAGGGTTGGCAGCTATGCTTCTTGTCCGAAGCCATATGCGCCCCCTGGCAATTCACACACATGGGGATGGCTGTGCAGGACTCAGCAGAGTGTCCGGGCTTAGTGCAACGGGCGCATAGAGCCTCTGCCTGGCGGCATGTCTTCTGCCCATGGCCATACTTTTGGCACTTAAAGCACCGGAGGGGGAGAGGGACGTACTTTTTCACTTTTAGGGAGTAGTAACCTCCCCAGATGGTAGTAGGAGCTGTGGGGGTGCCAAACGTCAGGATGATGGTAGGGAGACGGATCTCCCTACCACCTCGTTTGGAAATGAAGCGCCTGACGTAGGTCACCCCCTGTGACTTAAGGTTCCGTACAAGTTCATCTTCAGACAGTTCGGCCAATGCTTGATCTTTAATCACTCCTCTAGAGGAATTCATTGTTTTGTGGGGAGTGACCTCCACTGGAGAGTCTCCGATGGAGGAGAGCCTCAGTAGCCCATTGGAGTGTGCCCGGGTACGGCACTCTACCAACAAGTCACCAGACCTGAGGCGCTGGGCCTCAGGCCTGCCAACACGGCTCCTGAGGGTCTCCCCTACCAGGAAAGGGTGCAGCTTTGAAACAGGCTTCTCTTTAACTTTGCTGTGGATAATGAGAAAGCGAGGCCAGACGGCCGAAACCTGAGGCGTCGCTTCCCCACAATCGGAGTCGCTATCATTTTCAAGGTCAATGTCAGTGGCTATGTGCCGCTTTGGTGCCAGTTTTGGTTTTTTGATATTTTCCATATTATAGTATGATAGATATTCATCCCCCGGGGGTCCCCGCCCGCCACCGAGCCCAACAAGGGAAAGTGCAATTGTCGGCGGGTCTCCAGCCGACGCACAATGGAGACTGCCCGAAAGATATACTCAAGGGGGTAAGCCCGATTGAACCGTTTGAGCCACCGCCTTCTATCACACTGTTGAATGCAGGGGAATACTGGCGTAGAGCACCTAATCAGCATCAGAGGCTATAGCATGGTGCTCCGTATAACAACCCGCATGTCAACAGGGGGATAGGGCTCGACGTGACAAGAGCCGATTGACTAGGCCGGTACGACTAGCCTCCCGTTTAGGCAGAAGTCAAGGCCAAAGTGGAGTGTTTCAGCCACCAGGATCCTCTTCTCCCCCGACACGGGTCTCCAAGCACAGCAAACACTTGGGATCCAAAGGACCAAAAGCTCATGAGTATTTTTAAGGACCAATCCAACATGGTAAGACCTGGGTTAGCACAGCTCCTTAAAAACTGGACCAGTGAAAAAGACTGACAACATATCTGCTGACATCAAGTCCTAATCCTGGACAAAGATGGCACCTGTCTGCTAGCCCACTCAGTCAGGGACTGAGGGGACTACCCACCCACGCCACGTGGAGGCCGGTGCCGGGTAGGCCGCCCTGAAGGGCCTGCAGGGCAGAAAGAGAGTCAGACAGAATCAGGAAGTTCCTTTTTCGAGACTGATAGGCATGCTTGAGTGCCAGCAGAATTGCCTGCAGTTCTGCACTAAATACAGAGGAATGGTCAGGGAGACGGAGCTTAAATGGGCGTTTAGGATGGCGAGAGGACACTGCAGCCGCAGCCACCCTCCCATCCTCAGACTTGGACCCATCCGTATAAAGACGACAATAGCCAGGAAAAATTGAAAGGAGTTCATTGAGGCTCTGTTGGTATATGGCTGGTGGAGTACAATCCTTCTTGTGGGCGGTCAAGTCCAGCAAGATGTCAGGAACTGGTAGTAGCCAGGGTGGAGTGACGTGTTGCAGAGATTCCGAAACTTTGTCCAGGTCCACTCCGGTCGCCTGCAGATGAGGTCGGACACGGAAGGAAAGTGGACGGACAGCTCCCGGATGGGCATCGTAAATCTCTGCAAACGATGGGTTAAAAACACAATCATAGGCAGGATTGTCTGGATGGGCCTTCAGCTTCAGAACGTAGCTGAGCATGAGGCGGATGCGGCGGAGCCTGAGAGAAGGCTCCCCTGCCTTGGCATACAGACTAGGAACTGGAGATGTCCTGAAGGCTCCCAGACATATGCGCAGACCTTGATGGTGAATTGTGTTCAGACGCTGTAGAACAGACTTTGAAGCCGAGCCATATACCACAGAGCCGTAATCCAGTTTGGACCGAACAAGGGCCCGGTACAGTCGAAGTAAGACAATGCGGTCTGCACCCCAGTCAGTACGACCAACGACACGAAGAATGTCGAGGGCCTTCCGACAAGAGGTTCTAAGGTGGTTAACATGGTTGCAGAAGGTCAATATTTTGTCAAAGACGACCCCCAAAAACTTTGCCTCTTCGGCCACCTTAATTGGCACTCCAGCAATGCTCAGGCTAGGTTCTGGAAAAAATTTCGTCTGGTTAGTAAAATGCACACAGACTGTCTTGGAGGGCGAGAACCTGAATCCATTGAGAGACACCCACCCCTGGATGCGATCAACGCACAGCTGCAAGCGCCTCTCAAGGGACGCAAGTCCTCGACCTCGTGCACACAAAGCAAAGTCGTCCACAAACAAAGAACATTCAGAATCATCCTTGACGGCCTTTACAATGTTATTTATTTTAATGCTAAATAAAACAGGAGATAGAATACTGCCCTGCGGGACACCCATCTCCTGTTCAAAGGAGTCGGAGAGGGTGGAGCCCACACGGACATGGAACGACCTGTTGGACAAAAAATTGTGAATAAAAATGGGCAGATGCCCTTTAAAACCCATGTCCGACAAATCAGACATTATACCATGCTTCCAGGTAGTGTCATATGCCTTTTCAAGATCAAAGAAAATTGCATAGACATGCTGCTTGTTGACAAAAGCATCTCGGATAAAAGACTCAAAGCGAACTAGATGGTCAGTTGTACTACGGAAGCGCCGGAAACCACACTGGAGGTCTGTGATGAGACCCTGTGACTCAAGATGCCACACCAGTCGGGCGTTGACCAAGCGTTCCATAGTTTTACATAAACATGATGTTAAAGCTATTGGCCGGTAGTTGCCCGGGTCGGAAGGATCCTTACCCGGCTTGGGAATTGGCACAACTACAGCCTGGCGCCACGATGGCGGAAAAAAAAACGGTTATCCAGATATGGTTAAAGGCCTTGAGAAGTACAAGGAGTGAATCCTCAGGCAGATGTGTTAGGAGCTGATAGTGGATGGTATCTAATCCAGCAGCAGAGTCAGTACATTTCTGCATGGCTTGCTGCAATTCTGAAAACGTAAAAGGGGCATTATAGTCTTCCGAGTTATCCGATATAAAATCACAAGTACAAGATTCTCGCTTCTCCTTCTCTCTCTGGAAGAAAGGTGAATAATGCTCTGTTGAAGAATTATGGGCAATGGTGGAGGCAAGCAAATTGGCCACAGCCTTTTTATCTGTGACCAAACTGGCACCATCTCTAAGATGGCCGACAGAAGCCGAGCCACCCCTGCCCCTAATTCTTCGAACAGCCTTCCAGACTTTTTGGGATGGAGTCCTAGAAGATAAAGATGAGACGAAGCGTCTCCAGGAAGCCCGGCGTTCGCGTTTAAAAATGTAACGGGCTTTCGCCCGCTGTCTTTTAAATGTTAAAATATTTGCTTGCGACGGATTAAGAAAAGCACGTCGCTGAGCAGATTTGCGCATTGTTTGGGCCTTGCGGCACTCTTCATTGAACCATGGTACTCTCGGCTTCCGAGGGAGTGATGTGGAAGTTCTAGGGATGGTTTCACCTGCTACGTCCAAGCTTCAGGAACGGGCCCAGAATCGTGCAACTGTGTGTCATCAGCGAACATATGGTGCTTAACAGAGTACTTTGAAAAAATAGTAGCCGGCGGCTGCATATTTAGAATGAATAAAATTGGCCCAAGCACAGAACCTTGGGGCACGCTGAAAAGTAGGGGGTCTGGGGCAGAGTGACAACCATTGACAGAGACAACTAGACGCCGGTTTGTGAGGTATGACTCCATCCATAGTAAAGCATGGTCAGAGAAGCCATAGTCAAAGTGAAGATAAGACAGAAAAATGGAATGATCGATAGTATCAAAGGCTGTGGACAGATCAAGGTGAGTCAAGACAGACAACTCATTATAATCAGCAGCGCAGAGGAGATCATTTAAGATTCTAATCTGGGCAGTTTCAGTGGAGCGGCCAGGTAAATATGCAGACTGGAAGGGATGTAGGAGAGAATTTTCTTGGAGGTACTTCAACATCCGAGATAAAACAACCTTCTCGAGGATTTTAGAAATAAAGGGAAGGGTGGAGATAGGTGTGATGGGTTTCAATTGTGTGTAAATGACCTAAAAATAAGACTGACACTAGACCTAATCCATGCTAGTTTAGGTAAATTCACAGAGTTTACTCCAAACTAGTTGTTTCCCTTGATCTCTGGAACAATTTGCCTCTAAATTCACAACATGTATAATATATTCAGACGACTAGCAGATGTGGTTTGTGGTAAGCAATCACAGAATGGCATTTGAAGATGTGGTTGGCAATAGAAGAAATTGAAGGCAACACAGTGTGAACTATAAGAATCTGATGGACAGCACACAGGACCAGTTAGTTTCTTTGCAGACAGGCTAAAGTAGAAAAGGGAAAAGTGTGATTTTCCATTTTCTACTCAGTTGTTGCTTGCAAAGTACTGCACTAAATATCGGCAAAAGAGCACCTTTGCTGTCAAAACTCTTAATCTGCAAATGATACATATTGTAAGTATTCAATTTTTACATCAAACAAGAAAGGCAAAGCCATTATGGCTCACATGTATGACTGATTTACATTGTGACCTTTGAGACAAGGGCTGGCTTCTGCAAAAGCAAAATCCATGTTTTCTGAAAATTTAAGCATTTTTCACGCATGTCAACCCCCCCCCCCCCCCCCCACTCCACCACCCCCCCCCCACCCCCCCCCCCCCCCCCCCCCCCCCCCCCGTGACCCTGACCTTTGTGATGAGTCGACTAAATTAGTATGCACAGGAGCACAGGAAGGTCTTATCATCAGCTATCTTTGTACCAAATTTGGTTGAAAAATTTGCAAAAATTTAGCAATACCTACGATTTTATCAAAAATCAGCATTTTACACACATTTGCCGGCCTCTTGTGGCCCTTGACCTTTCCAAGGGGCCATCCAAATTAGTATGTATAGATAAGTCTTACCATCAGGTATCTCTGTACCAAATTTGGGTTTGAAGTTGTGAATAGCATTTGAGAAAAAACATCTTTTGTCAAAATATGTCTATTTTAGACCTATTTCCTGAGCTTTCATGACCCTTGACCTTTCCGAGGGATCAACCAAGTTAGTGTGCATAGAAAGGTTTTCCTATCAGGTATCTCTGTAGCAAGTTTGGGTTTAAAGTTGTGAATAGTATTTGAGAAAAAACATCTTTTGTAAAAATATGGCTATTTTGGACCTATTTCCTGAGCCCTTTTGACCCTTGACCTTTCTGAGGGGTCATCCAAATTAGTATGCATAGATTAAGATAGGTTTTACCATCAGGTATCTCTGTACCATTTTTGGGTTGGAAGTTGTGAATAGTATTTGAGAAAATACATCTTTTGTCAAAATATGGCTATTTTGGACCTATTTCCTGAGCTCGTGACCCTTGACCTTTTCCGAGAGATCAACTAAATTAGTACGTATAGAAAGCTCTTACCATCAGGTATCTTTGTACCAAGTTTGGCTTTGAAGCTGTGAATACTGTAATAGTATTTGAGAAAAAATAAATTATGTCAAAATACAGCTATTTTTTACCTATTTCCTGATCCCCTGTGACCTTGACCTTTGTGAGAGTCACTCAAATTGGTATAAATGTTTAGAAAGGTCTTACCACAAAGTATCCTTGGGCCAAGTTTGAACAATGCGGCTTGAATAGTCTCCGAGAAAATGCCAACATTAAAGTTTACCACGGACGAGGGCGGACGGACGACGGACGGACGACCATTGGCCCAAAACATACTCACTTTTGCTTTGCATGTGAGCCAAAAAGCCAGGGGCCACACTGGTGTTTTCAGTTTTGTGTTTGTGTACACACAGGGTTGTTAAAAATGTGTACAACACACACAAGATTTTTGAAGAAGAATGACAAAGCCCATAAGGCTCACATGCATGAATAATCTAGTGCAAACGTAAGTAGATAACTAGCTTTTGTACCTGAGCCTGTGACAAAACGTGCGCGTAACCAACATTTTTACTTTTAGTCAAGAAAACCACACTACAAGTTAACAGGAAATGTGTGCTTTTTGTGATTCCCCTATGAAAAAACTGTTGTTGGAATGCTTACGTTTCTCTCATACTCATAGTCATAGTTTCCTTTTCACCAAAATGGACTAACCTATAGATGATTTTTACGTGTATACAGTCCAAATAACGCTATTTTATACCTATTTCCTGGCCCCCTTTGATCTTGACATTTAGATGAGAGAGGTCAATAAAATTTGTATGTTTAGACAGGTCTTGTCACAAAGTATCCTTGGGCCAAGTTTGAAGACTGTGGCTTGAATAGTCTCTGAGAAAATGCCAAAGTCAAAGTTTACCACATATGACGCCGGACGACCAGTGGCCCAGAACATTCTCACTTTTGCTTCACATGTGAGCAAAAATGTTTGACGCTTACTGTTACTCCAACGAATGGTTACGTGAACGCACCATAACAAAAGATGACTGAGGTGAACATTACAAAACGCACTTGTTAAGATTGAATTCCTGTCGCTATGTACAAATGGTGAACTGTCCTCTGATTGTTCTTGAAGTACAAAGCTGACTATAAGTACGAGTGAATCTAATTCTAAAGCTGTGGTGACAATAAAACGATGGTGTGCTTTTAAACTCCGGAAAGGAAAGGGCCTGGGAAGAGAAAGCAGACAATGGCCCAGACCAGGAAATGTCAAGGCATTTGTTTCTTGTCATACCCATTTAAATTTTGCCAAACCTGTGATTACAAGTCACTGTTTGCCAGTGTACTTCCCAAACAGACCCACTCAGGGAGTACACAAGTACACTTAAGTTCTATTTAAATAAGA
This sequence comes from Semisulcospira habei, assembly GCA_036245525.1. Taxonomy (NCBI): domain Eukaryota; kingdom Metazoa; phylum Mollusca; class Gastropoda; family Semisulcospiridae; genus Semisulcospira; species Semisulcospira habei. The sequence continues at coordinate 224,967,843 of BTPG01000002.1, read as the reverse complement.
TGCTGAGCATCTCATTTGAGTAGACTAGAACTTAGAAGTGCACTTATGACATAATGCCCAAGTGGGTATGTCATGGGAATATAAGTTCCACAAATGATAAGGGTGCATTTGCTATTTAGGCTCCTAGTAACACGACTTTGCCTTGACCCCCAATGTGCACGAAGCCACTGGTACTTTAATTTATTGGTGGCTGCATGCACAAGGAGATTACCTTTTTAGAATAGTGGTTTTTAGAAGAGTCAGGGAAATGAGGACATTGTCAGCATTGATCTCTAGACAGCAGGTACAATATTACAAAATGTATTTTTTTCATAAATTTTTGTGAGGCTTTCTGCGTATTTTTTTTTTATTATAGATGTCTGCATACACACAAGCCTTGTGCTGGAACCATATGGTGTTGAGGCGCGTACCCTGGGTGGTGGATAGGGGGTCCCTTGCGAGAGGGGTGCACCGAATGAAATAAGGTGCCATGAACCAACATGGTCTAAGGGAAAAAGACCCCGACAGAAAACCCCTGGTCCTCCTAGTAAGGGGGTTGGGTGAGTGAGTGAGTGAGTATAGATTGCTTTACGTCCCGCAAGCGACAAAGGCCTTCTCAGGACGTGCCTGCGCTAAATGAAGAAAAGAACTGCAAGAAGCGCAGACAGGAGGGAGAATTTCAAAAGAAAAAAACAGATGAATGGGCCAGAAAGACAGAAATACAAACCCCCAAAAGAGTAGAACCCACCTTGCAGGGGTTAGACAAGGTGACCCTAGGAACTAAAAAGTAGACAACCCCACCAAGGTCCCCTAGGGCAGACCCGGTGGGGGGGTAAGGGGGTTGGGCTTAGGGGTAGCTTCCCCACAATGCAAATAAAGAAATAGCTACAAAAACGCAGATGAATAGACAAACAGCAATTCCTTTCCTGGAGGAGGAAGGTTCTTCTACCAGAAGATTTATGACGTCGTGTGGTGAAAGCCGAAAGTCTTCGGAAGCCACAGGACCGAGCCGCCTCTCTCTATCCAGGGACACAATCATGGGCACATGGAATGTCAAGACAATGTACGAGAGCGGGAAGTCCACCCAGATAGCAGCGGAAATGCAAAAGTACAACTTTTCCCTGCTAGGTATCAGTGAAGCCAGATGGACGCAGTCTGGCCAGAAAAGGCTGTTAAGTGGGGAGATGATTCTGTATTCAGGTCATGAAGAGGAAAATGCCCCCCATACAAAAGGTGTAGCATTCATGCCGTCACCAGTGGCACAGAGAGCGCTGATGGGCTGGGAACCTCTTGGGCCAAGAATTATCACAGCAGCCTTTAGAACCAGGAAAAAGATCAAACTGAACGTCATCCAGTGTTATGCGCCCACTAATGACGGTGACGAGGAAGAGAAACAAGAGTTCTATGACCGACTCCAGAGTGCTGTGGACAAATGTGTGGAGCGAGACATCACCATAATCATGGGCAATTTTAATGCCAAAATAGGGGAGGACAACACCAGATACATAGAGGTGATGGGGAGACAGGGACTAGGGGAGATGAGTGAGAACGGGGAGAGGTTTGTAGACTTCTGTGCTCTAAACAGACTTGTCATTGGAGGCAGCATCTTTCCACACAGAAGAATACACAAAGCAATGTGGGTCTCAGCTGACCATATTACAGAGATTGATTGTACATTGCTTAACATCCCGACAGCAACAAGGCTTTCTCAGGACGTGCCTGCACTGCTTGTGAAAAAAAACAACTAAACAGAATATTGAATGTATGTCACCAGCCGGTCCAATACGTTAAATAAACCTATGATATGGGGCTTAAATAAAGCTAAGACCATTTAGCAAAACACATCCAATATCAAGAGCTACAGGCAGCGCAGACAGTAGGGAGAGTTTAAAATAGGAAAATACAGGTGAATGGACCACGGGTAGACAGAAACACATGCCCCAGAATAGAGAGGAAAACCCACCCTGTGGGGCTGACCAGGGTGACCTTGGGAACTAAAAAGTAGTTAACCCCACCCAAGTCCCCCAGGGCAGACCCGGGTGGGGGCCATACTACAGAGAACCAAATAGACCATATCTGCATTAGCAAGAAATTTAGAAGATCCCTTCAAGATGTCCGAGCGAGGAGGGGAGCAGATGTCGCCTCAGACCATCATCTGCTTATCTTAAGAATAAAGCTCAAGTTAAAGAAAAGCAGCACAGAGACAACAAGAAGACAGCGCTATAATGTAGGCCTCCTGAGAGAGACTGGAGTGAGAGACGAGTTCAAACTAGAGCTGTCCAACCGGTTTCAAGCACTACAGGAGCTAGTAAATGAAGAAGAGGCGGTCACCACAGAGCAGCAGTGGAAGGCAGTTAGAGAGGCACTGAACTCAACCTGCAAAGACACTGTGGGGTTAAAGAAACACCATCACAAGGACTGGCTGTCGGCACAGACCTTGAAGAAGATAGAAGTGAGGAAGCAGAAGAAAGCAGTTGTCGCGCAAGAGCAGCCAAAGCAAGGGCACAGGAGGAATACTCGGAAGCCAACCGCGAGGTGAAGAGGAGTATCAGGGCAGACAAGCGAGCCTACACAGACGGCCTAGCAGCAGAGACAGAAAAGGCAGCAGGCAGCGGCAACATGAAACAGCTCTACGACATTACCAGAAGATTGTCTGGCAAGTATGGCCATACAGAAAGACCAGTAAAAGACAAAGAGGGCAAGCCTATTGCAGACAGAGCAGACCAACTCCACAGATGGGCCAAGTATTTTGAAGAGTTACTGAACAGACCCACCCCACCCAACCCCTCCAGACATCCAGCCAGCAGAGACTGACCTACCCATCAGCTGTGACAGACCCAGCCGGGAAGAGATCAGAAGAGCAGTGGCATTTGTGAAGAACGGCAAAGCAGCAGGGCCAGATGGCATCCCAGCGGAGGCTCTGAAAGCAGACCTAGAAACAACAGTAGAGCTGCTGTACCCACTGTTTGGAAAGATCTGGGAAGAGGAGGTGATGCCGGCTAACTAGAAGGAGGGGTACCTAATCAAGCTTCCCAAGAAAGGCGACCTCAGCAAGTGTTCCAAATACAGAGGAATCACCTTGCTGTCAGTACCAGGAAAGGTCTTCAACAGGATCATCCTGGAGAGAATGAAGAGCTCCGTCGACCCCCAGCTGAGAGACCAGCAAGCAGGATTCAGGAAAAACCGATCAAGTACAGACCAGATTGCCACTCTCCGGATCATCGGAGTGGAGCTCCCCGCTGTATGTCAACTTTGTGGATTACAAGATAGCATTTGACAGCATGGTCCGAGAGACTTTGTGGAAATTCCTACGACACTACGGTGTACCCACAAAACTCGTCTGCCTGATCAAGAACAGCGATGGCATGACATGTCGCGTGATCCATGAAGGGCGGTTCACCAGGGAGCTTCAGGTCAGAACCGGCGTCAGGCAGGGGTGTTTGCTGTCTCCGTTCCTCTTCCTACTGGCCATAGACTGTCATGAAGAGGACCACAGAGCAGAGAAGAAGTGGAATACAGTGGACACTGTGGACACAGCTTGACGACCTTGATTTTGCAGACGACTTGGCTTTGCTGTCCCAAACTCATCAACAAATGCAGGACAAGACCACGAGGCTTGCTGACATCTCATCCCAAGTGGGCCTCACCATCCACAAACAGAAAACAAAGACAATGAGGCTGAACGCAACCAGGAAAGAACCAGTCTTGCTTGCTGGCACCCCGTTGGAGGAGGTGGAGTCCTTCACCTATCTCGGGAGCATCATCGACAAAAAAGGTGGCACTGATGCAGATGTCAGAGCACACATCTGTAAAGCCAGAGCAGCCTTTCTCCCGTTGAAAAAAAGTGTGGAGTTCCAAAGAGCTGTCACAACACACCAAAGTCCGGATTTTCAACTCAAACGTAAAAGCAGTTCTCCTATATGGAGCAGAGACTTAAGAGGTTGACAAAAACCACAGTCAACAGAGTACAGATTTTCATAAACAGTTGCCTTAGAAGAATCTTGAAAATCCACTGGCCAGAGAAGATCAGCAATGTCAGACTCTGGGAGAGAACAGAGCAGATAACAGCAGAGAATGAAATTGGACGAAGAAGATGGGGATGGATTGGTCACAGTCTCAGAAAGCCAGTTTCCAGTATCACTTGACAGGCATTGTCATGGAACCCCCAGGGAAAGAGGAAAAAAGGCAGGCCGAGAAACACCTGGCGTCGAGACCTCCAAGCAGACATCAAAAGACTGGGAAACACCTGGAGTAAAATCGAAGGAGAAGCACAGGACAGGAGTCGCTGGAGGTCTCTCGTCGACGGCCTATACCCTGGGAGGGGTGACAGGCGTAAGTAAGTAAGTATACACACAAGCATGTTTGAGACTAGCCATGGATCTTTGTTAATTTCTGCGCTAGTACTCCTCCTCCTCCCTCCACCCCCTCCACCACCCATTGAAAGGCTGACAAAACGCCTACCCTTCAACACCCCGCTTTTCAATATTTTGGAGCAGGTGTCACGCATTTTTTTTTCATGTCATACACTTTTACTGACACTATGTAAACACAATGGAAAACACCAGTGCAACCCCTGTTTATAGAAAATAATTATAGTTTAGCCTATTTCAAGTTTTTAACAATGCATCACATTCACCTTGCATGCCACGCCCAGATTGTCCTGATTTATTGTTGCCATAAAGACATGCAGAATCATCGTCATCTGGCTCTTCTTTCACCTCGATCACTTCATATTCCTCCTTGGGGAATGTCACTGAACTAGGACCACTGGGCCGACTACGCTTCAACACAGGTTCAGAATTTCCAGAGGTCCTTGTTTCTGAACGCATCTTCCTCCGTCTGTCAAGGCTGTCTTGAGTGTGGGTCGCTGGGCTGCGGGAAGATTCACTCTCTCTTGAACGAGAGGAAGTTGTCTGTACTCCGTCATCATCTGATCTCCCTGATGTGAACGAGTCTCTAGATGCTGGGGAGAAATTTGGCTGTGAAGGAACTCTTGGGTCAACTTCATCTGGCCGAGAACCATGTGATTTTCGATGACTGCGATCAGTGTCTGATTGTGCTGCTGCTGGTTTGGATGGTGCAGCACTGGGTGGGGGCTTAGAATGATAGCTGTGACTAGAGAATACAGTAGCAGCTTCACTCCGAGACTTGTTCACTTCTTCACTCAACACATAGTTGAACTTCAAGTTGCGGTCAATGTTCACATGAATGTGACCTATCACCTCAATACTGGAGGCGAATTCGATGTAACCATTGCAAAGAGACTGGATGGACTTCACAAGTGATGAAACAAACTTTGATGCCGTGTCCTCATCCATGGTCACCTCTTGATTAGATGTCAACGATGTACCTGACACGCACAAAAAAAACAAATCAGGTCAAATTGGATTATAAAACGTTAACAAAGAAATTACTAAATTAGGCTCACAGTAAAGAGCACTCTCCCCCAAAAAGCGTTTCTTTCATCATAATTGTCTCTGGGTGTGTGTAAAACTTGTACCCCAACATAACCAATAACTTTTTAGTTATTTTATATAATATTTTTAATTTCATTTTATTATTACATAATTGTAATTTCATTTAAAAATAATTGTATTATTATTATTGTCCTAAATTAATTACTTCTTTTTTAAAAAAACATTTTTACTGCTGTGTATCATGTGGTGATATGAGCTTATATGTGCACGTGTTTTTTGGGGGGTTTTCCCATAAATTTTATTTATTAATGTTTTGTTGTTTTTAAATATTATACATTAGATTTTAATTCAATTAAACTGATTGTTTGTATCATTATTGCGTGCATATTTTAATGTAAGTTTTGTGTAAGTCACTGAGCCTGTCGGACCACTTTACTTGCCCCTAGTGGGATAAATTAAGTTTATTGAATTAAATTGTGACCAAGTATTATCAAGTATTGGACGAGTAAATTTTTTTGATGGTCTTTGATTTTGATTTCACTGCCCAACATCTTTCTCATCGTTATGTGCAAAAGAACGTGCCAAAACCAACTTTCCAGCTAGGGTTTTTGACAATTTCCTTCAGATAATAATAATAATAATAATAATACATAGTTTTTATATAGCGCCCTTCCCCACGAACAGCAAGCTCGGAGCGCTTTACAGCACAAAAAAAATATATAATATATATATTAAAAAGGAGAAAAATTAGAACGCACTCACTCTTTAAATAAACATCTGCTCGCACCATGTAGGCGCATTCCTAACACGAAAAACACACACACACACACACACACACACACACACACACACACACACACACACACAGCCTATCAACATGGGGAAACAACCAACATTTCCAGGCAGCACATCCAGACTAAGCTAATCTTGATATGCTACCTGGAAAAGATGGGTCTTCAAATTTGTTTTGAAGGTCAACAGGGTAGGGGAAAGACGGACATGCAGTGGAAGTGAGTTCCAGACGTGAGGGGCCTGATAACTGAAAGAACGGGCACCAGCAGTTTTTAGGCTGACTCTGGGCTGAACAAGCAGTTTTTGTGAGCTTGAGCGTAGACTTCTACTAGGATTGTGTGAGGCAAGGGAAGAAGACAGATATGCAGGAAGCGTACTGTCATAGTGTTTGTATGCCAAAGTGGCCAGCTTGTACTCTATTCTCTGTTTGACAGGTAGCCAGTGGAGATGCTTTAGCAGTGGTGTGACATGATCAGTACGTTTTTTGCGAAGGACTAACCGGGCTGCATTATTCTGGATACGCTGAATGCGAGTGAGTTGATCAGATGAGATACCAGCAAGGAGGGAATTACAGTAATCTAGACGGGACAGAATGCGAGAGCATACGAGCTGGGCAGTAGCCTTTTCTGTCAAAAAGCATCTGATCATGCCTATTCTGCGGAGCTCCAGGTAGGCAGTGCGGCAAAGATGGCTAACCTGTTTTTCCATCGATAAACTTGAATCCAGGAATACACCCAGATTTTTTACATCGGATTTGAAAGAAATGTCTTGGCCACCTATGGAAATATGATCACTGCTGGAGGCGGATGTTCTAGCTCGAGTACCAACAAGCATGCTCTCTGTTTTATCATCATTTAACTTGAGTCTGTTGCAAGTCATCCAGTCTTTGACTTCAACTATACACTTCTCCACATTGGAGACAATGGTCTGCAGTTTACTGATTGATTGATTGTACATTGCTTAACGTCCCGACAGCAACAAGGCTTTCTCAGGACATGCCTGCACTGCTTGTGAAAAAAAAAAAACTAAACAGAAAATTGAATGTATGTCGCCAGCCAGTCAAATACGTTAAATAAACCTACAACATGGGGCCTAAATAAAGCTAAGACCATTTAGCAACACACATCCAATATCAAGAGCTACAGGCAGTGCAGACAGTAGGGAGAGTTTTTAAAAGGCAAATACAGGTGAATGGATTGATTGATTGATTGATTGTACATTGCTTAACGTCCCGACAGCAACAAGGCTTTCTCAGGACGTGCCTGCACTGCTTGTGAAAAACAAATAAACAGAACATTGAATGTATGTCGCCAGCCGGTCCAATACGTTAAATAAACCTAACACATATGGGCCTAAATAAAGCTAAGACCATTTAGCAACACACATCCAATATCAAGAGCTACAGGCAGTGCAGACAGTAGGGAGAGTTTTAAAAAGGCAAATACAGGTGAATGGACAAAGGGTAGACAGAAACACATGCCCCAGAATAGAGAGAAAAACCCACCCTGTGGGGCTGACCAGGGTGACCCTGGGAACTAAAAAATACCTAACCCCACCCAAGTCCCCCAAGGCAGGTCTGCAGTTTACCAGGATGGTCAGACTTAGAGATCTGAGTGTCATCAGCATACTTGTGATACTCACAGCTATTCTGGCTGATGATTCGGGAAACTGGTTTAGTGTACAGAGAGAACAGCAGAGGACCCAAAACTGACCCCTGTGGGACACCATACTTCAAAAGCACAGGCTGAGACATGATCCCATTCACACATACAGATTGATATCTTTCAAAAAGGTAAGACCTGAGCCATGACAGCGCTGGACCGGAAATACCAAAAGACACGCGTAGGCGTTCTAAAAGAATCCCATGATCCAGCGTGTCAAACGCCGCAGACAGGTCTAATAATGACAGCAAAAAGACATGTCCGACGTCAGCATGTGTAAGCAGGCTATTGGTAATGTGAAGCAATGCTGTCTCAGTACTGTGATTTCTTCGATATGCAGACTGATACAGTTCAAGTAAATCATTACTACTGAGATGTGACATGAGCTGACTCAGCACAACTTTCTCCAGAATCTTGGAAAGAAAGGGAAGATTAGACACTGGTCTATAATTTTTCAGCAAGTTTGCATCCATCCCTGCCTTCTTCAACAATGGAATTACCACAGCCTGCTTAAAATGCCGAGGCACAGACCCTGACTCCAGAGACAAGTTAATAATTCTGGTTATCACACTGACAAGCTCATCAGGGCATAGCTTGAGTATAGAGGTGGGAATGGGGTCAAGGGAACAAGATTTGGTGGGTGAGGAAATAATTAGTTTCTTTACAGTCTCCTCTGTGACAGCAGTAAACTCATGTAACACAGGCCCGTCATATGGTAAATAGGACACAGCATCAGAACAGTTGTCCAGTTCCTGACGGATCGTGCTTATCTTAGAATCAAAATACTGACAAAACTTATCAGGTAAATCATTCATAGGAATGGTATTCAGGAGTACAGGTTCATTTTTCATTCCAAGAAGTTCATTTGTAAGGCCAAACAGCTGACGACTAGATATGCAGTCTTCAAGTTTGGCACAAACAAAATCTTTCTTAGCTGCACGCTGTGAGGACTTCAGTGCAGCACGCTGCTTCACAAACATGTCTCTATGTACTGTAAGACCACTACACCTCCACAGTCTCTCTGTGCTTCGAAGCTCATGCTTGGCATCTTTCAGCTCTTTCGTTAGCCAAGGGGCCGGGGGACGTGAGGTTACGCGTCTGGTGGTGAGTGGCGCATGCTTGTTGAGAATGTCAGAGAGTGTACAGTTGTAAGTGTCCAGCAGTTCATGTACTGTGCAGTCTGTCAATACACCGTCACAAGCCACCTTTACATCGGAGCTGAAAACATCTATGTCAATGCGACGAATGTTTCTGGAAGTGATCGAGCGTTTTGTGGAACGAGGTCGAGACGCAAGCACATGAAAGAAAACACTTGCATGATCCGACAACAGCGAATCACACACCTGAACGTCCTGAACAAGAGAGGAGCTCTCCCCTGTGATTAGAAGGTCCAGGGTGTGACCACGTCTGTGAGTCGGCCCCTGCACATGCTGACGCAAGCTACGGTCAGACAGAAGTGAACGCAGACGAAGTGCATCAGGATCAGATGGAACTTCAAAATGAAAATTAAAGTCTCCAACCATAACTAATTCATGTCTGCTGCTGGAGGCACTGTCCACATAATCTTGGAATTCACTGAAAAATTCGCTAGTGGTTAGTTGATTTTGTCTGCTAGGAGGCAGTCGGTATACTACAGTCAAAGTAACTGAGATGTCACTGATGATACCAACTTCAACAGCTTCAAAAGAGTTAAAGGTTGATTGATTGATTGTACATTGCTTAACGTCCCGACAGCAACAAGGCTTTCTCAGGACGTGCCTGCACTGCTTGTGAAAAAAAAAATAAACAGAACATTGAATGTATGTCGCCAGCCGGTCAAATACATTAAATAAACCTAACACATGGGGCCTAAATAAAGCTAAGACCATTTAGCAACACACATCCAACATCAAGAGCTACAGGCAGTGCAGACAGTAGGGAGAGTTTTAAAAAGGCAAATACAGGTGAATGGACCAAGGGTAGACAGAAACACATGCCCCAGAATAGAGAGAAAAACTCACCCTGTGGGGCTGACCAGGGTGACCCTGGGAACTAAAAAGTACCTAACCCCACCCAAGTCCCCCAGGGCAAAAGAGTTAAAGGGCAAGCGTTTGAAATTGGTACAGTTTTCTAATGATAATGTGTGGACGAAATGGTACAACCATCAATATTGTCCTGCTGAACCAGAACTGGTTCCCAATCAATTAATCAGGCCTCAGAAAATCTTTTGACAAGGGTGGGGAGAAGGGTGAAGAAAGGGATTTTTAGAAACGGAGCATGGTTTCAACCACGCCTATATAGTCCATAAGCTAGCCAGGTCTACCGTGCACCCCCCCCCTCCCCCCACCAGTACTCAATAAGATGGGTTTCAAAGTGTAGCTTAGTATGTCCTGAGATGTTTATGCCATGTTCCCCGAAAATCCATAAGAACACACCAGAGATGACTAAGTGCCAAAAGGTGAGCAAGCAGTAAGTGACCTCTTTTGCGGGAAACTAAAATCTGTTTAAAAAGACATGTGTTGACTTTAACAAGTGGAATGTGTGTGTGAATGATTGAAGATATTACTGGCACTAATTTCTGCACCTAACGTAAAGCCGTTTGGTGAGTATACTGTAAAACGCCAGAATTCACCAATGAAAATCGGCCCGGGAAAGCGGACAACGATTTGCAGTCGGTCTTTTTTTATCTCGCGTGTAAAAGCAACAATAACAAACCTGGTGCTAACCATACCCATATGTTCAGGGAAGATTGATCTTATAATCCGTGTATTTCCAAGATTTGAAGGTAAGCCATGCTTTTGTTTATAATTGCTCTTGAAAGTAGCCTCTGCCGGACGTCAGGTTTGTCGCAACAGCAGCATCTTAATTTCCGCCAACTTGTGCTAGCAAAAGGCATGCTGACCCAAACCGGAAATGGCATCATTGCCTTGTTTCGCTGTCTTTGAATATTTGATATGCTTCAAATTTACTTTTCCGTCACAGTTTTCTAAGCTGGCAAAAAAATTGTGAGCAGCCAGTTCTTGTCGCAAGATCTGACGTTCAACTATTTGCCAAGTTTAACGAAGTTTTTTTTTTTTTTTTTTTGGTCTACGACCGTCCGGTTATGATAGATGCATTATGGACCACATTCCAGCGTGGTTGTTTTGAATGTCTGGTCTGTCAATGGAAAGCTACAACCCGTGACGTTATGTCGCAACTGTTTTCATAAATCTGACGTTCAATCACTTCTGACGTTCGATTGTAATTATAGACAATAATTATTATAATGAGCCAAATGTTTATTTTATAAATATTGTAAGGGACCATTTTCAAGAGTTTGAACTGCCCGAGACTCCAGCACCGATTTTAGGCAGTAGGTTAGAGAATGAAGATGATTTCTTGTGATAACAAATTTTATTGCAACAACCGCTGCTGTAGCAACTCTGATGTTCGATCGCTAACGTGTGTCGCAAATCTGACCTCCGATCGATGAAAGTTGGTAAATGAGTTATTTGGATGAACACTGTCACCGATGTATTTTGTCATTTGGTGGACACTTGCAGTTGTTGCGACGCAAATATAAGATAATGAGATCAAGGAACAGGTGAATTTCATAACATAATAATGCAATGATAAAAAATTTATCGGACGTCAGGCTTGTGCTGTGATGAAACTCTATGCTCACGCATAGGGTTCACACAGTAGGTTAAATATGGCACAGTTTTATTAGCAGTTTGTTTTGTGACGATATTCCGTGAGGTCCGTGGTTCACTTGGAATCTTTAAGACACGGTTAACACGGGGGAGTTTTAGTGAGTTCTAGGTGAGAGCTCAGTCTGTCAGAGGTCTAAATACGTTAGTACGGGGCTTTAGTGTCAGTGGGTACAGACGTGTGTGATACCTTAGCCCGTATTCCAAGACTCTGAAACCTAGAATTCAGGTATGTTTTTGATGTGTATTACTGATGGTTGCTTAGTTAAAGGCAGTATGCGTTGGTAAGCAGTAATTTGGTTGTATAGCGTTGTCTGGTTTGGTTCAGTTATGTTGGTTTGGAATTCAGTGAGTTAACCGGTGTTTTTCGTATACAGTTATTTACCGAGAGGGATAACTAAAGGAATGTGGGGGGGTGTATGTCCAAGTCGTTGTAAAGGTAGTATGTGGTTAAGTATAGTCTTTTCCAGCGTATGGGATAAAGTATAGCGAGAGTGCTAGGTCAGTTATAGTCTGTTTCAAGGTAGTGACAGAGTTATGGGGTGTTACAAAAGTAGCCGGGTGATGAAGCACGTATGTGTGTGTGTGAATGAACGTGTGAGTTATTTGTATCAGCCAAGTTACGTAACGTTTCTCATATTATCCAATATGTGTGTGTGTTTAACAAGTGTTACGATTTAGGACTTTATTTATTCAGAGTGCTTGTCGGAGGTTGGAGCGACGGACGCCGAGACGTCAAGTCACCAGGGACCTAATGCGAGGCCATCTCTCCATCTCTTCACTCGGGGAGTGAGCGACCGGTGCCGAGACACTGGGGTCACAGCGAAGATACGATACGAGCTACGAGGACGTCTATGGTACGAGAGATGGGATGACTCAGGAGCATACGAAGAAGGACTTATATTGTATAAAAGTTCCGTTAGAAAGGAAGCCCGCGAGTTGTGTTTTACCGCATGAATGCGCACGTCTGAGTCAGTGGCGGTGTATGCATCTGTTGTGCGAGAGTCTGTACGTGCGACTGGGGCAAGTCTGCGGGCGTTACAGTGGTGACCCTGTTTTAGCGTTATTTTAAAGTAGTGCGGGCGCTAGTGGAGTAGCGGATTTAGGGTTAGGTTTTATTGCTATGTGCGTGTTTGGTTGTTTGTGTTAGATTCCCCTCTCCGATTCTAGGGGGTAAGATCCGTTGTTTCTATAGTTTTCTGGATCTTACGAGGAGCTAGTTCTTGTTTCTTCCTTTTGTATAGCTATTAATCTAAGTTCCTTGCTCTTCTTTCTTTCGTTGGTATTTTTCGTTCCATCTGGACGTAAAGTAGGTCACTATTTTTTGTGCATAAGTTATTTCTGTGGGTCATATTTTAGGTTTTGCCGTTGATTTGGTTGTGTTTTTGTATTTTTTTACATTTTCAAATTTGTGGAAGTTGTTGTAGTAAATATGGAGGTGGACCAGGTAGAGAGGATAGGGCTTAAAGATGAGAAAATTTTTGATATTGTGGAGAAATGTAAGGATAGGGAGGACAGGGAAAGAGAAAGAGTCCTTAGGAAAGAAGAACTAGAGGTTCACAAACAGAAGGACAAGAAAGAGTTCGAGATTCAAAAACTTAGAGAGGAGAAAGAGTTAGAAATACAGATACAGAGAGAGGAGAAAGAGTTAGAAATTCAGAGGGAGAGGGAAGAGAAAGACAGAATACTTAAGAAAGAGGAAATAGAGCTAAAAGAAAAGAAACTAGCGTTTCAGAGAGAGAAAGACGAGAAGTCTCTAGCGTTTCAGAGAGAGAAAGATGAGAAGTCACTAGCGTTTCAGAGAGAGGACGAGAGGGAGCAAGCTTTGAGAGAGAAAGAACTTGACCTTCAGAGAGAGAGAGAAGAAAGAGATAGAATCATTAGGAAGGAGGAGTTAGAGTATCAGAGAGAGAAAGAAGAGAAAGATAGGGAGGTGCAGCTGCAGTTAGCTCGAGATACAGGGTCTAGAACAGCTCCAGATAGTGATTCAGTAGGCCGGGGCATACGTAATTTTCCTATATTACCGATGTTTAAGGAGTCTGTTTACTCCACTGACGCTTTTTTGTGTCGTTTTGAGGCTCACGCGCAGGTGTTGAGTTGGCCTTCTGCCAACTGGCCCATTTTGCTTTTGTCGGTGCTAGAAGGTCAGGCCTAGAGTCTTTTTCATAGTTTGAACATTTCGGGGAACATAGATTACGAGACTTTGAAAGAGTGTCTCATACAGAAATTCCAGTGTAGTGCGGAGGGTTTCAGAGAACGCTTGAGAGCTTGTCGGCCAGAGACAGGGGAATCGTTTGTGTCGTTTGGCAAACAGTTGTCCCATTTGCTCGTGCATTGGGTCGAACTGTCCAAGATCGACCACACGTATGAGGCATTATTTGATCTCGTGTTGGCGGAACAGTTCTTTGGTAGCGTTTCCAAGGATCTAGCGGTATTCTTGAGGGAGCGTAACCTCAAGAGTACAAATGAGTTAGTGCAGAACGCGGAGGCTTTTCGGCTGGCGCATCTGACGAAAAACCTAGCGCGTAGGACCGAGCCGCCGCCAGTCGGGTTGCTCGCCGCTAACACGACTGGGGGATATCGGGGCGTCAATACTTTGCGTGGAGCCCAACTGGTAAACGGTAGGGATAGTTTGCGTTTCCGACGTGGGGATAGAGGTAACAGCAATGGCGATCCTTACACACGAGGGGAGAAATCTGGGCGTGGGTACGGCCGTGGTCGTATTGCGAGTTCGGACACTCAGTGTTTTGCGTGGTACGTGCATTTCAGTCGTGACTGTCCTAACAGTAGTTCAAGGGCTCAGTGTTTCACCTGTCAGGGGTACGACCATCTGGCTCATCAATGTCCTAGCGATACTGGTATGGTGGAGGGGGCGGAGCAGCCCACTCACATAGCCAGCTTTGCAGTCCCAGTCGGGGAGGAACCACAGCTGGGCGGAGAGTGTTCAGCTGAGGGAGGTAGTTGCCTACCGCTGGTGGACGGTGTTGTAAACGGATGTCTTGCTTCTATTCTCCGTGACTCAGGTATGACGACCGCAGGGGTCAGACGAAGCCTTGTTAGAAACGATCAGTACACGGGGGAGACGCAGAAAGTGATTTCGTTCTGAGGGAAGGTAAAAGTTTTTCCTTTGGCTAAGATAGAGGTTGACACAGAGTTTTTCACAGGTGATCTGATTTCTTGTGTCATCGACGAGCCAGTAGTGGACTTAGTTCTGGGTAACATGAAGGGTGTGCAGCCAGTCATCGTTAGGATCGGCGCGATTAAGCGAGCTCATGTTCCTCGCGGTTCAGTCGCATCTGGCACGAGAGCTCGAAGCAAGCGAAATTGTGATCAGAGGGACCGTGTTATTGCCGTCCGGAATAAGGGGATCGGACCGCGGGTTTGGCCCACCAGTCGGGTTGGCCAGAGACGGCATAGTTCTGTTGCGGACAGAAATGCCGCTCACCACCTCGTCTTTGGGTAGGTCGGAGACTGTTGAGTCTCGAGATTGTGTGGATTGTGTGGGCAGTCGTTGAATCGTTTTCATTTCTGGAGGTTTTAGCGCATTAGTTCTGTTTTTGTGTTCGCTGTGCGATCCGAGAGTGTACGTTGAGGTTTAGGGCTGTTTTTCTTTTCTTTTCTTATGTGATAGGATGGTGTATTGCATCGAGTAGTCTTAAAAAGAAACTTGGTCGTTTCTTTTTTCCCCCCGAGGAAGGGGGAATTGTGATGAAACTCTATGCTCACGCATAGGGCTCACACAGTAGGTTAGATACGGTACAGTTTTATTAGCAGTTTGTTTTGTGCCGATGGTCTGTGAGGCCCGTGGTTCGCTTGGAATCTTTAAGACACGGTTAACACCTGACAGGGAAGTTTTATTGAGTTCTAGGCGAGAGCTCAGTCTGTCAGAGGTCTAAATACGTTAGTACGGGGCTTTACTGTCAGTGGGTACAGACGTGTGTGAGATACCTTAGCCCGTATTCCAAGACTCTGAAACCTAGAATTCAGACGTCAAGTCACCAGGGACCTAATGTGTGGTCATCTCTCCATCTCTTCACTCGGGGAGTGAGCGACCGGTGCCGAGACACTGGGGTCACAGCGAAGATACGGTACGAGCTACGAGGACGTCTACGGTACGAGAGACGGGACGACTCGGGAGCATACGAAGAAGGACTTGCATGCCTAGACGTGAAAGAACTGAAAGTAACCAGGCGAGAACACCAAACAGGTTGGAGTGTGAGAGACTACTACCTAGCCTGGCATTGATATTGTGTATGTGTATGTGATGTTTGGATGCTGGTACTAGTGGTAGTGGGGAAGGTGTAGTGTATAGTTTGATAACCATTTAAGCGTTTTCCTTGTTTTATATTGTATAAAAGTTCCGTTAGAAAGGAAGCCCGTGAGTTGTGTTTTACCGCATGAATGCGCCTGTCCGAGTCAGTGGCGATGTATGCGTGTTGTGCGAGAGTCTGTACGTGCGACTGGGGCAAGTCTGCGGGCGTTACATGTGCCAACATTTGTTGCTGCTATCCTGACGTTCAACACATATGGATTGTAGAACTTTTGGGGGAGAAGGCACGTTAAAATGAGCCATTTTGGACAACCAGTTGCATAGCCGTTAGGACCTACTGAATCTGAGGATCAGAGTTAAAATAATGCATCAGCCTGTACACAGATGAAATTTATTTGAATATTTGTTTTATTTTTACAGGCGCAGACTGTTTAGCACATCAAGTTTCATCATGTATATTACATCAGAAAGCTGTATGCAGTGAGTTTGTTCTTTATATCTGTTTTGTTTGTTAAATATTGTGCTTGAAACTGGGGGAAAAGGCTTTGAGTTTGTGGCTTCTGATAACTATCCCACTGCAGTCCTGATGTTCGACATAAGTTACAAATTCTGGCCCCGACTGCCAATAATTGGGTAGCAAAGATGACTCTCAGTCTCACTGTACTCTTCTGTGTGCATGTATTCCTGTGACAAAGTGTTTTTCTTGGTTGTAGGATATTTTAAAAATTGAATATGGTCTGATGTCTGATGCAACACAAATCATGTTCAGGGATTAGAACATTCTAAGCCAAAGAGCAGTAATTGTTTGGATTGGTCTATTGTGACCACTACTTATTATTTTAACTGTTTGGAAACAGATTTGTGTTTTTTATCCCACCAATTTAGAGGCACTATGTTGCAATACCTGATGTCCGACATATCCAGACTTAAAATGTTTAAGGGACATTTTCTCAAAAACAATTTCAGATATTATCTTTTTTTCTTTTACAAACACATTACCAATACAGTGTACATCACCCAAATACATTTTCTGGTACTTTATCATGTCAAACTTTGATTTTCAACCCAGTTGTCCTCTTTGTAAGAGCATCTTTTGGCACTTAGTCATATAGCCGATGGCACAAGGGTACCCCCATTCACGCTCTTCGCAGATGCTAAAAGGAGGTAGAGAAACATTTTCCTCTAAATAAATCAGAATTCATTCAAGAAGCCCAAATCAGGCAATATTATGTTAAGGCACACCTTCTGCATCCTCTGCAAAAAACAGAATGAAAATATATTGAATCTCTGGCTCACAGTGAACATATTTGTGCACCCAGTAAACGGCCATTTCAGCGAAATCGCCCCAAAAAAAGACAAAAATAATGTGTCAGATGCCTTCAGACATTTTCTATAGCACTGGCAGTCCATTTTCAGGCTTGCATCATTAAAACAGGATGTCACAATTATTATAAACTCGACTAGTTGATGCTGTGATCACTGTGGGTGCCACAGTGGTTGATTTTGTATCCCTAACCCCAAGTTGTAAAAATACACAAAAATTAATTTTAAAAAATTACCAGTTATTCCATTTCATTTTGACCTCTCTTTACAGTATTAGTATTACTATTAAGTTTCAATAATGTGAGCATAAAGTGCAAGAAAATAAGGAAAGTCAGCATCCTTTACAGTACGTTCATGGTGAATGATAGCTTTTTCCCCATTTAAAATTGCCAAATTAGGAAACGCACGCAATTTCTGATGCCCTCAGAAACTTTGTATAGTATAATACAACTGATAGGTCTTTTTTAGGTTTTATTGGTTAGGATAGAGTACCAGTTACTCCCAACCTGATTTTATGATGCTGTGATGCACTTAAGGGTCAAAGTGGCTGAATCTGCTGCCCTACCCCCATTTTACCAGTACACAAAATGATCATCTTATGTCATACTCCTGGGTTTAAATATTTTTGTTGCCAGTTTTCTTAACAAAGTATGCATAGGGGGGGGGGGGGGGGGGGGGGGTGCACGGTAGCCCTGGCTAGCTTATGGACTAATAGAATCAAACGGTGAAGTGGGGTGAGGGGGTAGTATGGTTTCAGGCCTCAGTAAAAATGGCGGCGGGGGGTGGGGGGGGGGGGGGGTTGGGGAGCAAATTCATGACGTGTAAATTTGGTATTCATATATTTCTGGTATCCTACGTCCACAATCGGTATTTCCCAATTTTAACCGGTATCGCATCGGCTGCTATTTTCCTTTCCTGAATTTTGCTCGGGCTTCAAAACTCGGTTACTCACTCACTGCAAACCATATTTGACAGTAACGCGAAGCACGTTGTCAGGACATGACGGTGCACTCATGTGATCAAAATGTAGGGCAGGGTCGACGATTTGCAAGATTACTATATCGACCTCCTCTGTGTCACAAGATGTTTAGAGCTGAATCGATTTTATTTTTAACAGTCGACAAGGGTCTGCGTACTGGATATATGAAACGCGCGTACGTTTATCCCCACAGTAATTTGCTTGAAAAGTCAAAACACATTAAGCAGCTAATGTGTTCAGTGCTTACCTGATTGATTTGATTCTCGCGTTGGAAAAAAAAGCGTTCAATTTAGAGTGCTTTTTAAAGCGCCAAGGGCCACCGGGAAATATTTAGGCGGAAAGTCCAAGCATTGTTCCTGCGAGCCAAGATGGCGGGCGGTGCTAATTACGTGTCTTCAAACCCAAATCTGTGTGAATGTGATCTGTCTCTCTGTGTGTGTGTGTGTGTGTGTGTGTGTGTTTGTGTGTGATATCCGATGTTCACATCACCGAATTTTATTTCGCTAAGTGGACATCGAAAAGCTTTTTCCTCTGACCTATGTGCTCTGTGGTCTGCTCTGCTTCTCCACAAGGGCACAGGGGAGATGGCACGAGGTGAAAGCGTCTGTGCAGGTGGACATTGAGTCGGTTGTGCCCGGTCCTCAGACGGAAGATGGTCACCTTCTCTTGTCTGGACAGCTGATGGTAACTGTCTAGGGGCCGTTGTGGTGGTCTGTACACAGACTTAATGATGGTCTTCATCTCTGTGAAGCTGACTCCATTTTCGTCTTGTTCTTTCTCGGCTGCGCCCACTTTTGCCATTCTGTCAGCTTCTTCATTGCCGTAGATGCCACAGTGTGAAGGGATCCACTGCAGCACCAGTCTGGTGCACTTGATGTTTTGCAGTGCCTCTTGCAGACGTGGCAGTTTGCTTGCTGTTGCTGCCTCAAGGACAGACATGGCATCAGTCAGGAAGACAATCTGGGCAGCAGGGTCTGCAGTGCCACTAAGGGTGTTTGCAGCACGGACCAGGGCTTCCACCTCAGCTCTGTAATTTGTGCAGTGTAGGCCTGTTGATACTGCCTCTGCCTGCCATTTTCCGTTTGGGTACTGAATGTACACCCCAGCACATCCATTCTGAACTGCATCTGTGGCTGATCCATCAGTGTATGCCCGTATCCATGCTTCCTGGGGATACTTTTCTTCGAGCATGGCCAGTGTCAGGGCTTTCTTGCTCACAGTGCTGTGCTCATCTTTGGTGGTGATGTAGGGTACCGTGGAATAGATGGTGATGTTTTTTGGCTTACTTTCCCAGGGTGGAAGGTCACTAGCAGGATTCAGAGCCTCTACCTGCGCAGGGAGCTTTGCCTGGTGTTTTCTCTGCAGAGCTCTCGTCTCCTTCACAAAGCTTGATTTTTTTCAGTCTCCCTGAGGTTGGCTGTTTCATCCTGGCATTCATAGGATGGTCTTTGGAAGACTTAACCTTTGTGGACGTATCAAGGCTTTGCAATCTCTTCTCATGCGCAGGGGTGGGATGCCTGTTGTCTCTTCCATCTTTTCAATTGGTGTGGATCTCATTGCGCCGGTGATGATACGCAGTGTCTGGTTCTGAACTCTGTCAATGGTTTGCTGGTGTGACTGGGCTGCCGTCAACCATGCATTGGATCCGTACTCAAGGTGTGGTCTCACTGTGCCTTGATATACATTTTTGAGGATCTTTTCATTGGCTCCCCATTGTGTTCCAGCCAGCTTCCTCATGATGTTCAGTTTTCATCTAGCTTTCGCTTCTGCGTTTCAAATGTGTGGCTTCCACGTCAGCCTCTTGTCAAGGGTGACGTCCAGGTATGTCTGTTGGTCATCATACCGCAGTGGGGTGTTGCCCAGTGTTAGGTTGCCAGCCTTTGCTTTGTTGGAGAGAGAGAGAAAAGTGTGGCTGATGGTTTTTCTGTGTTGATGGTCACACACCAGTTGTTGGTCCAGTCTGTCAGCCTGTCCAGGGCTAACTGCATCCTGTATGTAGCAGTTGTTGCATACTCTTCTGTGCACCAGAGTACCAAGTCATATGCGTACAGGGCTGCGTGGACTCCTTTTGGTAGCTCTGGCACAAGGTCGTTGATGAAGAGTATGAACAGGGTCGGTGACAGGACTCCCCCCTGTGGCACCCCCTGACGCAGCAGCACTTTTTGGCCACAGTACCCATCCACTGTCACACGGGCTCTGCGATTGTGCAGGTATGACTTGGTCCACCGATACATGTTCCCTTGGATGCCACTGCGAAGAAGTTTCACAAGGAGACCATCCTTCCACACCTTGTCGAAAGCCTTCTGTAGGTCAGTGAAGGCAGCTAATGTCACCTTCTGATCTTGAAAGGCATCTTCTATGACCTGTGCAAGGTGTGTTGTCTGGTCTTCTGTACTCTTGTGGCTTATGAAGCCGGCTTGCTCTGGCACGATAATGCTCTCGGAGTCCAGGTACAACTGGAGGCGCTTGTTGATGATGCGCTCCATGGTCTTGCACACTCAACTTGTCAGGCTGATGGGGCGATAACTCAGGGCTTTGGACTTATTCTTCCCTTTCTTCAAAATTGGGATCATCCTGGCTTCCTTCCAGAACTGGGGTACCTGTCTTCCTCTCCAGCTGTGGTTAAAGATGTCCAGTAGCTTCGTTAAGGCGGTGCTGCCAAGGTGTTGTAACATTTCGTTTGAGATGCTGTCTGGACCTGGAGATTTTTTCTTCTTCAGCTGTTTGATGGCCATCTTCAGTTCTGGAAGGGTGATGACCTTCTTCATTGCATCATGGATGTTTGCATCTCTTGTTCTCTCTCTTTCTTCCTGTCTGATTTTTTTCTCAAGCATTTGTGGGAGAGTGATGTTACTTTCTTTCGCACAGATCTGTGCGAACATGTTTGCACTGAGCTTTCCTACCAGTCAGTGCTTTCCCATCTTCTTCCAGGGTGATCTTCTGTTCCCTAGTGCCCTCATCGTTCAACGTCTTGGTCAGTCTCCACAACTTGGTGGTGTCCCTCTCCATGTTCAGTCTTGCAGTCTTCTCTCTCCAACTTCTTCTTGTGCACTCCAACTTCATCTTCAGATACTGGGCCTTACTGTGTTGTAGCTTGATGTTGTTTGCTTGGCTGGGGTTGGTTTCAGCGTCTTCTCTGGCCCTAGTGAGGTTGTCATGTGCTTTCTGAAGATCTGCGGTCCAGTATGGGGTGTAAATTTTCCGGACGTCTCGAGGTATAAGTTACCTTGGCTGCCTTACTGATAATAGTGTCGTTGAACTCTCTGACCCCATTGTTGATGTTCCTTCCAGACACAGCGAGGTCTTGCCAGTCTGCCTTTCGGTAGTTCCATCTTGGTCGGTGTGGCGAGCTAGCTGTTGTGCTTCCTTTTAGGGAGAGGAGGACAGGGCGGTGGTCACTTCCTCCTAACTGTGGTCCTACTGTTCTGCTGAGGCGCTTATGAACATCGTCAGTGCACAGCGCCAGGTCCGGTGTAGTGGTGGTGTGCCTGCGGCGAGAGTAGAAGGTAGGTTGGTCCTCAGGGTCATTGGCAAGTATCAGGTGATTTTCATCTTGCCACTCCTCGATGTCTTCTCCTCTCTTGTCAATAGTGTCATATCCCCAACTCTGGGACTGGCTGTTGAAGTCACCAGTGATGAAGAATCCACTGTCCGGGACCTGGATAGTGTCAAGGGACAGCAGCTTATCTTTAGGGCAGTAGTAGAATAAGAATAAGAATAAGAGTACTTTATTATCTCGAAAAGAGAAATTCGCTTGTGGTACATTTATCAGTAACAAATAGTACAAACAAGACATAAAAACATTATAGCATAATTATGAACATTTTCTCCCTGCACTTGCACAGCTACAAATTCCAAATGGATATAAAGTAAACACTACAAAATCTTTACACATAACTCTTACACATCTCACACAAACATCTTTTATGGACTGAACTGAGCGGCACTTATACATTCACACCCACCTCTACATATGCATACATAATACGCGTGTTTCAACCTAGTCCTAACCCTCACTACTTATACAAACATCTCAGTACATTATTACACATTATTACACAAGCTGCATAATTAAAGTCTACCATAGTAAAATAATTAGTGGGTAAACACTCAGTAACAACAATCCCAGGATGTCCATGTTCACCACCAAATGAAACGCAATAGTAATCACTTCTCTAAAATCAACAAGCTCCATTCCTACTGATTGCACAGGTAAAGGGGGATAGGGGGAGGAGTTAGGTTTGGGTATGCGTGGATGTACCTACAGATTGCTTAGAGTGATGGATTTGGGGATGAAACTGTGCTGTAGTCTAAGTGTTCTAGCTTTGTGCGTGCGGAGTCTGCGGCCAGAGGGGAGGAGTTCATAGAGGTGGGCAAGGACATGGGATCTGTCTGAAGCTATCCGCCTACCCTTTCTCACCACACGCTGTTCATACAGGGACTCCACACTGTTTTGCTTACTGCCAGTCACTTTGCTGCAGATGTTTACCATTCGTGCCAGGGTGTTCTTGTTCTTCACACTCAGACCTCCATACCAGCACACAGAACCGAAAGTGATGACAGACTCAATAAAAGGGCAGTAAAAAGTTTGAAGGACAGAGGGGTTCACATTCAGCTTCCTGAGTTTCTGGAGGCAGTAGATGCGTGACTGACATTTCTTGTGTATGAGGGAGGTGTTTGCGTTAAAGGACAACTTATCATCTATGACTGTTCCAAGATACTTATACTCAGTCACACGCTCAACAGACACATCATCGATCATCAGAACAGGGACAGGGGCAGGGTTTCTTCGAAAGTCTATCAGTAGTTCCTTGGTCTTACTCACATTTAGGTCTAGAAAATTATCTTTACACCAAACACTAAAACGTTCTACTTCTGCAAAGTAAATCGCATCATTATTGGAGAGATCTTCTAAGGCAGTGTCATCCGAGTATTTTATAAGAAGGGTAGAGTCAGTGCCACTACAATCGTTAGTGTACAGTGTGAACAGCACAGGGGAGAGAACTGTACCTTGAGGGGCGCCTATGGAAGTGGACCTAAGGGATGAGAGAGCTGTTTGAAAGCAAACTGACTGGGTCCTATTTACAAGGAAGTTGACAATCCATAGGATAAGCCTTGGCGTTACATTGTAACAGAGAAGTTTTTGAGCTATGAGATAGGGTTGTATAGTGTTGAAGTTCAACAGGCTGAAGAAAAGTCTATAAAAAGAATGCGTACAAAAGAGCCAGGTTTTTCTAAATGTGTGTATGCATGTGACCAGGTCAAGGTGCTGTCACTGGTGGTTACCTTCACCTGGATGTATTCCGCCTCTTCCATGAATCTCCCGGTTTCGCTGGCATTCAGGTTGTTTCTAACTAGGGTCATAACTCCCCCTTTCTTCCTCCCTTGGCGATCACTTCGGAAGACCTGATATCCTCTGACCTTAAAGGGTTTTCCTTCTTGCAGGTGTGTCTCTTGTATACAGCAGATGTTTATGCTGTTTTCGTACAGAAAGTTCTCTAGTTCTGTTTTCTTGTTGGTAACCCCTTCTGCATTCCAGTGCATGATGTTCACATTGGCTTTTTCTTTGTCTCTGGTCTTGTTTCTCGCTGGCCAGTCGCTTTACTTCCCCATCCCCTGGCTCCTCGAGACGGTCGGGAAGGTCCTCCAGTCGCTGGGGGTGGGCTCCGAAGAGGCGCAGAGCCCGGTACTGCACCTGCCTGGTGAGACTCCACAGGGCGAGCACCATTTCTGTTGAATCCATCTCCAAGTGTCGTATGGCTGTATATGCGTGGTACTGTGGTTTATTAGAGTGCGCTGTGCAGCCCAGTACCTCCGTCTTCAGCACTCGGGGTTTTTGTCGGGGTTACCTCACCCTTAACTCCTGGTCAAAAGGTCTTTCCTGGGAGCACAGGATGGTTTGGCTTTGGAGTGTCCTTCTCCTAGATGGGTTGCCGACCATGGCTTACGAGTCCAATCTACTCAGGTTTTTCCTCGGATTTTTCCTTCTCGAAGGAGATCTGCCAACCAAGGCTATCGATCATCCCTGCCCGGATTTGTATAAGGTTTACTCCCCTAGCCTTTGCCTCTCCCAAGGCACCCACAAGGCAGTGGGGCTATTTACCCATAGCTGGGGATCTGGTTCATGGGCATCAGGGCTTGTCCACATATCGATGGGCCTGCGTGCCGCATGTCTGGGGGCCAGACCTCCTCCGTGTCCTCTGTAGTTCACCCCGAGTCCGTAAGGTGCTCGGTTACCGTGAGTCGCCACGAGGAGACACTACATGAGGCTTGTTGTTGGAGAGGCTGTGTACTGGCAGGGAGAGACTGACATAATCTGCTCCCCTTTTCGCAAAACTGCTAGCCAGCGGTGGGAGCTGAAAGCGAGAGCGACAAGCACAGACGCTACACTACCACACTAGACGCATCATAACAACCATTTGACCCACATAGACAGCCCTGACGGGCGGGTTTATGGGGCCGGGACAGCGAAATCTATTTCCTATGGGGTACGACCTGAACACTGATCAATTAAGGCGCACTGCAACTGTGGCACTTTGATTTACCAGGACCTTTCAACGGACATACTATGGAACATGCCCGTCCTTTTTCCCTGGATAACAGCGCTTAGCCCTGGCTGTTTTATTCTTGCATGAAGCATCAGTTGTATTTCATCTTCAATACTATGATGATTGGCTATCCAATGGCGGATCCAGGGAGGGCCTAGGGCCCCATCACCCCCCCCCCCTCCAACCCCCTCCGTCAGCCCTGACCATGATGGTCATTTCGTTGTGGATGCTGTGTTTCTCTATTTTTCTATAGTGACGGTTCTTCTTTTCTTGTACGGTGTATCATGTTTCACAATTATCTCACGGGATGGGCTTAGTGTGTTCATGGGCTTATAATCAATTATCGTCATTTGGCACTGGATAACCTGCACCTGTCACAGTACTTCACCCATATATAGAGTGTCATGTGCCCCTGCACTCACAGGGGCTTATGTAAATCAGTGCCTCTTGTCGCTGTGCGAAACAATCCTCATTGCATCCTCAGACCGTGCTGAGGCGGCCATCTGGCAATAAGCCGCTGACTGCTGGTCAACCCCAGCGGTGGGAAAGTGTCCAGTCATTGCTGTACTGGGGCCCAACTCAGTTTCTCAGCATAGAGTTTCATGTGCCCCTTTAGTCACAGGGGCTCGTGAAAAGCATTACCTCTTTCTGTGTGATACCATTCATATTGCATCCTCATACGTGACGGTCAGTAGGTTTAATTAACTACGACTGTGGATACGCACACTGTGATCAGAAAGCGAGAAATCACTGAACTGCGCTGTGAGCGTCTCCCCCGGGGTGAGCAGCCGTCTGGCCCGGGTGTCACAGGCGATTGCAAATCCTCTAATTCCGTCAATGACAGTGGGTCTCCAGTCTCACTCAGATTGCGAAGCTTTGTCTTTTGAGGTATTGTCCGTGGACATGCACCAGTGCCCATCAGAATAGCAATGTAGTCATTGATGCGTGTCACCAGAAGGGAGGTGTGAAATGTCTTGATTTTGATCACTAACTAATGGGTAGACCATCGAAAACCGATGATGTCGTCATTGTGCATGACTTCTATTTGTGGGTGCGGGTGTGGCTGGCCAAGCCAATCCTGGAGCCACACCTGCGAGGGCAATGGGGGCACTGGAACCTAGCTGTGGGGAAAGTCGACGCTGTCTTTCTGCGAGCTCTGGCACTGGTGATCCGTTCGCGCCGATTGTGTTCAAAGAGCGTGCAGGCTTTCCTGGTGGCGGCACGCCAGCCATATCTGTCTTGTGCTTCAAGTTCCTTTACCGGGAAGACGCAGTACTTGAGGCTGTCTTTGAAGCGTTTCTTTGGCCGTCCTTGCTTCTGTGGCCTTTTGAGAGTGCACCATACAGGAGTTGGCGTGGCATGCGAGAATCATCCATGCGTATGACATGACCTGTCAAGCGAAGTTGTGTCTTTAAGATCAAGGCTTCAACACTCACTAAGCCAGCATTATCCAGGACTTCCAGGTTTGTCACCTTGTCTTGCCATTTGATGCCCATGAGTGAGCGCAGGAATCTCATGTGGAAACGTTCAATCTGTTTGAGGTGCTTTCTGTACAGCTTCCATGACTCACAGCCGTAGAGGAGGCTGGGGAGGACTACTGCCTTGTAGACTTTGATCTTGGTGGAGAGCTTGACGTTGTTGTTATTCAACACACGAGTGCGCTGACGACTCAGGGCTTGGCTAGCTTTGCTGATGCGAGCTGCGATTTCCTTGTCGACAGTACCTTCAGAAGAAATGATGCTCCCCAGGTACTGGAACTGGTCGACAGTCTTCAGCTCGGTGCCTTCGATATACATTTTGGGTGGGGGAGGGGGAGGGGGGCTCTTGTGCCTGGGGCTGGTTGGTGCAGGACCTCGGTCTTGTTGAGACTGATGGTGAGACCAAACAGTCGAGAGGCTTCCGAGAACCTGTTGACGATGGTCTGGAGGTCAGACTCCGTGTGTGCGATCAGCGCACAGTCATCGGCAAACAGCGCCTCAAGGATCAGTCTCTCGATGGTCTTGGTCCTGGCGTTCAGTCGACGGAGGTCGAAGAGAGAGCCGTCTAGTCTGTACTTCAGGTACACTCCCTTCTCAAGGTCACGTAATGCATGGGTCAGGACACACGTAAAGAACAGGTTGAACATCACGGGGGCAAGAACTACCTTGTTTCACACCGTTGGAAATGTCGAAGGGTGCGGATGTGTCGCCGTTTGACTGGACAACTCCTACCATTCCATCATGGAAGAGGCGGATGATGTTGGTGAACTTCCTGGGGCAGCCGAGCTTTGCGAGGATGACCCAAAGCGCTTCTCTGTTCACGGTGTCGAATGCTTTGGTCAGATGTATGAAGACAGCGTAGAGGTCCATGTGCTGCTCAATGCATTTCTCCTGGACCTGTCTCACAGAGTAGACCATGTCGACTGTGCTGCGGCCGGGTCTGAAGCCACACTCGGCCTCTGGGAGTGCTTCCTCAGATACAGAGCTGATCAGGCGGTTGAGGATGACTCTCGCGAGGATTTGCCAGCAATGGACAAGAGTGAGATCCCTCGGTAATTGGCACAGTCTGCTTTGCTGCCCTTGTTCTTGAACAGGGAAACGACTGTAGCATCTCTAAATTCTTGTGGCATGTTCTCCTCTGCCCAGATGCATGTCAGAATATTGAGGAAGGCATCAAGGGTCTCAAGTCCAGCTGCTTTGAAGAGGTCTGCGGGGATGCCGTCCATGCCTGCAGCCTTGCCGGAGCTAGTCTGGTCGATCGCTTTCATGACCTCGTCCAGGGTAGGCGGGAGGTCAAGGTCATCCAGTGTTGGCTTCTGGGGAATCATGTCCAGGGCTGCGGGGTCGACAGTGGAACAGATTCAACAGATTAAAATTTGAGAAGTGTTCTCTCCAGCGCTCAGTGACGCTGCCTTTGTCCTTCAGCAAGGTGAAGCCGTCGGAAGAAAAGAGAGGGGTTGTGCTGGGTCTGGCTGGGCCGTAGACAGCTTTCATTGTGCTGAAGAACTCCTTGGAGTTGTTGGATTCAGCAAAGTGTTCAAGTTCTTTGCCTTGCTGTCCCACCAGGTGTCCTGCATGTTGCGGAGCTCTCTCTGGGCTTTTCTCTGGAGGTGTTTGAAGCGGTCTTTCTTGGACAAGGAGTTGATGTCGTTCTGCCACTCGATGAAGGCACTGCGCTTTTGCTCCAGTAGCCTGTTGATCTCTTTATTGTTCTAATCGAACCAATCCCGGTGTATCCTCTGCTTGGGCCCAAGCACGTCTTTGGCAGACTCCGTCACCATCCCCTTGAACTGGTTCGACATTTCAGTTGGGTTGCCAGTCAACGGTCCATGGGCAGTTAGCAGGTCATCAAGGTGGGACTGGAAGTTTTCCTTGACGTCCGGAAAACTTCAGCTTGGCCAGGTTGAATGAAGGTCGGGTGAGCTTCGGCTTCTTCCTGTGTGCTGGTGCAATGTGCAGGTTGAGGACAGACCGCACCAGCCGATGCTCGGTCCAGCACACTCGGCTCCTCTCATGGCTCTGGTGATTCTGACATCACGAGTATCCCGCTGGCCGACAATGACATAGTCTATGATATGCCACTGCTTGGACCTGAGATGCATCCATGTTGTCTTGTACTTACTAGCCAGCCTGAAGATGGTGTTGGTGATGGCGAGTCCATTCTCAGCGCACAATGTCATCAGCAGCAGGCCATTGCTGTTCATCTTGCCCAGCCCGTGTGGGCCCATCACTCCTTCCCAGCAGTGACATTCGCGCCCAACTCGAGCATTGAAGTCACCAAGCACGATGAGTTTGTCACTTGCAAGGGTGGACTTCAGGAGGGAGTCGAGGCGTTGGTGAGTGTCGTAGCATAGGCGCTGATGAGAGTGACATGTCGGGTGTGGGAGATGGGGAAACGGAGCTTCATCACTCGTTCGCTGATGCCAGTGGGAAGAGAAGGCAGCTGTCGGAGGAGCGTGGTGCGGATGGCGAAGCCAACTTCGTGTATCCTGTCTTCGTTCTCAGCTTTGCCCTTCCAGAAGAAGATGTACCCACCCTCAGGTCATCGAGCCATTGTCAGCAAATCTGGTTTCACTAAGAGCTGCAATGTCGATCTTATATCTCGCCAGCTCCTTGGCTATGTGAGGGCTGTTCTTCTGTGCGGTCTATGCGTCTGATCTCTGTACAACAGGGTTCGTACGTTCCACGTACCGAAAATAAGTTTCTTTCTTTGTTTTTCTTTTCGACCGCATAAAAGGGTTAAACCGCCAGCCGCGGTAAGCTGACCGGTTTGGTGTAGGGCAGGCAATGTTTGGAATACCTTTTCTAGTTCCCTCCCTTACTAGGGTGAGCAGTGCTGTCCTGAAGAGGGCTGCTCAGTTGCCTGGGATGCTGCCGAACTTCCCTGCAAGAGCGACCACTGGTCCACAGGCTGCCTACGTGCAGGTTCGGAGCTACGACTCCCAGTAGTAACCTCTACCTTTCGGTTCGCCCGTTCCCCATCGCCGCAGGGCTTCGGGAGGAGGCAGAAGAAAAAAGAAGATGAATAAGCAGATTTGATGAAGATGAAGATCCATGCACAAAACCTGCGCGTGAGGGAGATTTTGGTGGAGAAGCTGTTGTGCTGGAGCAACCCCACCCTCTCGGCCCCAGAAATTAGAGTCCAGTAGCACGATGAGACGTTACAACTGGCAACTTCCTTGGCTGCAGTGGATGGCCATGTCTTCTTCTGTGCTCTGACATGCCCTATGCACTCCACAGTGCACTGCGGACCCGCCCTCTTGGCCGTTGAACCCTAGTGATTGAGTTTCCTCCGCCCAGTCGGCCGGTGACAGACTTTGCATGCTAGGACGAGCAAGTCCTGCCTCACCAAGGGTTTGAGACCCCCGGTTTCCGCTCACTTGGTTTAGCCAGCCAGTCGAAGCTGTTGCCGACCACACCACGGGATCACTAACTAACCCTTAAGTAATCGTCAGCCAGTGTAAGAGATATACATCATGGGTGATCATGGCTATTTCTGTGATCTGATTCTGTGTTCCTCATATGGAGGAGGTTTGTGGGTGTATAGAGCAGTATCGCAAGTTTTACAAATGGCTGCCGCGTTGTTCCTCAAACGGAGGAGTAATTGGTTGAGTAGTGTTGTTGTCAAACACAAGTGAGGTGATTGCTCCTCCAGAAACTCCAGGTAGAACTTTTTTTTTCAATAAGAAAATTAACACCATATAACAATCAGAAGTGCCCGATTAATATTGTTTTGTTAGGGAGGTGGGGGTGGAGGCGGGGAGGATGACAAATGCATGTATATGATCAGCGCTTCCTTTCAAATAAGCGCCAAAAGCGGTGCTGTGTCCTGAGGTAGAAGAAGAACAGTTTTAACAAATAACAAGATCATGATTTCAACCCAAAGTCTACCGTATTGTTTGGAGCTCAGACGCGTTTATCTTTCAGGAACGTTCAGATTTGTTCATATTTTTAGGCTTATAAGTTATGCTGATCCATTTTCCTCCTCTCTAAGCCAGCCTCTGATCAACACACACGTCGGCGCACACAAATAAAGACAGACACACGGCGCTTCCCGTCGGCATTAGTACGCTCTGTGGGCTCAGTCGTGTTGCGACAGGAATCCATCTCATTCTGACACACCCTCTGATCCACACACACTGGCACACTGACATAAATAAAGCGGACACACGGCGATTCCCACCATTCGTAAGCTCTGTGGTCTGGCGTAGCATAGCTATTCAGTCTGAAGAAAAATGATAGTACGAGCAGCGAAATGACGTCACTTTAAGCTTCACCTCATGGCGTCATTAGCCCCACGACCCCGTGTTCATAGCGACGACTCGATGTTATACGTCATCATCGCAGTACTATTTTGACGTATCAAATAGTCTAGCAGCTGCCCGCCTTCATAGACACGATCAGCCGTTTACGAGATAGTGATTTTCTAGAGAGTAACAAAGTATATCAAAATGAAGTCTAGTTCGAATAAAAGCAGTACGCACTCGTTTTAAACCGCCGGAGGATGGAGACATTTTTCTGTAGCAGATTTTGTTTCTAGTTCGGCTGCAGACAAAAACAGGACTGTCGCAGCCATGTTCACAGGGGATCAGTAGTTTACACGGGTCTCATTGTTCCTGTATTTAGTAGTAGTATGCAGTATATGTCACTTAAAATGATTTCATTTCATTTTTAAGTAAAATTTTCACACTTAGGTATATTAAGAGAAGAAACAATTACGAAAAGGCTTGCCTTGAACTCAAATATCGTTACTCAACAATAAGGTATCCCAAATCACGTAATCAAAACATGATACACGTACCATAGACGCGGATTCCTTGCCGGCCGTGAATTTCGATGTGCCGACGAGTACTTTTTTATTTGTTCTACAGAAGCGTGTTTGTTTCCCCAAAAGGCGAACATGCAACGTTGCTTTGTGCATTTTTACAATACAATACAATACAATACAATACAATACAATACAATACAATACAATACAATACAACTTTATTGTCTGTTCGAGTCAAGGCACGACAGAAATTTGCCTTTCGGCTCGTCATGAAACAACAATATAAGACATTAACAAACGCTACAAGAACATATCATGAAAAATTATCTTTGCAGCAATCTATCACAAGCAATCTGTCTTGATAATGGTTTGTCACGTTTATTTTCATTCACTTTAGTATCGCTTTGCCCGTTTTATTTCGACAGCACAGATGATGATGATGATGATGATGATGTCCACTTGTAATGCGCATCCACTCCATGCTAGCAGCAAATAAATAAATAAATTTAAAAAAAAATAAAAACAACACACGCAACTTTGGTGCACAGTAGTCCTAGAATTAAAAGTCAAGAAAGGGTTGGGTTTTGAGGTGCCTCCTGAAGGTGCCAATGCAGTCGATGTCCCTCAAGGATTGTGGTAATCCATTCCACAGCCTAGGTCCGCAGTGTGAAAATGCCCGGAAACTAAGTCGCTTCTTTGTGTGGCTTTCAACACTTGGGGTGCAGAGTTTGGACCGGACAGCAGAACAGAGCTGCCTCGGAGGGTTATGGCGTGGGACTATTTCCTGGAGGTACTCTGGTGAGTCTGGATCATTTATAGACTTGTGGCACAAAGTGAGAATCTTGTGATCAATTCTTTACTTGACTGGAAGCCAGTGCAACTGCTTAAGGACTGGTGTCATATGCTCCCTTCTTTTGGTTCTTGTGACAATTCTGGCGGCCGTGTTCTGAACCAGTTGAAGACGTCTGAGTTGTTGCTCTGGCAGACCCCAAAGACAGCTGTTACAGTAGTCCAGTCTGGATAGGACAATGGCAATGGCGATAGCATTTGCAGCTTTGGCTGTCAGGACAGGTCGTAGTTTCCCAAGGAAGCGAAGATGGAAGTAGCATCCCCTGACAACAGCACTGATGTGGTCTTCCATGGTAAGACTGGTATCGACAAAGACACCAAGATCTCTGACAGTCTTGGAGAAAGGGATGAGAGACTTACCAACACGGATGGCATCATGGCATCAAGAGATACCACACCCAGTTTGTTCTTGGGTCCACACATTATTGCCTCAGTCTTATCATCATTTAACCAGCATGTTGGTTGACATCCAGAACTTGATTTCTTGGCAGCACGACTCGATTTTCTGCACTGTCTAAGAAGAGAAGACACTGTCAGGATGAAATGAGTCATAGAGACCAGAGTTATCTGCAAACAGCTGTCGTCCTAACCTGTACTTGTCAATCACATGTCCTAACTTAGTGGTGTAGAGAGAGAACAGAACAAGCCCTAAGACGGACCCTTGAGGGACACCGCATACTAGCCGGGTCACATCAGTCGCCACACCATTAACACTGACGTACTGGAATCTGTCCTCGAGGTACGACCAAAACCACTGTAAGACACAGTCCGTGATACCAAACTCAAGCTGAATTTTATGCAGCAGTATCTGGTGATCTATGGTACCAAATGCCGCACTGAGATCCAGCAGCACCAAGAGTAAGTGCTCACCACGATCAGCTGCACAGAGAATGTCGTTTAAGACATGCAGCACTGCGGTCTCTGTAGAATGACCTGGCCTGTATAGTGATGAAACTCTATGCTCTTGCATAGTGTTCACACATTAGGTTTAATATGGTACGGTTTTTGTTAACGGTTTGTTTGTGCCGATAGTCCGTGTGGCACTAGATCCACGTGAAACCTTTAAGGAACGGTTAATACGGGGAGTTTAGTGAGTTGTAGGCAGAAGTTTAGTCTGTCAGCGCAGTAATACGTTAGTACGGGCTTTCTTGTTGGAGGAAACAGATGTGTTTGAGATACCTAGCCCGTATTCCAAGACTCTGAAACCTAGAATTCAGGTATGTTTCTATATATGTATTATTGATAGTTGCTTAGTTAAAGACAGTATGCGTTGGTACGAGTAATTGGGTTGTATAGCGTTGTTTGGTTTGGTTCAGTTATGTTGGTTTGGAATTCAGTGAGGTAACCGGTGTTTTTGGTATAGAGTTATTTACCGAGATGGATAACTAAAAGAATGTGAGGTGTGTATGTCTAAGTCGCTATGAAGGCAGTACGTGGTTGGTTAAGCATAGTCTTTTCCAGGGTAGAGAAAAGTGTATGGCGAGAGTGTTAGGTTATAGTCTGTTTCAAGGTAGTGACCATTTTGGGGGTATTACGAAAGTAGTCAGGTTATGAAGCACGTGTGTGTGAATGAACGTGTGAGTTGTATCAGCCAGGTTACGTAGTGTTTCTCATATGATCCAATATGTTGTGTGTTAGCAAGTGTTACGATTTGAGTCCTTATTGTTGTTTAGAGTGCTTGTCGTGGAGAGAGAGAGACGGACGCCGAGACGTCAGTCACCAGGACCTAACGCGAGGTCATATCTCCAATCCTTCACTCAGGGAGTGAGCGATCGGGACCAAGACACCCGAGTCACAGCGAGAACTGCGCTACAGTACGAGAAACGAGGACGTCCACGATACGACTCGAGGAGCGTACGTGAAAGGACTTGCACGCCTAGACGTGAGAAGGACTCGACAGTAACCAGGCGAGAACACCAAACAGGTTGGAGACTGTGAGAACTAATACCTAGCCTGGCCGAGATATTGTGTACGTGTGTGTGTGATGTTGGATGTTGGTAGAAGGGAAGTGTATAGAGTTTGATAATCTTTTGGAGCCTTTTATTGTTTAATAGTGTATAAAAGTTACTTTAGAAAGGGAGCCCATGTGTTGTGTTTACCGAATGAATGCACCCGTCTGAGTCAGTGGCGGTGTATGCGTCTGTTGTGCGAGAGTCTGTACGTGCGACTGTGGGCAAGTCTGCGTGTGTTACAGTATGCAGACTGAAATTTATCCAGTAGCACCAAAACAAAACGCTATCTTCACAAACCAGATAGGTGAGGCTAGCGCTGGCAGAATTGTATGCAAACCAAGGGGAATCACAGCGCTGGACAGACAACAGTTAGATCCCCTGCCCCCACCTATCAGGCACCCAATCGCCAGCCCACAGAGAAATACGCAGGTATAGAATAAGACGATCATTTCCATCCTCAAAACGAATGGATCAGGTCTCTTATATAACCCATGTCTTTCTCCGGAACTTAGGAAGTAGGCAGGAGAAACATACATACACAAACATGAAGGTGCGCTACTATATGTGGTCGGGTAAATACCCTGATTTCCCACAGTAGATGCACAGAACATTACACAACAATGTAACGATACAAATTTGCCTCGAGTTATAGATACTCACAAACCAGATAGGTGAGGCTAGCGCTGGCAGAATTGTATGCAAACCAAGGGGAATCACAGCGCTGGACAGACAACAGTTAGATCCCCTGCCCCCACCTATCAGGCACCCAATCGCCAGCCCACAGAGAAATACGCAGGTATAGAATAAGACGATCATTTCCATCCTCAAAACGAATGGATCAGGTCTCTTATATAACCCATGTCTTTCTCCGAAACCTATGTCCGAAGTGCAACATGCAGCATGCTGTAAAAGAGTGCCACACCACTTGGTTTTAACTGTCATGGCTGAACAAAGTTTCGGAACATGATTATTATTATACTGTAACACTTAATTCAATCAGTTGCACTGGCAAGCTATGTTGTGATGTGCGATCACTGCCAGTGCCAATGCAGTCTCAGTGCGGATCACTGATGGTACAGTACACTTCACACATTAAAAATACACAGCACAATGTGAACACGCTTGGAAGTTCATGTAATGCTTTGTTTAAAATTAAACCCTATCTTGCTAGCAGTAGCCTACTGCACAAAAGAGGAACTAGTAGGCTGCTGCATATTTTTCAGTTTGTCTGCATATAGACATTTGCAGTTTGCTGCAAGGATTCTTAGCACCTGGCACTGACACTCATATATATTGGGATTAAAACGAGAAAGAAAACGGAGAAAGGTAACACAGAAATGATTTAATAAATCAGGCAGTCAAGTGATCAAATGAATCAGATATGTTTTATGATAAATAGCTAGTTAAAGGGAGGGGGGAGGCACATACTTTTATAATGTACACATACTATTTCTTTCAGTGTTTCCATCACCCACCATTGGGCTCGATGAGTTCTCATGTTTTATTTGAGTGATTTACAAAATACATGTACTTGCTGCTGTTATAATTATTATTTTCTTACTGGCTGTGACATTTTGCTGTAAGATTTAAAGTCCCATACTTTAAGCCTGTCCCGACTAACGCACATGGAGGTTGACTGTATCATTGATATGTGTGTTTAAGTAGCGTTTTGTTTGAGTGGCAGTTGTGGCCTCATCTTTAAGTTTGGTGTCCCTGTACATGTGGCCACCATATGCAGGCTAGTTCACGGTATCACTTATCAATTGTGAACTGGGCAGCCTATTGTTTGGAGTGATCAGTGGTGGCATCATCCATGATGTATTTGTGCCTTTTGCCACTGGTTCTGTTTACGAAGGTGCTATTTACAGAACTAGTAGCTGAGTATGCATATTAGTTTTGTTATTGTTATCAGGTGTGGCCTCATCTCTAAGTTTTGGTGCCCCTGTGCATGAGGCCAACAGTACTTTTCACAGAACTGATGGCTGCATGTGCAGTGTGATTAACTGTACACATGAGATTTGTAGGTTGGCAGCTAAAATACAGGCAGTCAATACAAGCCACTTTCTTAACCTCAAATCTCTACATACAGGTTTTACAGTTCACTAATGCCCATCAGTATGTCTTTTGTGAGTATTCTGTGGTTTTGTATGTGGGGTGGGGTTGAAAAAGGGGCGGTATGGCACCTATTTCTGTGTATGTGTATGTACAAAACCTACATTACAAACAAACATAAATAAATAGTTATTTGGGTTTAACGCCGCGCAGGTGACTATGGCCATCTCACAGCGGTTAAATGAATAATATATAAAAATCAAAGATACCTGGGACATATGAATGCTAAGTAAAGGATAGATTATGAACATGCACAGATGTACATTCTTATGGTGGGTCTTCTGCGGTTTTGTGTGTGTAACTGGAGTGAGGTTGGAAGCGAACGGTATGGCACCTATTACCATATAGTGCATAAGATATAAGACATTTATTCACCAAGTAAAACGTTACAAGGATTTTTGTGTGGCATGGCAACAGTAAAATACATCCTCACTTGTAGGGCATTCATCATGTCATTCACTCAGTTGGCGATCATCCTGTAGAGAGCACAAAAAGATAGATCAACACAATATTAAACACAAATCAGTCATATGTCACAAATCATGGAGTCACGTTGTTCCATGGATGGTGATGTACTGAGGACAGCTTCTGGAAAGAAACTGCATCTGTATCGAGAGGTTCTGGCTTTCAAAGCACAGAACCGCCAGCCAGAGGGCAGAAGCTGGAAGAGATGATTGGCTGGGTGTGACAGATCTGACAGAATAGTACTGGTGGCCACATGCACAGGGCACCATGGTGTATGTTCTTATGGTATATGCTGATGTGTATGTACAAAACCTACATTACATTAATACAAGCAAACAAAATAAATAAATAAATAATTTAAATAAATAAGATAAAGTAAGTCTAAGGTACCTGGGACATATGCATGCTAGGTAAAGGATAGATTATGAACATACACAGATGTGCATGTCTTTTAGTAGGTGTTCTGCGGTTTTGTGTGTGTATTTGGGTAGGGGTTGGGAGCAGGCGGTATGCCACCTATTACCTATATGTGTATATTTTCTTCTTGTATGCTGATGTGAATGTACAAAACCTGCATTACAAACAAACAAAATTAAATAAATAAATAATTTAAATAAATAGTTATTTGGGTTTAATGCTGAGCAGTTGACTAATGTCATCTCATGGCGGTTAAATACATAAGATAAAGTAAGTCGAGATACCTGGGCCATTAATTATGAATGTTAAGTAAAGGATAGATTATGAACATGCACAGATGTACTTGTCTTTGGTGGGTGTTCTGTGGTTGTGGGGTTGGGAGTGAGCAGTATTACCATGTATGTGTATGAGAACATCAGCATATATGTACAAAACCTACTTTACAACAAATAAAAAATAAATAATACATTTTAAAAAATAAAATGAGGTAAATTAAAGATACCTGGGACATATAAATACCAAAAAGTCCCAAGTAAAGGATATATTATGAACATGCACAGATGTGCATGTCTTTTAATGGGCGTTTTGTATGTGGGGTGGGGAGCGGGTGGTATGCACCTATTACCATATATGTGTACATGTATGTTCTCATCTTGTATGCTGATGTGTATGTGCAAACATACATCACAAGCAAACAAATAGGTAAATAAATAAATAAAATAATAAATTAATAAATAAAATCAGTCGGAGATACCTGGGACCTATGAATATGCGTGCTAAGTAAACGATAGATTATGAACATGCACAGATGTATGCATATTGAGAAAAAGAAAATTCCTCTCCTTGGTGGCCACCAACATTACTAATGATCATGTGCATCAAGGAATTCCTTCCATCCATAATTAAAAGAATAAATAATAAATAAATATCTAAGTGAGTACATAAATGAATCAATAATAAATAAAACATGTAATATAATGGAGAGGGCTACTATCTGTATTGTGTCTCA
The DNA here is from genome assembly GCA_036245525.1 of Semisulcospira habei. NCBI lineage: Eukaryota > Metazoa > Mollusca > Gastropoda > Semisulcospiridae > Semisulcospira > Semisulcospira habei. The sequence goes on along the minus strand of BTPG01000002.1, from coordinate 224,930,156 downwards.
TTTGTCCAATAAAGCTTGATCATAAGAGTTCTTGTGAGTACTTGAGTGCGGATTGGTTGAATGGGTTGCAAAAACTAACATTTTAATATTTAGGTGTTTAGCTGAATATGGTGATTTTTATGGAAACGGTTCAGAGATGGATTTCACTCTGCCTGGATTGTGCTTAAGACCAGTCGGATAAGAGTGTGCTTGACTAGTTAAAAATCCCATCTCCACTAATAACAAAAGAGCAGACTTACACTTAGAACCGTTAGGCTGGAAAACAGACGAACAACATGCATGTTGTATCCGGACATAAAGTCTGCAGAATGTTGAAGATGGTCGGCAGACACAATGCACAACATGCACGAAGGGAGTTTACTTTCGATATGCTTTCCTCCAACAAAAGACCGAGTTCTATGGGAAAAACTGCTTTCAAGACAAGGGAAAATAACATATATGATGTACTTCAAAGATGAAATCCAAAATAATCTCTGTCTCACTTCAGGAGCAAAGTAAACCTGCATCAACCGTGCGCGTCTGATTGACTTCTTTCGAAGGAATCTCGCTGACCGCCATTTTGAAACTAGCGACGCGAGTATGCTTACGGCATTAAAAATATTACTTTTTAAATTATTTTATGGTAAATACTATGCATGTTTACTTGCTCATAATTTTAATTTACTCAAGGGAATAAACGTGTAACTTGTATGCTTGAAATTTTCCATGTTATGCACAAAAAATGTCTTGCACCTTATCCAGGCCGTGTACGCCGTCGGAGGCGGACTGGTTCCCTCACATCGGAAAAATAGCTTTCGAAAAACACTTACTCTACAAAAATGTCTCCATCCTAAGGACAAATATTGTTGCTATCCATAAACCATATGGCATTAGTACTTTCGCTTCGTACCTGCAAACCATTGTTACTCGTTTGACGAACTACTTATCTCTGCAGAACTTGATTGCGTAATCTGCTAGATTAAAAGGATCAACTTTGCAGTCGGCATGACTTTTACCGCGCCGCCATTGAGAGCATTCTTACCTCAGTTCTCAACTAATGACGGTGTGGTATGGCAGCGCAACCGACGAAGCCCGCAAGAACTAAATAGGGTGATCAAAACAGCATCTCATATTGTTGGAAGCGATCTCCTCTCGCTGGAATGTCTGTACCACGCACGCACCGAAGAGAGCGAGCTCCATCATACATGACGAGTACCATCCTGCACATAACCTGTTCGAGCCCTTGCCATCTGGCTTGCGCTTTAGATCCATCAAGGCCAAAACCACTCGTTTTCAGAAGAGCTTTTATCCCTTGGCTGTTCAGGCCCTGTCTAATGTGGCTGTGGTATGGTTTAATTCGGCAGATTGACTTCTAGTAAAGTCCCTCATTAGAATTACCTACAGCCTCAGTATCTTAGTTGTTTATAGTTCTTTATATGTTCTGTCAAACCTCTTCTCAAACAGTTCCTTTATATGTTCTATCAAACCTCTTCTCAAACAGGATATACAGTTTTAAGAATGAATATGAATGTAGCTAATCTGTTTTCGCTGCGGCCTCACTTGGCGGTCTTTGTTGTCATATATGTTTATTATGCTATAGGTTTATTTTACTTCACTGACTTACTTAGATGTGTGGGCACACTTAGTAGAATGACTGCTATACATATGTGTGTTTTGTTATTTTAGAGTCTGCTTGTTTGTGATGTATGTATGTTTTATGTGTTGATGGTCATATGGACGCTCGTCAGCTATGCCGCAAAAAATTCCTAATGTTTATGCATATGGCAATAAAGTTTATCTTATCTTATCTCTCTTATCTTATTAAGTTCTTGCTGATTTTCATGCCTAGAGCTTATAGGTCACGATTTGACCTAATACTACCCCACGGCCGGGACAAACAGCAGGCTTAGTGCAAACGTGACACTGTTTATGAAAAATCATGCGGGTATTAATGAGAAGATAGGTTTTTTTTTTTCGTAAAAGAAAAATTGAAGTTATGTTAGCTGTTTCAGTTACAAAATTTAATGACTCCGAAAAAGTGGTGCAGAAAACTGTTTGATTTTCACACCTAGGCATACAGGTCACAATTGACCTAATCGTACCCGACAACCGGGACAAACTACAGGCTTATGTAAATACCGTACACGAAAAATCATGCTATTATAAATGAGAAGATTCTTTCTTTTTTTTTCTTCTTCTTCTGTTTTTCGTTAAAAAAAAAGATTCAATTGTTTTAAGATTAACCCATATAATTCGTGAAATTAATCCCAAAAACGTTAAAATATATTTTTGTCAAAACTTATTTATCACGCAAAATGTTCTAGAGGTACAATACTGCTCATTTCAGCCCCAAATCCCAATATGTAATGATATCACACAAAAATATAGCAAACCGTTTACGACTTTTTACAACACACAAAGAACGGCTGCTAATTTCACGCGCACAGTAAACAACTATGACTAGCAACTTTGCTACTGTGTTACAAAAATGTACGAGGTCACTAGACAGCGCGACCCTGATTCGAACGTTCTGCTAATCTACGCAAAACAAAAATCGACCGCTCTTCTCCGTGCGACTTCTAGAAGCTTCCGGACTAAACTCAGCGTATCATAACGAAACAAAATCCGCTATCATGCACGAACGATAAAGAATCTCACTGAAAAGGTACGTGATACACAACCATGATAGGTCAAAAAAATCATCGGATCGTTTCCTATGATTAACACATGTATGCTCTCACAGAACAACACAACCACAATCGTAACATTACCCCCCTCTTTTAGAATGAAATTTCACAAAAATTTCTTCTCAAACCTCAAAATACGGTTGTGGCTGTGTAAACCTACACAAAACCATAAATAATAAGAATTTCACATCAAAATCAAATCAAAATAATCGTCTCACAGTTCCTTTAAACTGTCCTGAGCGAATACGTGACATGTCCCTTTAAACAGTCCTGGACACCTAAATGTTTCTTTAAACTGTTCTGGACAAAGAAATGTTCTTCTAAACTGTTCTGCTCACTGAGGTAATCTGCTCCAAAATTCTGCGAACCCTTGATAGACTGTAGTTTAATGTCAAAATTCTGCAAGAACATCGCCCATCTCATAATATGAAAATTTGTAAACTTCGCAGAGTTTAGATAGTTCAAGGGCTGATGGTCCTTTTGGAGAACAAATGGCACACCCAGAAGGTACAGTTCGAACCGCCTTACTCCCCAGATGATGGCTAGGCACTCCTTCTCGATGGTTGAGTAGTTTCTCTCAGCTCTGGTCAACTTTTTGCTGGCGTAGCTCAATGGGTGGAGTTTTCCATTATCCTCTTACATTAAGACTGCACCTACTCCTTCGTTGGAGGCGTCTGTTCTCAGGAAGAAAGTTTTCAACGGGTCAGGGAGGTGTAGAACAGGCTTCTCGGTTAGGATGTCTCGAACTGCCTGGAATGCTCGCTCTTGGGCCTCCTCCCACTTCACTACGTTAGGTTGTCCTTTTCTCAGCAAATCAGTCAGGGGTGCTGTGACTGCCGCAAAGTTTGGTATGAACTCCCGGTAGTAGTTCGCCAAGCCCATAAATGAGCGAACTTGCGTCTTGGTCGTAGGTCGCGGGGCATCCCTGATCTTCTGCACGTTGTCGTCGTGTAGCCCCTTTAAACCTTCGCTCAATTTGTGTCCGATAAAGTCTGTTGTCGGCCCCAAGAATACACTTGCTTGGACGGATGGTGAAATTTGCATCTGACAGTCTTTGGAGCAGTTCTCGGAGGGTTTTGATGTGATCCCCCCAAGTTTTGGTATGGATCAAAATGTCATCCCAGTAAAAGACCACATTCTGCATATCTTCTAGGATCTTTTTCAGTCCTCTCTTCAATGTGGCACCACTGTTCACCATACCAAAAGGCATCTTCAGGAACTCCCAATGACCGTCGAGTGTGACGAATGCTGTCTTGGGGATATCTTTTTCTGCAACCTTGATTTGCCAATACCCTTTGCTTAGGTCAATTATGGAGAAAAATCGGTCTCCACTGATCTTCTGGAACAGTTCTTCCGCTGTGGGTATAGGCTCTGGATCGAAGATTGTTAGTTTATTGAGTCTACGATAGTCCACACACACCCGGTTGGATCCATCTGGTTTCTTCACGATGACAACTGGGGACGCATATGGTGACTTGGACTCCCTGATGACTTCCAGACTCGGCATTTTTCCTTGATATCCTTTTTCAGTTCTTCCCTCGTGTTATAAGGAAGACGATAAGGTTTGCTGCGAACTGGCTCATTTGAAGGCAGATTAACCTCGTGCTGGATGATGTCTGTTGTCCCTGGGTCAGGTGTAAACCGATGCTTGAACTCTTGAGTCAGGACGCGCAGTTCTTCTCGTTGAGTCTGGGTCAGATTCTGACCGAACTGGATGTCTTCTACATCCTCCTTGTGTCGGAGTTCATTAAGGTCAAACAGGTTACCGACCCTGGTCGAGACCATACACAGCTTGTTTTGTGGTGCTCTTTTTTTCTTTTTTTTTTTTTCTAGTTTAATAGGACTGTACTGACTCAAAAGGTTAGGAGAGTAGACGTTCCTGTCAAGCTCTCTCTCTTTTGTGCTAGCTCCTGTTCGAACAGAGGACCGACGGAGGATTTCGAGTGCTATGGTGAGTGGACCGGCCGGTCGGTGCAATATGGCGACCTCAGCTATGCACGTTGAGCCTGTGTTTGTAAAGACGAGCGACATGCCGGGAGACGCCAGTGTACTGGAGGTGTGTATGGCGGCCGAAAGTGTCTCTGGCAGAGAAACAATTGCTGGAGCTCAGCGTATCCGCGGGCTATGGCGAATATATCCTCTGAACAGAGAGGCCAGGACAACTTTATTGGTAAATGGAATGGAGATAGGTGGGCGATCTCTCTGTCTACACGACAAGAACCTTTACATTCTGCGGGAATCTCGCTCAGAAACACCGACTACACGGCTTTACATACAGGACACACTCATCAGCGTAGCAGACGAAGAGGTTATTACCCTCTTCGACAGCCTCGGATGTGTCAGGCGCTCTTCTATCTCATATTATGAGCGTGCCCGTAACACTGATGGTAAGCTGATCCGTTTCCTGACCGGCCGTCGGTTTGTTTACATTGAGATCCCGACGGATCCACTAGAGCGTAGTTTTCAGATGGGCCCCTTCAGAATTTCTCTAGTGGGTGATTCTACAAGGAAATGAAGAAAACGCGCGAGCAGAAGTGTTCCAACTGCCTGCAGACAGGACACTACACTCGTGAATGCGTTAATCAGGTGGTGTGTCGTGGGTGCAGACAGGGTGGACACAGAGAAAAAGAGGGCAGGTGTGTTCAACTGACAACCGAGGGAAACACGGCTGACACGGACATTGCCGACGTTATTGTGACATTTCCTGCCGTGACACCAACAGACTCTGACCCAAAAACCGATCCCGTGCCGCCCGCCTCGTCTGCTTCTGGTGACAGCGCTGATGTGGGTCAGCGTGAACAGAAAGGTCGCCAGCTGTTGGAAAGAGGTCGCCACGAGAAGAAAGCGGGAAAACAAACGAAGCTTACCAGTCTTGTCCAACGTAGACACCGATCGGAAACACCTAGGCGGCAAAAGACTGAGGTCGGAATCTAATTCCCCTCCTCAATCCCCAGGTAAAAACGCGCGCACTCTACTGCCAACAAAGGACGGTCGGGAGACTGGAACCACTGAAACTTCCGAGTCCGACTCCGTGTCTCTTCCACAGGGCCTGACCTAACAAAATTGGGCGTCAAATATGTGGCTCTTTCCCGGTCCGGACCTCGCACCCATCCCTGGACTATGAGACTGAGATGCGATTCAAAGTATTATCATTATGAATAGATTAATAAATAAACATTGTTAGGTCCTTTATCGATGCTAGATCAAATATTAATGTTGTAACGCTCAACGTAAGAGGAATTAGAAATAAGCGAAAACGAAATGTAGTGTTTCGATTTCTTAGACAGAAAAAAGTGGATATTGCATGTTTACAAGAAACGTATATTACTGACGACCTGAGTGGCAGAATGAATGGGGTGGTCAATTGTTCTGTTGTTGTGTAAGCAGTGATTCAATGGGTCAGGTTATCTTAGTGCGAAGCGATTTTATATACGATACAAAACTCGTACATCACTCAGACAGAATACTGTCTCTGGAGGTGTCTATTGATGACAACATACTTATGATACACAACGTATATGCCCTGCTTCAGGGAAAAAAGGCTCCTTTCTTTGAGCAGCTGGTACAACATTTGAATTATTATCCTATATCGTCTGTCTTGGTGTGTGGAGACTTTAATTGTGTTCTAGACAACAATGAAGACGTAATTAGTGAAGACAAGCACTCAGTGAATACCGTTTCCTCTTTTAATGACTTTCTGATTAACAGTGAGTTGAACGACACATGGAGATTACTGAACCCACAGCAGATGGAGTTTACATGGTCTAGAAATAACCCCACTCAAGCTAGACGGTTAGACTACGCGCTTTCTTCCGATGAAGTGTTTGACAGAATTTTCTCCTGTGAGCATGAGTCGGTGTCTTTTTCTGACCATAGATGTGTCACATTAAAGTACTGTATATCTAATGTTACTAGAGGCCCATGCTACTGGAAATATAATAACAGCCTTCTCAAAGATGAGCAGTACGTCAAAATGATGATAAATGCATTAATCTCTAATTTTAAGGCTACGAAAGATGAAACACATAGTCAGTTAAAATGGGAGTTATTAAAAATTCAAATACGTGAACTCAGTATAAACTTTTGCCAAATTAAAAAACGAAAGGAAAGCAAAAGGTTAGAGGATTTACAAAGAAGACTGAATGCTTTTGATATAGCACTTGCCAACAACCACAGTAGCATTGATATTCAGCAACTACGTCAGAAAACAAAGAATGAACTTGAAATCTTTGAACAGCACGCTGCACTAGCGCTCGAGTCCGTGCTCGAGTAAAGTGGATAGAAGAAGGCCACTTTGGTATCAGTTTCAGCCCACTTAATCAAATTTCAAATATAAACGATTTTGAATTTCCAAAAACTACAGAAGCTCGCTTGAGCTTGCCCTTAGCACCACGTGAATGTTCTGTGTTTATGTACAGTGTGTGAGTGAATGCGCGTGATTCTGACGTGAGCGTGCTTGTTGGGTTCAGTTCGCGGCGGCGCTTTGAGCCGATTTTCAATTGGGATAAAGCGCCTATTTAATGCGCTTATTATTATTATTATTAAGAAGGCGAAAAAAAATACGAAGTATTTTTTTAATTTAGAAAAAGCTCGCGCGAATTCCAAAAATTGATAAAATAACCGTCTGGAAGATGGGTCAGTAGTTACAGATCAAAACAAGATACTGGAGGAACAGATGAAGCACTTTACATCACTGTATGCATCTCGCACAGACCAGTCCCGCATGAGTCGCATGGCGGATAATTTCATAAGTGACACTGCAATTCCAAAACGTTCATTCCTTGATAGTGAGTCATGTGAAGGTTTAATAACAGTAGATGAAGCCTCCATTGGTTTGAAACATTTAAATGACGGGTCAGCCCCTGGCTGTGATGTTATTACAGTAGAATTCATGAAAATGTTTTGGGTCCATCTGAAGGATCTTGTGGTGGACTCCATGAACAAGGCCTTTGAACTGAAATGGCGATTTGTCTCCTTCACAGACCAAAGCAGTCATTACTCTAATACATAAAGGGAAAAATCTAAGTCGAGATACTTTAAGAAACTGGCGTCCCATCTCCCTAACAAATACAGATTATAAAATATTGCCAAAGTGTCTTGCTCTCAGACTGGTCAACGTGTTCGGAGATATTGTCCACGAAGATCAAAAGGTTTTATCAGAGGTCGCAAAATCTCTACAGCTATAAAGTTAATTGATGACACCGTTGAGTACATGAACCAAATAAACTCCCCAGGATTACTGCTGGCGCTCGATTACGAATCTGCCTATGATAGTATATCAACGGAATTTCTTTTATATTCTTTAGAAAAATTTGGGTTCGGTAGTGAATTTGTTCGGTGGGTATCTGTTATTATGTCAGACGCTAAGAGTTGTGTTAATTACTGTGGCTGGTTGTCAGGGTTCTTCCCAGCGGCAGCACGTGGAATCCTTCAAGGTTGTCCGTTCTCACCATTAGCCTTTGTCGTTGCGTTGGAACTCTTTGCAATTAAAATTCGGCAATACAAAGAAATAAAGGGACTTGTAATGCCGTATGATGGATCCGACGAACTGAAGTTATTAAAGATTCTTCTCTACGCTGATGATATTTTTGAAAGACGAACATGACCTAAGAAACACTGTTGCCATAGTTGCTCATTTCTCAAAGTGTTCGGGCCTACAGCTTAATAAGAATAAATCAGAAGCCATGTGGCTAGGCTCGAAAAAGAACTGTAATGAACAATATGGAGTACTCCGTTGGAGCAAAAAGGTTAAAATTCTTGGAATCTACTTTAAACATGACCAGCCAGCGTCACAGGTTGAGGAAAACTGGACCGGTAGAATTCAAAACATGAGAAGTACAATATCGAAATGGAAAAAGCGGAAATTAAGCATTCGAGGGAAAGCTTGCGTTGTTAAAACATTTATTATCTCACAGATGGTATATGCAATGCATGCGCTCAGTATCCCCTCAGACGTACTAGACGAAATAAACACTTTGCTTTTCAGATATTTATGGAAGAACAAAAAATTGAATAAGAAGGCCTTTGAGAAGGTAATACGTTCAGTTAAGTGAGGGGGGTGGGGGGGGGAGGAATTAAAATGATTAACATGAGGAATATGCAAGCCTCCTTTCTCTGTGAGTGGGCAGCGAGGCTGCGTACAGCCATAAAACCCACGAGAGATACTGTCATGCCCAATGTGATGAAGCTCTATGCTCGGGCCGAGTGCTCACACAGTAGGATTAGTACGGTACGGGTTTTGTTGACGGTTTGTTTGTGCCGATAGTCCGTGTGGCACTAGACGCACGTGGAATTTGTAAGGAACGGTTAGCACGGAGTTTTAGTGAGTTCTGTTTAGTGAGTTCTAGGCGGAAGCTGTGTCTGTCAGAGGTCTAGTTTGGTCAGTGCGGGGCTTGACTGTCATTCTGGACACTGAGACGTTATGCGAGATACCTTAGCCCGCATTCCAAGACTCTGAAGCCTAGATTTCAGGAATGTCTCTATAAATGTAGTATTGATAGTTGTTTAGTTAAAGCTGAGAAACAGTCAAAAAAAAAAAAAACTCCGCCCCGCACGTGTTTTAAAAAAACTTTGCAGGACCCAGCGAGGGCCCTGTCTTCGTGACGTTCGGCTAACTTCGGCAAACCGGTTTGCAACTCAGTTGACTGAGTTTTCAACTGCGTTTGTCGTGCTGGCAAAACTCCCGTGAAAAAGACAGGCCACTTCCTGTTTGCAGCGAGTGGGCACCGCGATCACTGGTCTAAACCAGCGATATTTTTACTGATATCAACAGTAGCAGACGACACTCGACCACCCGACGGACAGAGCAGGCCATTTGTGTCTTGCCTGGACGCACACTGGATATGGACCAGGCCGAGCTATCCGTAAGTTACACAGTACAGCCTGAAGCTTTATTTGATATCGGAAGGGTGAGGAAGGAGGGGTTATTTGTCGTTTTGTGTTTGTTATACTCTCTCTCTCTCTCTCTCTCTCTCTCTCTCTCTCTCTCTCTCTCTCTCTCTCTCTCTCTCTCTCTCTCTCTCTCTCTCTCTCTCTCTCTCTCTCTCTCTCTCTCTCTCTCTCTCTCTCTCTCTCGGGGAGCTGGGTGGCTCGGTGGTAAAAGCGTTTGCCTCCAGACCAAAAGGTCCCGGGTTCGAATCCAGCTTGGGTCAAAATTTGCTCAGACCCTTTTTCGTTGTCCCCGTCTTTGAAATCACCCTCGTGGTGGACAAAAGACGTTAAGCCCTAAACATTTATTCTCTCTCTCCCTCTCTCTCTCTCTCTCTCTCTCTCTCTCTCTCACACACACACACACACACACACACACACACACACACACACACACACATCCAATTTACTGTGTTGGATGTACATCACAATAATTCTTTATTTATTTATATTATCCTATATTGGACTGGATGTACGTGTTGACAAAATTCGTTCACAACTACAAAGTGTCAGGAGTCATACTTACAGCATGTACAGCCGTACATTCTGCCATCATAGTCCCCAGCGCGTAAAATCCGTGGCTGTCGGTCAGTTTCAAAGTGTCACAGAATCGTCTGCTGTTGTCCGATCTGCTAATCGCGATGATTTCCGTGCAACAGGAAGTGGTTTGTCGTTTTCCGAGAGTTTTGCAAGCTCGGGATACGCAGTTGCCAACTCCGTCAACTGAGTTACGAACCGATTTGACCCACTTAGGGGCAGGGCCCAAGCTGGGTCCTGTAGAGTCTTTTTAAAACACGCGCTGGGCAGGTTTTTCTCATTGCACCTCAGCTTTAAAGACAGTATGCTTTGGTAAGAGTAATGTGGTTGTATAGCGGTGTTCCGGTTTGGTTTAGTTATGTATGTTTAGAATTCGGGGAAGTAACCGGTCTTTTTGTATAGTTGTTACTGAGATAGATAAATAAAAGAATGCGAGGTGTGTATGTCTAAGCCGCTATGAAGATAGTACGTGGTTGGTTAAGCATAGTCTTTTCCAGTGTATAGAGTAATGTATAGCAAGAGTGTTGGGCTATATAGTCTGTTTCAAGATAGTGACAGAGATATAGGGGTGTTACGGAAATAGACAGTTTATGAAGCACGTGTGTGTGTGAATGAGCGTATGAGTTATTTGTATCAGCCAGGTTACGTGACGTTTCTCATTGATCCAATATGTTGTGTGTTTAGCAAGTGTAACGTTGGGACTTTTGTTATCTATTCAGAGTTCTTGTAAAGAGTGGAACGACGGACGCCGAGACGTCGAGTCACAGGTGGGACCTACGTGAGGTCATCCCTCCAGCTCTTCACTGAGAGCGAGTCTGACCGGGACCAAGACACCCGAGTCAAAGCGAGAACTGCGCTACCGTACGAGAACGAGGACGTCCGTGCCAAAGAGACAGGACGGCAAGAAGAAGCGTACGACGAAGGACTTTCACGCCTAGACGTGAGAAGGACCAACGTAACCAGGCAATAACATCAAACAGGTTGGAGACAGTGAGAGACTAAAACCTAGCCTGGCAAAGATATTGTGATTTGTGTGTGTGTGTGTGTGTGTGTGTGTGTGTGTGTGTGTGTGTGTGTGTGTGTGTGTGTGTGTGATAGTAGAGCAGTGTATATAGTTTGATAGACATTAAAGCGTTTCTTTTCTTTTATATTGTATAAAGGTTACTTTAGAAAGGAAGCCCGTGTGTTGTGTTTTACCGCATGAATGCGCCCGTCTGAGTCAGTGGCGGTGTATGCGTCTGTTGCGTGAGAGTCTGTACGTGCGACTGTGGGCAAGTCTGCGTGCGTTACACCCAAACATGCGCTAGGTGTATTTGGTCATGACTAGATATGCTTTGACGGAATTTAATATCAATTCCCCAAAAATGTAAAGGGCTTGAAAATATTAAGTCGACCTTCTGGAGAGATATCATGGTTGGATACTGTAAAAAAAACAAACCCAGTACAAACCCAGTTGTGAGTATCTATAACTCGAGGCAAATTTGTATCGTTACATTGTTGTGTAATGTTCTGTGCATCTACTGTGGGAAATCAGGGTATTTACCCGACCACATATAGTAGCGCACCTTCATGTTTGTGTATATATGTTTCTCCTGCCCACTTCCTAAGTTCCGGAGAAAGACATGGGTTATATAAGAGGCCTGATCCATTCGTTTGAGGATGGAAATGATCGTCTTATTTTATACCTGCGTATTTCTCTGTGGGCTGGCGATTGGGTGCCTGATAGGCGGGGGCAGGGGATCTAACTGTTGTCTGTCCAGCGCTGTGATTCCCCTTGGTTTGCATACAATTCTGCCAGCGCTAGCCTCACCTATCTGGTTTGTGAGAAACCAGTACGGTCCTGTGGAATAACAAGTTATTAATGTACAAATCTAACGTTCTGTTTTTTTTTTTTAAAGACTGGGTCCGCGCAGGTGTCTATCGAGTGGAGGATGTGAAGGAAGATGGCGAGATTATGTCGTTTGAAAATGTGCATTGTTGGAGATTCCCCTGGGAGGTTGCTGGAATACAACGTTGTGAAAAGTGTCCTTACCCTCGTACATGCGATGCCTTAATAATAACGCTGACTCCATGTCGGAGAGTATAACGCCAACTTCAGCAAAGGAGTTTAGGATAACAATTGTGCAGCAGAAATACAGTCCCCCTTGTGCCTTCCCCCACCTGGGTCTGCCCTGGGGGACTTGGGTGGGGTTAGATACTTTTTAGTTCCCAGGGTCACCCTGGTCAGCCCCACAGGGTGAGTTTTCCTCTCTATTCTGGGGCATGTGTTTGTCTACCCAAGATCCATTCACCTGTATTTGCCTTTTTAAAACTCTCCCTACTGTCTGCACTGCCTGTAGCTCTTGATATTGGATGTGTGTTGCTAAATGGTCTTAGCTTTATTTAGGCCCCATGTTTTAGGTTTATTTAACGTATTTGACCGGCTGGCGACATACATTCAATGTTCTGTTTAGTTGTTTTTTTTCACAAGCAGTGCAGGCACGTCCTGAGAAAGCCTTGTTGCTGTCGGGACGTTAAGCAATGTACAATCAAACCCCCTTGTGCCCTTCATTTCTGGGCGATGAAGTTTGATGTCCAATTAAATGAATGGCAATGGGGTATTGTGAATAGAGCAACAAAGGAAGCTAGGTTGCGAGAACTGCAGTGGAAAATCCTAAACAATATTTACCCAACCAATATTTTATTGTCTAAAATGGGCGTCGTTAATAATAGATACTGCAGCTTTTGTCCTCATGAAGTTGACTTCATTGAGCATTTTTTCTACTTCTGTGATTCAATATATCAAATCTGGAAAAGAGTTGAACAACTTTGTTCAGGAAAATGCAATGTACAGACACGCATAACCCCTGCCCAAGCCTTATTGAGATACCGTGATAACGTGTTAGGAGCAGCAGAAATTGCATTTATTAACCACGTCTCCTTAGTAGCTAAGCTGTGTATTAGCAAGTACAAGTATGGTACACCAATAGATATCATATTTTTGTTTGAATCTGAACTTAGAATAAAGTTTCTATGGTAGATACAATAACGTTTCCTGCAGATTCACGTAATAGTAGTTGCACATGACCCACATCTCGAATTATAGTAACTGTGAAACTGATTGTAATCTCTCTCTCTCTCTCTCTCTCTCTCTCTCTCTCTCTCTCTCTCTCTCTCTCTCTCTCTCTCTCTCTCGCGCGCGCGCGCGCGCGCACTCGCACACGCACTCGCACACGCACACACACTCGCGCGCACACTCGCATGCACACTCGCACTCGCACGCACGCACGCACGCACGCACACACGCACGCACACTCGCAGACACATACACGCTCACGAACTCACAGGCACACAGGAGCGCCCTCTGCGCTTCTGTGCGTGTAGATGTGCTGTGCATGCTTATACATTGCCACATACCTGATCTATATTAACAACTTGTGGCTGTACTTTGTACTATACCGATGTTGCGAATGAAATGCGTCCATTATAACGAACTAAAACAAACTGTCCATCAAATCACCTTTTTGAGAGTACAGCGTAAACTGTTGTCATATCTAGTGTGTTAATTGCTCTACTGTAATATAAGTTGAGTAAATAAAATTTATCCTTGAAATAAAATAAAAATAAGGGAACTATGATGTCGGAAGGAGACAAACAAAAACAAAAAAGAAAGAAGAAAGAAAAGAATGGACACCTAACTACGGCATTTGTCGCCCATCTTGACTGATCCCCCCCCCCCTCCCCCCAACAAAAAAAAAAAAAAGAGAAAAAAAAAAGGTCAAACAGGTTCTTGTCGTCTAGTCTTTCGTCATCAGCAAGACGCACCGATGCGGCCAGTTGTGTTTTGTCTTGACGACCTCTCTCAATATACTACTTTAGCAGATTAGCATGACAAGTCTTCACCTTGTTGTTGACCTTGACTCTGTAGTTGTTGATGCCAACCACTGTGTCGACAACGTAGGGTCCCTTCCACTGCATCAGGAGTTTGTTGTTGTCGGTAGGAAGAAGAACCAACACCTGGTCACCTGGCTGGAATCGTCGAGGTTTCGGCCTTACGATCATAGTAATGCTTCCCTTTGTTCTGCGCCTTTCCCAGTTTTTCTCGAGACATCCTGAGGGTATCTTCCAGCTTCTCTCTCAGGTCGAAGACGTACGTAGCTGATCTTCACCTCAGGCGCGTCGATATCCTTGGTCCACAGCTCCTTCAGGATGTGCATGGGCCCTCTTACAGTCCTACCGTACAGTAATTCAAAAGGGGGAAAACCCTGTCGAATCCTGAGGAACTTCACGGTATGCGAAGAGCAAGGCATTGATATATCTATGCCACAACCTTGGCTGTTCAGCACACAGTTTCTTCAGCATAGCGTTCAATGTTCCGTTACACTTTTCAACCAACCCGTTACACATGGGGTGATAAGGGGTGGTAGTAAGGTGTCGGATGCTCAATAGTCGGTTGACTTCCTCCATGCAGTCGGAGACGAACTGAGTTCCTAGGTCACTCAGGATCTCCTCAGGAATCCCCAAACGGCTGAACATGTCGACGAGCGCCTCTGCCACTGTTGGAGTGTCGATCTTCTTCAATGGTATGGCCTCAGGATAACGTGACCATAGTCCACCAGGGTCAAAATGTAGCGATGACCATCTTCACTTGGAGGGGATATTGGCCCCACCAGGTCCACAGCTACCCGCTTGAAAGGCATATCAATCAGAGGCATTTTCTCTAGATGAACCTTGGGCACCTTTCCTTTGGAGATTGTTTTCTGGCATATGTCGCACGACCTGCAGAATCGGGTGACGTCGCCTCCCATATCAGGCCAGTAGAAGACGGCTCGGATCCTATCGAGGGTCTTGTTGATTCCCAAGTGTCCTCCCAATATGGAATCATGGGCCAATTTCATCACCTGCATCCTCAAAGGTTCAGGGACTACTACTCGACGCACAGGTTTATCTCCATTGCGGCTGTCGAATATCCGGTACAGGATATTTCTTCTGGTCTCGAAGGTGATCTCTTTTCCCTTTCGCTTCACGGGCTCGGTCTGACCTCGGAACTTGTCGAGCGTGGGGTCGGCTTTCTGCAGCTCCACCAGCCTGTCCCTATTCACCACAGCTGCTTCCGTGTTGTCCGCCACTTAGTTTTAGAGGGATGGTCTGGTGACTCTTCTTTGCTTGACTTCTTGTGGTAATAGCACATGTTTCAGGTCTCCACTCTGGATCTGGATCGTCTGCGTTTCTGGCACCATCAATATTTCCGATGATAAGATCGTAGACTGGGGTCTTTACGCATAGCACTTGTACCTCTCCTCTCAGATACGGAGTGTCGACGCTGACATTGGCAAGGGGGATAATCCTCACAGTTCAGTCGGCCAAAATGAGGGTGGTCCACTCCTGTAGCTTCTGGTCTTCTGTTATTAGGTCCTCTCTCACGATGATGCAACTACAACCGGTGTCTCTTAGCACTCTCACTGGTGTGTTTCCCACGAATCCTGACACCACCGGCATGTTCGGCACTTCACTCTCAGGTAGCGCGATGTTTGAGACTGGTAAGAATGTAGCCCCATCTCCTACTGGGATGCGTCCATTCTTTTTGAAAGATTCAATCAGCTCCGGTGTCACTCGCGTTTCTCCAGATTTAAAGTCACTGGATGACGTCACATCATTAGCTAATACAGCGGCGGCTCTGTGTTGAGACGTGGTGCTGCTTCTGCCTGCTATCCCGCGATCTTGGTTGGATCTTCTGATGTTGTCGCCTCGAGGAACATCTTTAGAAGTATCGCCTTGTGACCTTTCTTTCCACAGAGAAAACATGTCAGGTTCTCCACCGGCTTGTAATTCGGGGTGTCTCTGACATTGTGAATTTCCTCTGCTGGTGCAGACACACGCTGCGGCTTACTGGGCCCGAACTTCATGTTGTGGGCGTCAAGGTATCTTTGAGCGAAGGGCCTTTAGGGATTGGTCTTTCTGCTCCCTGAGGTGGGCGGCCAGGTCCTTAGAACATGCGTTGAGGACTTGTTCTTTGATAATAAGGTCACATAGGTCCTGGTACTCTTTGTTTAAACCAGCCAGCTCTATCCATTTCTCCAAGTAGAACCCCACCCGGGTCTGCCCTGGGGGACTTGGGTGGGGTTAGGTATTTTTTAGTTCCCAGGGTCACCCTGGTCAGCCCCACAGGGTGGGTTTTTCTCTCTATTCTGGGGCATGTTTCTGTCTACCCTTTGTCCATTCACCTGTATTTGCCTTTTTAAAACTCTCCCTACTGTCTGCACTGCCTGTAGCTCTTGATATTGGATGTGTGTTGCTAAATGGTCTTAGCTTTATTTAGCCCCATGTGTTAGGTTTATTTAATGTATTGGACCGGCTGGCGACATACATTCAATGTTCTGTTTATTTTGTTTTTCACAAGCAGTGCAGGCACGTCCTGAGAAAGCCTTGTTGCTGTCGGGACTTTAAGCAATGTACAATCAATCAATCAATCTCCAAGTAGCTCCTGGTTCTTTCAATGAATAGGCCGGGTGCTTCTCCTTCTTCAGGCTTGCAGTTCCGAAATCGTCACCTGTAACCCTCTTCAGTGAAGTCGTACTGTCTCCGCAGCAGGGCGGCTTTCAACTGCGTATAATCTTCGGCTTCTTCTCTTGACAAGCGCGTGTAAAATTCAAGCGCTTCGCCAGTTAGAAGTGCGCTCAGTTTGATAGCCCAAGTCTCTTGTCTCCAGTTATTGCTGCTTGCGAAGCGCTCGAATCGCTCTAGGTAAGCGTCCATCTTATGTGGTGTTTAGACGAGGGAGGAGTGATAACATATTTTAAACGGAGGGAAAGAGGACTGAATGCGTGGGTGGGGGGCGGTGTCCGGTAGCGGAAGTACTGAGTAGGTGGGGGAATTTCCCGACTGTGGAATGCTATGATGAGAGATGGAGAGAGAGAGAGAGAGAGAGAGAGAGAGAGAGAGAGAGAGAGAGAGAGAGAGCGAGAGAGAGAGAGAGAGAGAGAAATGAAAATGAAATGAAATGAAACTTTATTTTCCAAGGATAAAAGAATAGGTGCGCAGACCTGTTTTCATTCTTGTCCTTGCTACACACTACAAAACAAAATAACGTACACACACACACACGCGCGCCGGTGTGCAATTGCCGCGTGCACAGGCTTGTGCCAGATTAGCTTGTAGCCTACAGGCGCCAAGCCAAGCCTGCACAACCCTCCACACACACACACACACACACACACACACACACTGACACACACATACACACACATCAGTATATCATGTACACATACATTCTTTCGCTTAAAACTATACTACAGCAAATATAAAAAGTATAATGGATTTTGTACATAAAACCGCTATTGTTCTCATCATAAAAACCAACACGGCGGCTCACTCCAACAAACATAAACAGGCATACACACACACACACACACACACACACACACACACACACACACACACACACACGCACACACACACTCGCACACACACACAC
This sequence comes from Semisulcospira habei, assembly GCA_036245525.1. Taxonomy (NCBI): domain Eukaryota; kingdom Metazoa; phylum Mollusca; class Gastropoda; family Semisulcospiridae; genus Semisulcospira; species Semisulcospira habei. The sequence continues at coordinate 224,912,573 of BTPG01000002.1, read as the reverse complement.
ACACACACACACACACGCGCGCGCGCGCGCGCGCGTGCGCAAGCACGTAGGGATGCGCGCGTGCACACACATACACTTGCACACACTGACACAGATAAACACACACATGCGATAGCGGCCTCCCCGCGCCACTAAACCGCGCACAGCTAGATGCTAGTCTGCCATGGAATTAGACTAGACTTGTATAGCGATCCCGCAACCACCGCGCGCGCGGGTCGACGCGAAGAAACCACAGCACTGCCACGCCTCGCGAGCGCCCAATGCTGTGTCTATCGACGGCATCCCGTCTGGCCAGCCGAGTCCATGGGGTCATGGATATTACATAATGCGGCTTGCTGGAATGCCAGCGGTATATTACATGCGTTCATAAATTTTTAATGTTAGAAGAGAATGCAGACTATCCGGGAAATGCCGCATAAGGCATGGAGTGCTACATGTAAAAATAAAAATAAAAATACAAAATAAAAGAAAAATTAAGTTTTGTCTAGATGTTTGAGCAGCTTGGTCTTGTAAGTTTTAAGCGATGGCGCGGCTCTAACATCCGCAGGAATGGAGTTCCATAACTTTGCACCAGAATAGGACAACGACGACCTATAAATGTCTAGTCGAGGCATCGGTACAACAAGATTGTTCCCTGGTGTTCGACTGGACCTCGTATGAGCAAAGTGGAACAAACTATTGAGATAGGCTGGTGTTTCTGAGAGGGTGATTTTGCGCATGAGCACCAACTTATTATACTTAAACTGTTTTTCAAGTGGAAAAATGTCTAACAGCTTGAACTTATTGTCAGTATTAATGACTTCTGAGGGTCTGTCAACAATAAGTTTAATGGCTCTTCTGTGGAGCGAGTTCAGACTTTTTAAATTAGCATCGCTACTACCGTCCCAAATAGATGAGGCATAATCCAAATGTGACTGAATATGGGCATAGTAGAAGAGTTTCCTTGTTGGCTCATCAGCAAAATGTCTCAATTTCGACAGGAGGAATACATTTTTAGATACTATTTTACACAGTTTAGTAATGTGGCCTTGCCAGCACAACTTGTCGTCTAAGTTGATTCCAAGCACGCGCTGTTCTCTGACTTGCTCCACAGGCTGGCCATTAAGTGTTAGTTGAAGGGGAGGGGGGTTCAACTGATGCTTTTGCCGTGTGGTAATCAGCATGCATTTGGTTTTAGTGGGATTAGGTATCATGGCGTTATTTCTGCACCATTCAGATACCTCATTTAAACTGTCTTGGAGAATCTTCACCATACATGTTACGTCTGATGACGAAACGTCCAGTGTTCCATCGTCTGCAAAAAGACTGAAAGTTACACTGGAGTCAGATATATGTAATGGAAGGTCGTTTATGAAGACAGAGAACAATAATGGACCAAGAATCGATCCCTGTGGTACTCCGTGCTCTATCACCCCTTCAGGTGAGTTTTTACCATTCACGTAGACATACTGCGTACGCCCATGCAGATATGACGTAAGGAAGGCAAGTGTGTCTGCGCTTAGTTGATAGACATTAAGTTTTTGAACTAAAGTTTCATGATTGACGAGGTCAAATGCTTTTGAAAGGTCCAAAAATACTGCTCCAGTCATTTGACTGCTATTTATGGCAGTAAGCCATCTGTCAACAAGGTGTACCAATGCTGTGTGACAGGAGTGTTTCCGCCGAAAGCCAGATTGTAATGGATGTATGAGTTTGTGTTTTTCTAGAAAATGTTGTAAGTGTGTGTGAATGTGTCTTTCTATCGGTTTCGACAGTGTTGACAGTAGCGAAATGGGCCTGAACTTGTTAGGGTCGGCAAGGTCTTTCGTTTTAGGTAGTGGGATCACTTTGGCTGTTTTTAGAGAAGATGGAAATATCCCCTGCTTTATGCAAAGGTTGTATATATATGTCAAGGTATCTAAAATATACGGTAGGGCCATTTTCAGAACTGAGCTACTAATACCATCATGGCCAGACGTACGTTTGTTCTTTAAGTACGAGATGGATTTTCCCACGTCGTATATCGTTAACAGCGGAATGCTGAATGACGTGTCAGGGTCCAGCCGTTCTGCACAAAACGTCTTTAGCTTTTCGGACACAGCTGAAGACTGACCAGAATATGTATTTTTTAGCAACGTACTGGCAGCCGAGAGGAAATGCTGATTCAAGATATCAGCTGATAACTGTGTACATTGTGCGGTATTTTTGGACCTCGTAAAAGCATTGATCGCTCGCCACACAGATACGACATCTTTCTTTCCGTTCATAAGACGGTGAAAAAGTGACCTTTGAGCTTTCCTCACTAAATGTTTAACATGGTTTCTTTGCCTTCGATAAGCAATAAAATCCTTCTTTCTTTTATAGTCATCTCGGAGCTGCATGGCATCCTTGATTTCCTTACTTAACCAGGCGGGAAGCTGGGGGTTCTTCACCCGTTTCTCTCTGAATGGAGCGTGTTTATCGAGAACACCAAGGAACAATCCGTACCACTCAGACAAAGCATCGTTGGGGTCATTATGGTAGTACACTGTATCAAAGTGTGTGCTACTTAAATCACAAAGAAATGTTTCCTTGTTGAAGTGTTTAAGTGATCTGTATCTAATAGTCGTGTGCTGATGTTTTCGGAATCAGAGAGAGAGAGAGAGAGAGAGAGAGAGAGAGAGGAAGGGTGGGAAAGCCTGTAGGGGGTGAGTGCGTAGGCGAGTATGAGAGGCGTGAAAGTGTGGGGGAGGTGAATGCGTGGGCGGTTACAGGAGTGATAAGGGAGGTTACCGACCGAATACGCCAGTCAGCAGCAGCAGTCAGGCGACAGCTAGAAATTGAAATGGCTCCCAAATCAGCGAGAAAGAAGGCTTTACTAGAAAATAGTGAGATGGACCATATTTTCCGTGACTGGGGCCTCGACGAAGAGGTGCAAAGTGCCATGATCAGGGAAAAATTCATCTCTAGGCAAGCACTACTTCTAATGTCTGACGAAGACATTGACGCTCTGGCGCTGAAACGGGGGGACAGAGCAGTGCTCCGTGCAGGGGTGGCCAAATTCCAGGTGGACAACGGCGGTGGCCCACTGTGCGGCGGACTGGGAGGAGTAGCGGACAACAGCGGCAGTAGGGCGCCACAGACCTTGCAGGACGCCCTATACAGTACACACCACAGCGGGGCCGGACTGGATGAACTGTTGCGCGACGGCCTGTGCGTCAGTGGCAACAGTAGCGGGGGTATTGCGGCAGCAAAAGGTGGGCCCCACTTACGTATAGTAGACTTTCTGTCTTCAGCAGCAGTGGCAAAGGAAGAAGTGGCACTTGGGGGTGGTGTCACTATATGTAAAGGTGAACAGCAAACCGAAGTTGGACAAGGTTTCCCCCGCACACTGGATAGTGGCAAATAGCCGTATTATGGCGGCCCTTATGGACAAACCCACACCGGGTCAGTTTCACGCCGTACGCCTACCTCAAGTACTCGGCGATGGTGGGGGAGCTGGCGGCCAGATACACCTGGCAAAGTGTCCTGCTGTTCGACGATGAGTATCGTCAGCGGCCGAAGCATTCCAGTGGGGCACGGACGCCCCACACCTGTCCACGGTGGTGCTGCGCGACCGTACTGCGCAATCTGCGATGCCCGCTGGCTCACCTGCTCGCAGAACAGGAGGAGGGACGGCCGGACCGCGCCCACAACGCCCCCTCTGGGAGGGAAGTGTGCCTGCAGTACAACAGAGGGTACTGCACCTACGGCGCACGCTGCCAGCTGGACCATGTGTGTGCCACCTGCGGGAGAGATCATCCGGCGCGGGAACATCGTGACACACCTGCAGCAGCGGCAGGGGGCAAACACGGGACAGCCTAGGACACAGCGCAGCAGGTTGCACAACGCGAGGTAGGCCCCACCCATTCTAGCACTTTTTATCATAGCCCTTATCCTGCACTAAGTCCATACAACTGTCAATTGTTAGGTTCTGGAGCGTCCATTAGTTCAAAGCTTTTAGTGTGGCAAGACGAATTAGCTTCTGATAAAGACAAAAAGTTTCTCCTTGAAGGGATCGAACATGGGTTTTATATCGCTGACAAACATCAGACTGTTAGATCTGTTTGTTTTTGTTTGGCATCCTGTCTCGGAAGACAATGGAGTATATGCGCTTGCTGGGTCAGTCACTGGAGTGACCTCTCCAGGGCGCAAGCCTGGGCGAAGTGTATGGAGATCCTGGGGTGCCCAGTCGTCAAGATCCCCCTCTCGGCCTCGCTGATGTATCCAAAGGAATGCAAAGCAGTACGTTTGGCACCAGTTTGGCTGCAGGAGCTGCCAGAACAGTGCGTGAATACAGGCAGCTGTCTGCCTTCGGGGCTCCACTCCTGATTTGAAGGGTTTACTCCCCCACATTTGGCCGTTGGATCCAACCTGATCAGTCCTCCGTCCTCTAGCCGTTGGCTGTCAGAAACAGCTCATCCGCCTAGTGGTGCAATGTGAACACCACCCCCTCACGTGGTTTAGCCCACCAGCTGAGGTAGTGGTTTGCCAGGGTGTGGCGCTTGGAGCCAGCACGTGAGAGATTAAGGAGATGGATGAGGACCAGTGATGCCCGTCCGTCCTATGTAGGACGCAGCTGCCGAACAGCAAAGGTGCTACCTCTATCCAGAGCCCCCTACACCCCGTTAGATCTGTAGAGCAGAAAAATCACACCTCTGCCTTAAAAAACAGAGTAGCGGTAGAAAAGGAGCTCATCGATCAGATAAACAAAGGTCATTATATCGTAGCATCTCAAAAACCAACGGTAATTAGCGCTTTGGCTGCGATCCCAAAAGACGACAATAGCATACGCCTGATACACGACGGCAGCAAGCCTGTAGGACATGCAATGAACGATTACTCAGTACCTGAGACAGTAAAATTCCAGACTCTAGCGGACGCGTGCGCACTAGCCAAGTCCGGCTACTGGTGCGCGAAAGTTGACCTTAAGGCGGCATACCGATCTGTGTGTATCCATCCAGATAATTACCAAGTCACAGGCCTAAAATGGATTTTTACGGGCGAGCAGAAGCCCACACCTGTTCGATAGTAGGCTCCCTTTTGGTAGTAATGTGGGCCCTTCGCACTTCCACAGACTCTCGCAGGCAGTTTGCAGATGTATGTTACGGCGCGGCATGACAGGGATAGTAGCGTATATTGACGATTTCTTCATAGCAGCTAAGTCCAAAGAGGAATGCACTCAAATGATGACGCTCATTGCCCTTTTACGTAGATTAGGGTTCAATATTAGCTGGCCTAAGGTGGTGGGGCCTACACAAACCATTACTTTTCTCGGGATCCAAATCTGCACAAGCACCTTGTCATTGGGCGACGACAAGTTACAGCAACTTCACAAACGCTTGCAGCAGTTTCAAGGCAAAACACGCGCGACAAAGCAAAGCTTGCAGTCACTAGCAGGGTCCCTTAACTGGGCGTGTCAAGCCGTCAAGGGAGGAAAAAAATTTTCTCAGGCGGATTCTTGATACGATTAAACCCCTTCAGCAGCAAAGGCATAAAGCGAGACTCGCACGAGAGTTTCACGCAGACTTACAGTGGTGGCTATCTTACATGCATGTTTTTAATGGCACTGTGTATTATGACTCACAAAGCAAGGAACATGTCCATGTTGATGCATGCAACCTGGCGGCAGGCGCGTTCTGGAAAGGAGATTGGAATTATACACTGTTCTCTTCAGACATGCCGGCAGCCAAGGACTTGCATATTAATTATAAAGCGCGGTGGTCAGTGCAGGCAGTCAACCTGTGGGCCTCCTCATACGGATAGCACGGTGACAAAGGCTATCATTAACAAAGGGCGCTCAAAAGACCGCTATGTCAATAGTCTGTTGAGGAAGATGGCATGGGAGTGTGTGAGAACGAATTGCAGCGTGTCAGCGATGCACGTGGCTGGCAGTGTGAATGTGTTTGCCGATACTATTTCCCGCCTACACGAAGGACGGCTACCCATGCTAGGACAATTGCTAACGAATTGGCACCGGGGCCGACCGCCTGACACCTACCAAGTTCTGAATCACATGTCACAGTCAGCTCTTGCTTTTGTGCTGTCTAGGTGCCGGGTCTAGGCTCAGACACCAGCTACTGCAGGAGGTGGCGGGATATCGTGCCAGTGTCATTTTTGCCGACAACACCAAGAAAACTTGTCAGACTCACTTGCGCTCTTATCTCAGATTTTGTGACCAAATGAACATCCAGCCGGTACCGGTGTGTGAGAGAACAGTGGCGCAGTACGCAGCCTTTTTGGCCAGGACACTTCAGCCCAGTTCCGTGGCACAATACCTCAACATTGTTCGCCTATTGCATTTAGAATGCGGGGAACCGCACCCATACCAGGATTCGTGGATCAGTGGTGAAAGGCACATTGCGGGGAATTGAGCGAACAAAAGGCTGCCCTCCTAACCGCAAGACGCCGATGAGCCCGCAACTTCTTCTTCAGATTAAACAAAAACTTGATTTGTGCAGCTCTAAGGACTGTGTCTTCTGGGCAGCGATTGTGGTTATGTTCTTCGGACTGCTTCGGCGATCCAATCTTTTCCAAGATGGTGCAGGATTCGATCCTGGGAAACAACTCACTAGAGACTGCTTTGTGTGAATGACAACAGTAGTGTCAAGATACTGGTTAGGTGGAGTAAGACAATTCAGAAACGCGAAAAAACTCTAGTGATCGCGTTACCGGTCATGTTGCGTCACCCTCTGTGCCCCGTGACGGCAGTGATCAGTATGTTTAGAGCGCTAGGCCCAGCGCCTCCTAAGGCACCGGCCTTCCCCATTCGGGGTCAAGCCACAGCTTGCGGCGTGGTGGGGCTACCTGGGCCCTGGCTTGTGGGGTGCCCGGCGAGGTGGTGAAGTGTTTGGGGGACTGGAAAAGCACTGCATACCTATCATACTTGGACCAAATACCTCAATATTCAAGATTTCTACAGAAGTGTACTTATTCAGAAAATACCGATACCTTGAACACTCGACTTTTCTCTCAATTGGGTGAAAAAACTGGGCGTTTTTCCCGTTAGGTTTGGGCAGGAAACAACCAGTAAACCTACTGGTTGGGTTAGATGTTGTCTTACATGTTTGACAAGTGAGAGTCACGGGAATAAAACGCCTCCGTTATTTTTGCCCAACTGACAGAAAAGTGTTGCCGCCGCGTGTTCAGTGTATAAGCGTGAGGAAGTAGTGTGGAGTTGAGCGTGAGACTGAGGTGTGATAGAGCGTGTGGTCGTGTCAGTCTAGCGACAAAGTACTGCAGCTGGATGAGTGGGGAAACGCATCCCCTCCTCCCCTACACGCGTCTCCGCAACACGTTGACAGCTAACATAAATACCAGCCGCAAGCCCGTCGAGTTTAATCAGTAAACTAAGGCCTGCTAGTGCCGGCAGCCACCACCTTCCGCATTTAAACAGCATAGATTCTCATAAGCAGATAATTAATTTATAGAGGAGGCGTTTGTTACATTTGTGCCAGGATTTACAGCTGTGCTCACTATAGTGAGAGAATCATTGCTGTTGAATCTGCGTCTGCAGCAAAGCTTTCTGATATGAATGAGGCACATGAGTAATTCTCATGAGGGTTCAGTTCAGTTTACAGTTATTGCATCATGAAATATGCAGCTGTGTTCCTCAGTTCAGTACTGCTGAAGACAGCATTAGAGTTGAAGAGAGACCAACCAACCCGGCGATCGGTCCTCTCGAGCCAAAAAACGAAAACCTCGCCGTGCACACAGTTTGTTCTCCGATGTATAAAACTGATCAGAGTACTTGATCATGCTTTCCAATGACGTTAATGAAAGTACACACGCACACACTCACACAAGTAAGCGTGCTTACTTGAAAATATCGTGCATGAGCACCAGCGGTCTACATTATGTTAAAGAAAACATTTTGCAATACTTTTCAATGCGACATGTCGTGAAATTATAGCAAACATCAACACTATTATATCTGGTATCAATTCCTTGAAAAGCGGGCACGACTATGACCAAATTAGTAGAGGTCATCTATAACTTGCGCTTTCATTAGCGTCGTTTGGGCGGTAACCCCTTCATCACAAAGTTCAAACCTAGCGACTCTATCGCATAAGCGGGAGCACAATACAATACAATGTTGATGTACATCGTTGTTATGTGCCGATAATATGACATAATGCCCGACACAAACGCTGTGGACTCCGACGCACTATAGTAGCGCAATAAAACCGCCGAGAAAGAAGTAAGAAAACCAATACATAAACTAACGCATTAATACATAACTAACACTTTAACTCAACTATGAACAACACTGAGTTTCAAAATGTCTTGAGTTCTTCGGTCCAAAATGATGAAAGGTGACCACCATTATGCCGTGAACCGCCATATCTCGGTGTATGAGTGCAACGTTTGTTACTAATTCAGTATCTTCAGTGTTATATTCACAAAAGTCCATAGTTCAGTGTTGCGTCTGAAGAACTCCCTGTCTCCTGACAGCTCCATCTGTTCTGCGTGTTACTGTTTCTGCAATTATAAAAGTTCAAACATAAGAACAAAGGCAGTCGTTAGCTCGAACAAAATTTTCTTGTATGATCATGTACAAGATGCAATAACTGTCACGGCTCAATCGACGTTAGAATAAACCTTTTGGAACCGTAACGATTGAAGGCACACTATCATTTATAATGTTCCAACTTTAACAATTTGCCATTACGATTACAGCCCGTTTAATATGTCCTTTTCAACAAAATATACTCATATTTCTGTGTTTGCTAGTCTAGTGTAATGTATACGTTAATGTGTTTCTGGCTGATGTGACACTTTCTCTTGTTATCATTGTTTCTTCGTATACACGTATAATAAGTATTTTATTCGCAACTCTTGGTACAAAATTAAGCATCGATAGAGTATCTTTGGAGTAGATGTCACTGGCTTTATCTTTCGACGCTCGCCTTTTTGTGGGGTGTCTTGCATGTGGCGTTTCGATCCTTGTCTGCTGGCCCGAAGAATCAAGCCCTGAAGGACAGCTTCTGGAATTTGAAGAAGGTCCTGCTTGTCTTCAACTCTCATTTCGGAGTCAGAGTTGTACTCTACTTGGCCATCAGCTCGTTTGACAAGGCATCCAGAAGACAGGAAATCTGGCAAACTAGAGGCGTGGTCGCCGGCAGTGAACAGATATGCGATCTGTAGGTCGATGAGATCTGCGATGAGATGTAACACTGGCACTGGTGGCATCCACAACTGTTCGTTATTGAAGGTAGACTTTTTGGGGTCCTTTATACTGTACTGTCTGACCGACTCAACTGAGAGGGGTTGCAGCGCGGCGGACAATAAGGTTTTCATCAACTCCAAGTACCTTTCTTTGTCGATGGATCCACCTGTGTAATAGCCTTTATCGCCATCTGCCACAAAGGGGGAAAATGTGTGATAGTATCCCTGGGATAAGACAGTCTGTAGTAGTTTTGCATGAGAAATATTGAAAAATTTCGGCAGGAAATCATTACCAACCATGCACAAGGTTATGGCAACCTTCATCCCAGCGTCTTTTCCATATTTCTTCTCTAGTGTTTCAACGATACCCGTGATGTTGTAGGTGTCGTAAAGCCTCTTGGTCTTCTGTAGCACGACATGAACGGGGTGTATAAATGAACCCTCAGATTTCCTTGGCCACCTGTTGCTGACGACAAAGAGATGAATTGGAACAGCGTCTATGTCTGCAGAGGTTACTAAAGAAATTATGCTCTCTCCTGGTCTGAGGTCTGGCAGAACATCAACCAGCCAGTCCAGCTGCGCCATCTCAGTCTCGCCCTTTCTTTGCTGGACAGACTGCAAAAGAATGGATGACTGGTAGCCGTTTGCACTGAAAATGGACCGAAGAGGCACAGCAAACTTTGTTCCGCAGGCGTCGGCGGTATGATATTCGCTGTCAATGTCGATGATGACATCCTTTCTGATATCCACCTGGCCGATGTTTGCAGCCAGATACGTAGGCCCTACTTATGGCTTGTTTACCACTAGACGTCGACGTGACTGCTGTTCTGTCAAACGTGCTGCTGTCAATCACCTCTGACGGATCCTTCAGGTGAGCAATGGTACTCTTCATCTCTCTGTGTCGCCGTTATCTTATTGCAGCTTTCAAATCATCAGGCGTGAACGAGTACTTCTCTTCGGTCAGGATGACACGTCGCAAGGTTTTATAGATCCTAAAAATCTTGGAAAATATATTTTGCTCAAAGTGTTTTTTAAGTATGCAACTCCGGATCCAGCGAAAGTTTTGAACTTGACGCCAGATAAATCGACGATGGCGATACTGGTTCGATTGGTCATTTCTGATGGCAGCATCTTGGCGTTCAAAAAAACAAGGTTGTGGCCCCCTTCTTCGGCAAGGACAGAAAGTAGGGCGTTCTTGATGCCCACAGCCGATTGCGATCGGAAGACGTCATATATCCGATCCGATCCCAATCGGCTGGGAATCGGGTGTTAAGAACCTGCTCTATTTTTCCGATCAGAATCGGCCCCGATTGTAAGCTTCAACCAATCAGAGCGCGTCTCGCAAAGCACGTAGTCCGATGGCGGAAGATCAGTACCACCTTCGTTGCCGATGTTTCGCCCGCCTCTTCCCGAATATGATGCAAAACTGCTGATAATGCAAGCACATCATCATCACTGTCAAAACTAGCAGCCATTTTGCAGAACAGGTACGACTTTGATCTTCGGTTCAAACCGGTCGGCTAAAAAAAAGTCGGGAAATGTGGTGGTTAGTTCGGGTTTAACGTCCACAGCACCGAGGTGATCATGGACGGCCCTGACGGGCGGGTTATGGGGGACAGGGAAATCTATTGCCTATGGAGTACGACCTGCACACTGATCAACTCAGGCGCACTCTAACTGTGCCACTTTGATTTACCAGGACCTTTCAACGGACATCTATCTATCTATCTATCTATATCCCGTAGTCTTGCCGACCTTTGGGGCACCACTGATGACCCGGCAACCAGCTCCCTCCAATCCTCTCTGTTCTCTGCCATTCTCAGCGTATCACCCAGCTTCAGTCCTGTCCACTCTGAGATATTGTCCTCCCATCTTTTCCTCTGTCTTCCTCTCCTTCGTCCTCCTTGCACAGTGCCTTGCAGGATTGTTTTGGTAAGCCCTGCTGAACGCGTGACATGCCCATACCACTTCAGTTTTCTTAACTGTTTCCAGTTTTTGGCCTCCAAGCATGATTTCAGTGCCAATACCACTGGCGTTATTGGTCATCAGTTTGGTCTTCTCTGCACTGATTTCCATCCCATATGCAATGGCTGTACTATCCAGCTTTTCCACCAGCTGACATGCTATTGAACAAATCCGTTTTCCCCCCTGGATTGTGAGTCCAGCTACCGGGGCCGGGACGGGGTTCGAACCCACGACCCGGCGATTCCCTTCGCTCTTCTGCTCTGACGTTTAACCGCCTGAGCTATTTCGGACTCGGGAAATGTGTGGCAGTGCACACGTTTTTATAGTCCGGCCCGATCACACTCCGATCCGAAACTGCTCGAGAATCGGCCTCAAAATCGGGCATGTGTGGCGGGGCCTTAAGAAACTGTAAAAACTCCTCAAACGAAAGCCAAACACCATCTCCATCTTCGTAGACGATAAGGTGTGAAATAGTTGGTAAGCTCTTTAAAGACATCGATGCACGTTATGATGCCCTGAAATAAAAAGAGAAGAAGATACTTTTGGTATGACAAATATAACAATTTTATAAAATCATTAAATACATACCTGCATTAGAACAAGAAATACTGAACATGACGTGTGCAGTGTGCAAATGAGTACACAATCCCTTTTGCAGATAAGACAATAGTTGAAAGTGTAGTGAGTACATTATTAGTAATTGTGTGTACAATTTTACTTCATACAAACAGTATCATTTAGAAACCTTCATATAACAACAAACGCTGAAGCATCAAATAAATTAAAAAGAAAAACCCAACAATAACAAAACAACATAAGAACATTATTGTAGAGCATCACAGATTCCCATGATTTACCACAGTATGCAATGTTATGGCAGGGAATTGCAAGAAACTCGTGGAATAAGCATGCAATCAAAACAACAATATTCAATGCATCAAGACCACTACATAAGCGAGACCTTTTAAATGCTAAAAAATTCAAACTTACGGTTTTCCCAGCGAAATTTGGATTGATGACACAGCCGGTACGAAGTGATAAATAATTACGAGGTCCGTGAGGCAGGTAAGTGGACGAAGACTGTGCGGGCTGTCGCTCCCAGCGGTTAAATAATCACCACGCGATCACTCTCCGGCACGGATCACGAAATAGTCAGCAATAGACCGTTTAAAGTGAAAACTTGAGTTTGTTGCACACCAGGAAAAGAAAGGGGAAAAAAAAACCCAGTAACTAACGAACGACAAAACATAGCAACCTTCGATTTAATCCATACGACAGCAAAATTTAAATGCTAACTATGATACAGTCTTTGATTTACAGGGAGACCTTGGAATTCATTGTAAAGTACGACTTTTCAGACTAAAAGGTTGCGCAGTTGTGAAACATAACGGTACATGGGTCTTGAGATTTAACAGACATGAGTATTTGAAACCGCCGTCGGCATATTTCAGCTTCAGGAATACAGATGTAAATGGCAGTACATTTACTTCTAAATATTTCCTTTAAGCCCTTGAATCCTGCTTATACGTTTCGTTATTTACGTCGATAACCAGGAAGGGGGACGCTCTTCTATAGACTGTGATTACGAACTGTCAGTACCACTCACATCACACATCAATGGCGAACTCTGCTTCTCTGTTACATTAACATGCATAGATAACGCCACGAGTGCATGACCCTTCCTGCGTTTGCTGCATGCCCTTTGGCCAAATGGGAGGGGCTGTTCTCAGTCTGCCTACTCCGACAGTGTCAGGGTATATGGCATGGTTAGGTTTTAGCTGCGTGCCTCACTCGGGTGAGATTTAACAGCTGTGCCTCCAACTTGCCATGAGTCGCTGGCTAGGACTTCGTCGCTGAACTGCGTGTGCGCTGTTCTGATAAAACCTCAGTCGCCCAAGTTCTGGTCCGGAACTCTGGCCAGCCATTTATTGGCCGAGAGGGGCGATGATGTCAGAACAGGGGCGCACTGAAGGGAAGGAGAGATTGAGATCGGGGAAAGGGGAGGGAGGGGGGAGGCATGAGAGTGACTGGAGTTTAACTGAATTTTCTGCTAAAGGTGGTAGCTTTGGCGCACGGGCTGTTTGCTCTCTGCTGGCTAATGCTGTTGCTTCATTAGCTCTCTGGCTCTGTGCTTCTATCTCCATCTGCTTTAGATGAATTTCGTGCTGACGTTGCCTCTCCGCCTCTTCTCGCTGTTTCTCTGCCTCTTCTGCTTGAACTTCGAGTTTCCTGATTTCACGTTCTTTAGCTCTTTCTTCTCTCTCCAGTCTCTTTTCTTCTTCGAGTCTCTTTTCTCTCTCTCTCCAGTCTCTCTTTTTCTTCTCTCTCTCGTCTCTTTTCTTCTTCGAGTCTCTAGTTTCTCTTTCTCTCTCCAGTCTCTCTTTTTCTTCTCTCTCTCGTCTCTTTTCTTCTTCGAGTCTCTTTTCTCTTTCTCTCTCCAGTCTCTCTTTTTCTCTCTCCTTCACAAACTCGAGGAGTTGAGCTCCTTCGAGTCCACATTCCTTTCCAATTTTCAGGAATGTCTCCATTTCCGATGTCGCCATCTCTGCGTTTCACTGCTGGCTGTTTTCTCCGTATACCTTTTCCACAGAGCCAACTGAAGAAGTCCCGTCGGAGGTGCCAATATGTTACGTGGTGAAGTCGTAGTAAGATAAACACACCAGACGCACGCACGTAAGGTTCTTTTAAATAAACTTTATTCAGCTGCAACCCAATGCGTCACATGTGGCTTAAGAATGTAGACAATACTGGAGTAACAGTTCCAACAATATTTTAATTCAGCGATGCGATCTCCACACAGTTCATTTACAGTGCACCAACACTGATACAATGTCTCTTCTTCAAATGTCAACACTGGCGACACAAAGTTCCTCACACAAGGTACACCACCGTTACGCTGCGTCTCTCACAATGTACACCCTATACGGGCCACGTACCTACGATAAACTGTGTGTCCCTACAACTGACAATGCGTGACGATGTACACACGTGCCTCCCAGCACCAACTTTATATAGTAAAACACTTTCTAGAATAATCCAAGGAATTTACTCAACGCAACCAATCAGAACGGAACACGTAACTGAAACTTAAAAAAAAACAATAAAAAAAAAACTTTCTAGAATAACTAAACTGGTTTACAAAATTCGACTGCTCATTTCAGCCCCAAATCCCAATATGTAATGATATCGCACAAAAATATGGCAAACCGTTTACGACTTTTCACAACACACAAAGAACGGCTGCTAATTTCACGTGCACAGTAAACAACTATGACTAGCAACTTTGCTACAGTGTTACAAAAATGTTCCTTACTCTTTTGACGTTACATGTACGAGATCACTAGACAGCGCGACCCTGATTCGAACGTTCTGGTTCATTCTCAGCTAATCTACGCAAAATAAAAATCGACCGCTTTTCTCCTTGCGACTTTGCTAGAAGCTTCCGGACTAAACTCAGCGTATCATAACAAAACAAAATCCGCTATCATGCACGAACGATAAAGAATTTCGCTGAAAAGGTACGTGATACACAACCATGATAGCTCCAAAAAATATCGGATCGTTTCCTACGATTAACACATGTATGCTCTCACAGAACAACACAACCACAATCGTAACAAGAGAATTACTTCATAAATCTGCGTGGCGACGGAATTGCTTTTTTACGACGGTCACCGGCACTGTCAGACTTTCTGTATAAGTCAATGTTTTTACTGTTTTAATTATTTTCTGAGAAGAATTAATTGTTACTAAAGAGTTTGAAAGTATACAAAGCTAGCTAACGAACTCATCCAATATCTTTCTCCAAACTAGCTATATGCAAAAGTTCAAGTAAATCATACTATGACAAAAATTACGGACTCTAATCTGGGTCAACCGACTTCCTATTAAACGGTTGTTTATGTCTTCAATGAGACATTCAATTACAATATGCTCGGATGCTCTCTTAGCCACCCACTTGAGATTGTCTTGTTTACATACATACATATGCACACACACACACACACATACATACATACATACATACGCACATAGTACGGCGAGCTAAATGTACGTTCAGCAGCGAGGCCCGGTTAGCGTAACCGTAAGACATGACGTAATCATCTCGTTACTTCAATTGTTAGAGGTTTAGCCTGCCCGCCTTGACATCATGGACATGCTATTAAATTCGCCCCACCGCGACCTGTCCTAAAAAGTCCCTTCTATAAATAGAAGGGACTTTTAAAAAAATGTCCAGGGATAATTCTTTTAGGCGTACTGTGACAATATCCTGAATTTCAAGCGGCTTGTCCGCCGTCCCGGCTCACTGCAAACGCGGGCTCTAGTCGCTGTCACACACACACCGGCTGACACACACACACCGGCTGACACACACACACACACACACACACACACACACACACACACACACACACACACACACACACACACACACACACACACACACACACACACACACACACACACACACACACACACACACACACACACACACACACACACACACACACACACACACACACACACACACACACACACACACACACACACACACACACACACACACACACACACACACACACACACACACACACACACACACACACACACACACACACACACCACACACACACACACACACACACACACACACACACACACACACACACACACACACACACACACACACACACACACACACACACACACACACACACACACACACACACACACACACACACACACACACACACACACACACACACACACACACACACACACACACACACACACACACACACACACACACACACACACACACACACACACAACACACACACACACACACACACACACACACACACACACACACACACACACACACACACACACACACACACACACACACACACACACACACACACACACACACACACACACACACACACACACACACACACACACACACACACACACACACACACACACACACACACACACACACACACACACACACACACACACACACACACACACACACACACACACACACACACACACACACACACACACACACACACACACACACACACACACACACACACACACACACACACACACACACACACACACACACCACACACACACACACACACACACACACACACACACACACACACACACACACACACACACACACACACACACACACACACACACACACACACACACACACACACACACACACACACACACACACACACACACACACACACACACACACACACACACACACACACACACACACACACACACACACACACACACGGTAGATAAGAACGTGAAAATGCCCAGCGAAAAATCTGCACAGCATTGAATCAACCTCGGGGTATGTACACAGGACTACACCTGTGCACGTAGCGGAGATAAGGACTACATCCCGTACGACCCACTACTAGGCTGCAATTTATGCTTGGATCACACACACTATAACTTACTTACTTACGCCTGTCACCCCTACCCGGGTATAGGCCGTCGACGAGAGACCTCCAGCAACTCCTGTCCTGTGCTTCTCCTTCGATTCTACTCCAGGTGGTTCCCAGTCTCTTGATGTCTGCTTGGAGGTCTCGACGCCAGGAGTTTCTCGGCCTACCTCTTTTCCTCTTTCCCTGGGGGTTCCATGACAATGCCTGCCTAGTGATACTGGAAGCTGGCTTTCTCAGACTGTGACCGATCCATCCCCATCTTCTTCGCCCAATTTCATTCTCTGCTGTTATCTGCTCTGTTCTCTCCCAGAGTCTGACGTTGCTGATCTTCTCTGGCCAGTGGATTTTCAAAATTCTTCTAAGGCAACTGTTCATGAAGGTCTGTACTCTGTTGACTGTGGTTTTTGTCAATCTCCATGTCTCTGCTCCATATAGGAGAACTGCTTTTACATTGGAGTTGAAAATCCGGACTTTGGTGTGTTGTGACAGCTCTCTGGAACTCCACACTTTTTTCAATTGGAGAAAGGCTGCTCTGGCTTTACCGATTCGTGCTCTGACATCTGCATCAGTGCCGCCTTTTTTGTCTATGATGCTCCCGAGATAGGTGAAGGACTCCATCTCCTCCAACGGGGTGCCAGCAAGCAAGACTGGTTCTTCCCTGGTTGCGTTCAGCCTCATTGTCTTTGTTTTCTGTTTGTGAATGGTGAGGCCCACTTGGGACGAGATGTCAGCAAGCCTCGTGGTCTTGTCCTGCATTTGTTGATGAGTGTGGGACAGTAATGCCAAGTCGTCTGCAAAATCGAGGTCGTCAAGCTGTGTCCACAGTGTCCACTGTATTCCACTTCGTCTGTGCTCTGTGGTCATCTTCATGACCCAGTCTATGGCCAGTAGGAAGAGGAACGGAGACAGCAGACACCCCTGCCTGACACCAGTTCTGACCTGGAGCTCTCTGGTGAACTGCCCTTCGTGGATCACGCGACATGTCATGCCATCATAGCTGCTCTTGATCAGGCGGACGAGCTTTGTGGGTACACCGTAGTGTCGTAGGAGTTTCCACAGAGTCTCTCGGTCCACGCTGTCAAATGCTTTCTCATAATCCACAAAGTTGACGTACAGCGGGGAGCTCCACTCCAGAGACTGTTCCACGATGATGCGGAGAGTGGCGATCTGGTCTGTACATGATCGGTTCTTCCTGAATCCTGCTTGCTGGTCTCTCAGCTGGGGGTCAACGGAGCTCTTCATTCTCTCTAGGATGATCCTGTTGAAGACCTTTCCTGGTACTGACAGCAAGGTGATTCCTCTGTAGTTGGAACACTTGTTGAGGTCGCCTAGTCTTGGGAAGCTTGATTAGGTACTCCTCCTTCCAGTCAGCTGGCATCACCTCCTCTTCCCAGATCTTTCCAAACAGTGGGTACAGCATCTCAACTGTTGTCTCTAGGTCTGCTTTCAGAGACTCCGCTGGGATGCCATCTGGCCCTGCTGCTTTGCCATTCTTCAAAAATGCCACTGCTTTTCTGATCTCTTCCCGGCTGGGTCTGTCACAGCTGATGGGTAGGTCGGTCTCTGCCGGCTGGATGTCGGGGGGGTCGGGTGGGCTAGGTCTGTTCAGTAACTCTTCAAAATACTCGGCCCATCTGTCGAGTTGGTCTGCTCTGTCTGCAATAGCCTACCCGGCACCGGCCTCCACGTGGCGTAGGTGGGTAGTCCGCTCAGTCCCTGACTGAGTGGGCTAGCGGACGGGTGCCATCTTTGTCCAGGATTAGGACTTGATGTCAGCAGATATGTTGTTCAGCCTTTTCACTGGTCCGGTTTTTAAGGAGCTGTGCTAACCTAGGTCGTACCATGTTGGATTGGTCCTTAAAAATACTCGTGACTTTTTGGTCCTTTGGATCCCAAGTGTTTGCCGTGCTTGGAGACCCGTGTCGGGGGAGAAGAGGATCCTGGTGGCTGAGGTTCCCTTTGGGCTGCGGCTCACTGGTGCCAACACTCCACTTCGGCCTTGACTTCTACCTAAACGGGAGGCTAGTCGTACCGGCCTAGTCAATCGGCTCTTGTCACGTTGAGCCCTATCCCACTGTTGACATGCGGGTTGCTATACGGAGCACCATGCTATAGCTTCTGCTGATTAGGTGCTTTACGCCAGTATTCCCCTGCATTCAACGGTGTGATAGAAGGCGGTGGCTCAAACGGTTCAATCGGGCTTACCCCCTTGAGTATATCTTTCGGGCAGTCTCCATTGTGCGTCGGCTGGAGACCCGCCGACAGTTGCACTTTCCCTTGTTGGGCTCGGTGGCGGGCGGGGACCCCCGGGGGATGAATATCTCTACTAATATAATATGGATAAAACCAAAAAACCAAAACTAGCACAGAAACGGCGCATAGACACCGACATTGCACATGACAGTGATTCAGACTGTGAGGAAGCGACGCCTCAGGCGTCGGCCGTATGGCCTCGCTTCCTCATTGTCCATAGCAAGGTGAAGGAGAAACCAGTTACCAAGCTGCATCCTTTTCTGGTGGGGGAGACCCTCAGGAGCCGTGTTGGCAGGCCTGACGCCCAGCGCCTCAGGTCTGGTGACTTGCTGGTGGAGTGCCGTACTCGGGCACACTCCAGCGGGCTACTGGGGCTCTCTTCCATCGGAGACACTCCTGTGGAAGTCACACCCCACAAAACTATGAATTCGTCAAGAGGCGTAATCAAAGATCAAGCTTTGGCAGAACTGTCAGAAGATGAACTTGTAAGGAACCTTAAGTCTCAGGGGGTGACTTGCGTCAGGCGCTTCGCTTCCAAGCGAGGTGGTGGGGAGATCCGTCTCCCTACCATCATCCTGACGTTTGGCACCCCCACCCCTCCTACTACCATCTGGGGAGGTTACTACTCCCTGAGAGTGAAAAAGTACGTCCCTCTTCCCCTCCGGTGCTTTAAGTGCCAAAAGTATGGCCATGGGCAGAAGACATGCCGTCAGGCAGAGGCTTCATGCGCCCGTTGCACTAGGCCCGGACACTCTGCTGAGTCCTGCACAGCCACCCCCCTGTGTGTGAATTGCCAGGGGGCGCATATGGCTTCGGATAAGAAATGCCCTCGTTGGATATCCGAGTGCAAGATTCAGCAGGTGCGTGTGGAGAAGGGGCTGTCCTTTCTGGATGCCAAAAAACTGGTTGAAGGCCCTGGTGCAGCTGCGGCTGCCCCAACCTCTAACACCTCAGTGTATACTTTTAGTGCAGCGGTGGCAGGCAAGCGCCCCACCAAAGACTTTTCATGTCAGACCCCAACTTCTTGGTTGGGGGCGGAGCCTCGGCTCATCTCGCCCCTGGAGAGTAACCCTCCTCCGGTGGTGACAAGGAGCCAGGGAACGCAGAAGGCGGACACTGCCGGTCCGGTTGTGCCGCCTTCTGTTGCCCCTAAGCCTCAGCCCCCACCCAAACCTGTTAGTCAGTCAACTCCAAAGGCTTCTGGCTCTGGTCAGCCTTCTAAGGCCGCTAACTCTAGCGGCAGGAACGCTGCCCAGGACCAGAAGTCTAAGAAATCTATGGGACCGCTGTGCGCACGGGCCCAGAAGGGGAACACAGATGTGCCCCTTCAAAACAAATATGCTGCACTGGAGGAGCGGATGGAGGGAGTGGAAGTTGTTGTTGCTGATGCTGCGGCAGCTCCACCCCCTTCCTCTCCGAAGAACCAGAGGAGGCCCGGGAGCCGGCCCCCCTCTGTTTCTTCAACTCCTTCCAAGGTAAAGGAAAAAGGGGGGAAAAACTCCTTACCCCCAGATCAGACTTAATCATGGACTCTTTGCTTCAGTGGAATTGTCGTGGTTTTCGAGCTAACTTTGAGGAATTACGTCTTTTAGTCAAGTTCTATAACCCCTCAGTCATATCTCTTCAGGAGACTTACCTGAAGACTTCTGACCCTGTGTCTTTTAATGGTTTTAATGTTATACATAAAGGCTCTGATTCGGAGAGGCGCTCGGGTGGAGCGGCTCTTCTCATTAGTAGCCAAATTTTATGTAGCCCCGTTAGCATCGACACCTGTCTTCAGGCTGTCGCTGCTCGGGTTACCTTAAAAAAGACCATAACCATATGCAGTATTTACCTGCCACCATCACTGCGGGTCTGTAGCAATGATATTTTTCACTTAGTAGATCAACTGCCCCCTCCCTTTATTCTCATGGGGGATTTTAACGGTCATGCTCACCTTTGGGGTAGTGACCACTATGATGGCAGAGGTCAGATGTTAGAAGATGTTTTTTCTCAACTTAACCTATGTGTCTTTAACGATGGCTCACCTACATACTCTAACTCAGGTTCCGGATCTAGTTCTGTTCTAGACCTCACTGTGTGTGATCCTTCTCTCATGCTGGACTTTGACTGGAAGGTTCACGACGACCTGTGTGGTAGTGACCACTTCCCAGTAGTCCTGTCATCGGTCAGCTGTGAGGAGGATTCGCCGGTGGGGCGCTGGAATCTCAAGAAAGCTAACTGGTCTCTGTTTGCCTCTCTCTGTCAGTCTCGTCTTACAGAGGAGGTGGTCATGTCAGCTGAAGAACCTGTTTCTTGTTTTACTTCTATTTTGTTGGAGGTTGCAGGTGAAACCATCCCTAGGACTTCCACATCACTCCCTCGGAAGCCGAGAGTACCATGGTTCAATGAAGAGTGCCGCAAGGCCCAAACAATGCGCAAATCTGCTCAGCGACGTGCATTTCGTAATCCGTCGCAAGCAAATATTTTAACCTTTAAAAGACAGCGGGCGAAAGCCCGTTATATTTTTAAACGTGAACGCCGTGCTTCCTGGAGACGCTTCGTCTCATCTTTATCTTCTAGGACTCCGTCCCAAAATAGTCTGGAAGGCTGTTCGAAGAATTAGGGGCAGGGGTGGCTCGGCTTCTGTCGGCCATCTTAGAGATGGTGCCAGTTTGGTCACAGATAAAAAGGCTGTGGCCAATTTGCTTGCCTCCACCATTGCCCATAATTCTTCAGCAGAGCATTATTCACCTTTCTTCCAGAGAGAGAAGGAGAAGCGAGAATCTTGTGCTTGTGATTTTATATCGGATAACTTGGAAGACTATAATGCCCCTTTTACGTTTTCAGAATTGCAGCAAGCCATGCAGAAATGTACTGACTCTGCTGCTGGATTAGATACCATCCATTATCAGCTCATAACACATCTGCCTGAGGATTCACTCCTTGTACTTCTCAAGGCCTTTAACCATATCTGGATAACAGGTCATTTTCCGCCATCTTGGCGCCAGGCTGTGGTTGTGCCAATTCCCAAGCCGGGTAAGGATCCTTCCGACCCGGGCAACTACCGGCCAATAGCTTTGACATCATGTTTATGTAAAACTATGGAACGCTTGGTCAACGCCCGACTGGTGTGGCATCTTGAGTCACAGGGTCTCATCACAGACCTCCAGTGCGGTTTCCGGCGCTTCCGTAGTACAACTGACCATCTAGTCCGCTTTGAGTCTTTTATCCGAGATGCTTTTGTCAACAAGCAGCATGTCTATGCAATTTTCTTTGATGGAAAAGGCATATGACACTACCTGGAAGCATGGTATAATGTCTGATTTGTCGGACATGGGTTTTAAAGGGCATCTGCCCGTTTTTATTCACAATTTTTTGTCCAACAGGTCGTTCCATGACCGTGTGGGCTCCACCCTCTCCGACTCCTTTGAACAGGAGATGGGTGTCCCGCAGGGCAGTATTCTATCTCCTGTTTTATTTAGCATTAAAATAAATAACATTGTAAAGGCCGTCAAGGATGATTCTGAATGCTCTTTGTTTGTGGACGACTTTGCTTTGTGTGCACGAGGTCGAGGACTTGCGTCCCTTGAGAGGCGCTTGCAGCTGTGCGTTGATCGCATCCAGGGGTGGGTGTCTCTCAATGGATTCAGATTCTCGCCCTCCAAGACAGTCTGTGTGCATTTTACTAACCAGACGAAATTTTTTCCAGAACCTAGCCTGAGCATTGCTGGAGTGCCAATTAAGGTGGCCGAAGAGGCTAAGTTTTTGGGGGTCATCTTTGACAAAAGATTGACCTTCTGCAACCATGTTAACTACCTTAGAACCTCTTGTCGGAAGGCCCTCGACATTCTTCGTGTCGTTGGTCGTACTGACTGGGGTGCAGACCGCATCGTCTTACTTCGACTGTACCGGGCCCTTGTTCGGTCCAAACTGGATTACGGCTCTGTGGTATATGGCTCGGCTTCCAAGTCTGTTCTGCAGCGTCTGAACACAATTCACCATCAAGGTCTGCGCATATGTCTGGGAGCCTTCAGGACATCTCCAGTTCCTAGTCTGTATGCAGAGGCAGGGGAGCCTTCTCTCAGGCTCCGCCGCATCCGCCTCATGCTCAGCTACGTTCTGAAGCTGAAGGCCCATCCAGAAAATCCTGCCTATGATTGTGTTTTTAACCCGTCGTTTGCAGAGATTTACGATGCCCATCCGGGAGCTGTCCGTCCACTTTCCTTCCGTGTCCGACCTCATCTGCAGGCGGCCGGAGTGGACCTGGACAAAGTTTCGGAATCTCTGCAACACGTCACTCCACCCTGGCTACTACCAGTTCCTGACATCTTGCTGGACTTGACTGCCCACAAGAAGGATTGTACTCCACCAGCCATATACCAACAGAGCCTCAATGAACTCCTTTCAATTTTTCCTGGCTATTGTCGTCTTTATACGGATGGGTCCAAGTCTGAGGATGGAAGAGTGGCTGCGGCTGCAGTGTCCTCTCGCCATCCTAGACGCCCATTTAAGCTCCGTCTCCCTGACCATTCCTCTGTATTTAGTGCAGAACTACAGGCCATTCTGCTAGCACTCAAGCATGCCTATCAGTCTCGGGAAAGGAACTTCCTGATTCTGTCTGACTCTCTTTCTGCCCTGCAGGCCCTTCAGGGCGCGGGAACAGACCATCCACTGCTGGTGCAGATTAGAGAGCTCTACGCGGACTTGATGAAGGAATATTATGACATCATTTTTATTTGGGTCCCAGGCCATGTGGGCATCGAAGGCAACAGAATCGCAGATTCTGCTGCCAACAGTGCCCGCAGCGACCCTGTCCCTGACACACAGACTGTCTATAGTGATTTTAAACCTGTTATTAGTGCGTACATAGCCCGCGAGTGGCAGTCCGAGTGGGACAAAGAGGAAGGGAACAAGCTTCATGAAGCTCTTCCTAAGTTGTCGGACAGTCTACCTTTCCGCTGCGGCAGCCGCCGTGAGGAGACTGTCCTTGCTCGGCTCCACATCGGGCACACATATGTTACGCACTCTTACTTACTTAAACAGGATGAGCGTCCATGGTGTTTTGCCTGTGATGAGCAGTTTTCTGTTCGACACTTTTTGCTGTATTGTGCTGACCTAATTGACACCAGATATAAACACTTCACAGCAGACTCCTTGAAGGTTTTGTTCCGGGATGTTCCCCCGGACAAAATCTTCAATTTTTTGAGAGAATGCAATATTTTTAACAAGATCTGAGCATTCATAGACTATGTGAATTTTTTTTATTTGCCCTTTTTGAGAGTCTGTAGACGTTTCTTTTCCAGACATGTGCGACATTTTAGCCTGAGATTTTTAATCTATATTTACATCTTGTCTTAAGACCTTGCTTTTAGTCTGGCTGACCAGATTTTTACCCATCCCGCCGTGAGATGGCCTTAGTCGCCTGCTCGGCGTTAAAACCAAATAACCTAACCTGTCTGCAATAGGCTTGCCTTCTTTGTCTTTTACTGGTCTTTCTGTATGGCCATACTTACCCGACAATCTTCTGGTAATGTCGTAGAGACACACACTATAAGTCAATATATTTATGTTTAGCATCCCCTAGCAGCAAATAGATTTGCGCACCTGTAGCTATTTTCAGAGGTAAAACTAAAAATGTGACCACAAACTGTCATAATTTGATGAAATCGGGCGAGATTTTAGTGTGCAAACTGCCGGATTTGATCGATCGCGTGTCCGATTCGTCAGTCTAGATTCTGCTGCTTAGCTGCATCTACACCACACTAAATACACGTGTCAACTTTGCTGTGGGTTGTACAAATGACAACAAGTGGTTAGGTTACTGAATTTTAGTGTCCTTCGAACTGAAAAAGCTTATTTGACGTTGGGACTACGCTGTGCAAAGACGATCTCGGTTGTTCAGAAATGGCCTACGGTGTGAAAGATTTGGGACTACACTATGCACACGACAGAAAGAGGAAACATATCTTGTTTAAAGTACTTGCAGTGCAACTAGTAGGTGTGACATTTCCAAATGCCAAAACAAAAATTAACATTTGAAGTAAAGCAACTATGATACTGATTTAGGTGAATAATGTGTATTATGTAAAATAAGTTATATTTGCAAAACAACAAAGTCAGTAAAAACATAAAGATGTGACCAGCTGGGTTTTTTTAACAGTCCCTTCTTTTTATAGAAGGAACTTTTTAGGATGGGTCGCGGTGGGGCAAATTTAATAGCATGTCCATGATGTCGAGGGCAGGCAGGCCTAAACCTCTGACAACTGAAGTAACAAGATAAAATTACGTCATGTAGCTAACCTCGTTGCTGAACGTACATTTGGCGCGAAAGGCCGCGTGCGTGCGTGCGTATCTCTACCTCTACTGAAGCAGCTGCACTGGCAGCCCGTAAAATTCCGTCGCTGCCAGTACAAAATTGCAATTAGTACCTATCGGCATTTTGGCGGATCTCTCCCGCCGTACCTTTCTGCCAAGCTGTCTGTTTATCAGCCATCATGCATCCTCCGTTCCTCTAGTGTAAAACTTGCAAAAATCCCGAAGCTTAACATGAAAACTGTCGAGGAGCGTTCTTTCACCTTTTTAGCCCCAAGTGTGTGGAACACCATCTGCCACCGTACTGAACTGAAAGTGCGGAATCTAACCACATTGTCACAGTTCAAAGCTCACTTAAAGACTTTTCTTTTCTGTCGGGCATTTAACACTTAGCTCATCTTTAACTAACTGTTGTTGACTGCCTTTTATTCTGATCCTAGAGGAAGTGCCGGAATGTAAGGTGTTGGGAAGACTGAGATGGGGTGGTTTAAAGTAGTGTATAACTGATCGTGCGTGTGTCTGACAAAGAGGGTGTGCTGTCACGTTGTGCATGCGCAGTGATTCCAGTGGTTTTCCTGGAGAACAGCGCTATACAAGAACTATGCATTATTATTATTAGACCAGCGATGCCATGACGTCAAGCTTATATTGCCGTCATTTTGCTGCTCGTGCTCAGTAGTTTTCGTCGCTACTCGGCCAGCCCACAGAGCGTACTAATGGCGGGAAGCGCCGTTTGTCCGTCTTTGTTTGTGTGTGCTGGCGTGTGTGTTGATCAGAGAGGAGGGAAATGGATCAGAAGGATAAGCTTAAAAATATTAACAACTGTGAATGTTCCTGAAAGGAGCCCGTCCACGAGGCTAGAAATGGGACTATCCTGTCCTATCCGCCCACTCGATAGTTTGTCGATAGGTCTCGCTAGTTTGGCAATACTTTTCTATCCACCCGATAGTCCGAATAGAACCTATTTCTATTTTCCTATCCTAGCCAGCT
Organism: Semisulcospira habei; assembly: GCA_036245525.1. Classification (NCBI taxonomy): domain Eukaryota; kingdom Metazoa; phylum Mollusca; class Gastropoda; family Semisulcospiridae; genus Semisulcospira; species Semisulcospira habei. The sequence goes on along the minus strand of BTPG01000002.1, from coordinate 224,886,420 downwards.
CGCCTATCCGCAAACAACCAATCAGCCGCAGAGACCTACGCGTCACGCATCAGTGACCATATCTTGCCGTCAGCACTCGGCTGAGAACTCAATGTGTTGTAGCTGCACTGATGGAGTCTTTCGTACGGCACATCTCTTGCGGCATCGCTCTCAAAACCGGACATCGAAGTAGCCACTCTCTCGTCCAGACTCAGTCATTTGCAAGGTTAATTGTGGTTTCTGCGAATTATTCTCGGCAAGTCTTCGTCTTTCATGTACGCACCCAGTTTGTCTCGAGGCCTCAAAATATTCGCGAGATTTTCCACATAAGGAAATAGCGCATGGCAGCTTGTGGAGAGCTATCGCCGTGTATGGTGAAAAACTATCCAGTGGATAGGATAGTTCGCCGGTAGTTTTCTATCATCAAGTCAAAACGTGACTATCCACATGTACGATTGCCTTAAGAAACTCCACTGGCTGCCCGCACAAGAACGCATTCTGTCACGTCGTATAACTTGTCCTGCATGTGCTTCATCTCGCACTCACCCGCTCCGCAGGCAGGCCATTTTGCTCTTCCTCGGACACACCGGTAAATTTCGCCTTCCCAATTTCAAATGTAAAACACGTGGCGGTCGTGCCTTAGTCTCCCATCTTGACCCCGCCACTTGGAACAGCCTCCCCGACCCTGTCCGTAACTGTCAAACGCTCTCAGTCCTCATTCAAATAACTTCTCAAAACCCACCCGCTCTACAACTGACGTTGCCTACTACTAGTTCACTTTCCCCAGCCATGCACAATTCATCACCACCGGCTGTCACGTGTGTGTGTGTGTGTGTGTGTGTGTGTGTGTGTGTGTGTGTGTGTGTGTGTGTGTGTGTGTGTGTGTGTGTGTGTACTTACTTAATTACGCCTGTCACCCCTCCCCGGGTATAGGCCGTCGACGAGAGACCTCCAGCGACTCCTGTCCTGTGCTTCTCCTTCGATTTTACTCCAGGTGGTTCTCAGTCTCTTGATGTCTGCTTGGAGGTCTCGACGCCAGGTGTTTCTCGGCCTGCCTCTTTTCCTCTTTCCCTGGGGGTTCCATGACAATGCCTGCCTAGTGATACTGAAAGCTGGCTTTCTCAGACTGACCAATCCATCCCCATCTTCTTCGCCCAATTTCATTCTCTGCTGTTATCTGCTCTGTTCTCTCCCAGAGTCTGACGTTGCTGATCTACTCTGGCCAGTGGATTTTCAAAATTCTTCTAAGGCAACTGTTTATGAAGATCTGTGCTCTGTTGACTGTGGTTTTTGTCAATCTCCAAGTCTCTGCTCCATATAGAAGAATTGCTTTTACGTTGGAGTTGAAAATCCGGACTTTGGTGTGTTGTGACAGCTCTCTGGAACTCCGCACTTTTTTCAACTGGAGAAAGGCTGCTCTGGTTTTACCGATTCGTGCTCTGACATCTGCATCAGTGCCGCCTCTTTTTTTTTTTTTTTTTTTGTCTATGATGCTCCCGAGATAGGTGAAGGACTCCACCTCCTCCAACGGGGTGCCAGCAAGCAAGACTGGTTCTTCCCTGGTTGCGTTCAGCCTCATTGTCTTTGTTGTCTGTTTGTGGATGGTGAGGCCCACTTGGGACGAGATGTCAGCAAGCCTCGTGGTCTTGTCCTGCATTTGTTGATGAGTGTGGGACAGTAAAGCCAAGTCGTCTGCAAAATTGAGGTCGTCAAGCTGTGTTCACAGTGTCCACTGTATTCCACTTCGTCTGTGCTCTACGGTCCTCTTCATGACCCAGTGTATGGCCAGTAGGAAGAGGAACGGAGACAGCAAACACCCCTGCCTGACACCGGTTCTGACCTGGAGCTCCCTGGTGAACTGCCCTTCGTGGATCACGCGACATGTCATGCCATCGTAGCTGCTCTTGATCAGGCGGACGAGCTTTGTGGGTACACCGTAGTGTCGTAGGAGTTTCCACAGAGTCTCTCGGTCCACGCTGTCAAATGCTTTCTCGTAATCCACAAAGTTGACGTACAGCGGGGAGCTCCACTCCAGAGACTGTTCCACGACGATGCGGAGAGTGGCGATCTGGTCTGTACATGATCGGTTTTTCCTGAATCCTGCTTGCTGGTCTCTCAGCTGTGGGTCAACGGAGCTCTTCATTCTCTCCAGGATGATCCTGTTGAAGATCTTTCCTGGTACTGACAGCAAGGTGATTCCTCTGTAGTTGGAACACTTGTTGAGGTCGCCTTTCTTGGGAAGCTTGATTAGGTACCCCTCCTTCCAGTCAGCCAGCATCACCTCCTCTTCCCAGATCTTTCCAAACAGTGGGTACAGCATCTCTAATGTTGTCTCTAGGTCTGCTTTCAGAGACTCCGCTGGGATGCCATCTGGCCCTGCTGCTTTGCCGTTCTTCAAAAATGCCACTGCTCTTCTGATCTCTTCCCGGCTGGGTCTGTCACAGCTGATGGGTAGGTCGGTCTCTGCTGGCTGGATGTCTGGGGGGTCGGGTGGGCTGGGTCTGTTCAGTAACTCTTCAAAATACTCGGCCCATCTGTGGGGTTGGTCTGCTCTGTCTGCAATAGGCTTGCCTTCTTTGTCTTTTACTGATCTTTCTGTATGGCCCGACAATCTTCTGGTAATGTCGTAGAGCTGTTTCATGTTGCCGCTGCCTGCTGCCTTTTCTGTCTCTGCTGCCAGGCTGTCTGTGTAGGCCCTCTTGTCTGCTCTGATACTCCTCTTCACCTCGCGGTTGGCTTCCGAGTATTCCTCCTGTGCCCTTGCTTTTGCTGCTCTCGTGCGACTGTTGTTGACAACTGCTTTCTTCTGCTTCCTCACTTCTATCTTCTTCAAGGTCTGTGCCGACAGCCAGTCCTTGTGAAGGTGTTTCCTGAATCCTACAGTGTCTTTGCCTGTTGAGTTCAGCGCCTCTCTAACTGCCTTCCACTGCTGCTCTGTGGTGACCGCCTCCTCTTCATTTACTAGCTCCTGTAGCGCTTGAAAACGGTTGGACAGCACCAGTTTGAACTCTTCTGTCACTCCAGTCTCTCTCAGGAGGCCTACATTATAGCACTGTCTTCTTGTTGTCTCTGTGCGGCTTTTCTTTAACTTGAGCTTTATTCTTAAGGTAAGCAGATGGTGGTCTGAGGCGACATCTGCTCCCCTCCTCACACGAATACCTTGAAGGGATCTTCTAAATTTCTTGCTAATGCTGATATGGTCTATTTGGTTCTCTGTAGTATGGTCAGGCGAGACCCAAGTTGCTTTGTGTATTCTTCTGTGTGGGAAGATGCTGCCTCCAATGACAAGTCTGTTCAGAGCATAAACATCTACAAACCTCTCCCCGTTCTCACTCATCTCCTCTAGTCCCTGTCTCCCCATCACCTCTTCGTATCCAGTGTTGTCCTCCCCTATTTGGCATTAAAATCGCCCATGTCGATGGTGATGTCTCGCTCCGCACATTTCAGTGTCCACAGCACTCTGGAGTCGGTCGTAGAACTCTTGTTTCTCTTCCTCATCACTGTCATTGGTGGGCGCATAGCACTGGATGACGTTCAGCTTGATCTTTTTCTTGTTTCTAAAGGCTGCTGTGATAATTCTTGGCCCAAGAGGTTCCCAGCCCATCAGCGCTCTCTGTGCCACTGGTGACAGCATGAATGCTACTCCTTCTGTATGGGGGGCATTCTCCTCTTCATGACCTGAATGCAGAATCATCCCCCCACTTAACAGCCTTTTCTGGCCAGACTGCGTCCATCTGGCTTCACTGATACCTCGCAGGGAAAGTTTGCACTTTTGCATTTCCGTTGCGGCTATCTGGGCGGCCTTGCCGCTCTGGTACATGGTCTTGACATTCCATGTGCCCATGGTTGTGTCCCTGGATAGAGAGAGGTGGCTCGGTCCTGTGGCTTCCGTAGACTTCCGGCTTTCACCACATGACGTCATAAATCTTCTGGTCAGTAGAAGAACCTTCCTCCTCCAGGAAAGGAATTGCTGTTTGTCTTTTCGTCGGCGTTTTTTGTAGCTATTTCCTTTTTTGCAGGGTGGGGAAGGGGTTTTCTGTCGGGGTCACCTTCCCTTAGACCATGTTGGTTCATGGCACCTTATTTCATTCGATGCCGCACCCCTCTCGCGAGGGACCCCCTATCCACCACCCAGGGGACGCGCCTCAACCCCATATGGCTGTCCCAGCGCGAGGTGTGTGTGTGTGTGTGTGTGTGTGTGTGTGTGGTGCCGTGTGCGTGCGTGCGTGCGCGCGCGCTGTTAGCCTTTTCATTTTATCAGCGCTTTGTTGAGCTACTTTTAGAATAAGGGCTTAACAAATCTCCTTTATTATTATTATTATTATTATTATTATTATTATTATTATTATTATTATTATTATTATTATTATTATTAAATATTACGAAGGTGACTTATGCCTGCAAGTTTCAGTCTATAGATCAGTCCGATAATTCCGACAAACGTGTGTCACAATAAATTCTACTGAGTATATGTTTGACGCACTACATAGTTCTAACACGTAAATTATGTAGTCATAGTACCTCAGTGTTGAAGTTGCTACCTCAGTAGTTACCTGTTAGCTGGGCCGGCAGGCCTTTGATGAAGCCCTCGTAGGGAGAAAGTTTGAAAAAGGGAAAATAAAAGCGCAGCTCCAATACGACGCGGTTGAAATTGATTCTTGGCTCTTCTTATTAATAGTATTTCATCATCGCTTGGATCTATATTAGGACTGAGTGTGTGGTGCCAGCATTCTTGGACGTTTTATTTCCGTTATCGTCACTATGATTCGGACCAGGACGCTGCTGCTGGCGCCATACCGGCGGCCTTCTAAAAAAGAATTCAAGAAAGATTAAAAAAACAGCACGAAGAATTGATAAAATGAAACGTGTCTTCTTGTCTTCTTCTTCTTCTTCAGAGAGAGAGAGAGAGAGAGAGAGAGAATATTTGGGTAGAATTGGATGTGTAGACGCATGTATAAACGCACATGTAGCCTCGTTTTCGTTGTCGATTAGACGGCAAGTCGCCATGTTTGCGTCGTCGAGATTTTATGTATTGGATCTAAAATTTTTGCAAATTTTGACGTATTTCTGTAAACTCTTCTGTTCAGACACAAATTCATCATTCTTAGACAAGCTGTATCTGACTCCGTGCAAAACCGATTTATACCTGGAGTGAAATATTCGAAAAACGGACATCAACACAAACGCGATAGGCAAGACGCGGGCAAGTGCGGGCGGCGAAACTGATAGCATTTGAGCTACAGCATATTTAAAGGTAATTTTTCGTTGCTCTGTTTTAGGTTTCTATATGATTTGCTATGGTTTCAGGTATAATGGCTGTTTTATGTTTTGGTACTAATAATACTACTATGCATTCCGTCCGAGGGTTTGGGATCGAGAGAAAAAAAGAGGTCATGGACGCGTCCTGTTTGACGTTAGACAGGGTTAGTGTTTTTCAGGGAACAAAGACACACCGGCGGCAGGAGTGGCCAACACTCGTACGCGTTGCAGACTGGGTGGGATAAGTGTAGGCCCACGCTCTTACAACGGGCAATTCATGCACATTTTTTTGCTGAGTGAAAAGAATGGAAATTATTATTTAAAATTATTGTACTTTTAATGTGAACAGTGATTTGAGTACAGTAATTAATGCACAACACCTCTGTTCTCCTTTGGATTTGTACAATGTTAAAAAGAGAATGTTAAAGTACCATTATGTGTAAATCTGAAGACACATTTCAGCACCATTTGTGTTCCTTAAGCCTTATCTCAACACACCTAATGTCTAGTAATGAACTTTAATGGCAGTTTTGACAATGACATACAGCAAACACATGTGTAATCGCACTTGTATATTCTGCACAACCATTAGCGTCTCAATCTGTTTTGGGCTGTTTCTCCTACTGATACAGTTGTATATAGAACGGAGTGCAGTCATCAGGTTACTTGATATTAAAATTAAGACGACGTGTGCTGAACTGGATTCCCCTCTGTCTAAATGAACCATAACTAGACCTGTGTTTAGCGTTTCGTAACCATCTGTTACAAAAGTGTATATGACTAAGTGCCAAAAGGTGCTCTCACAAAGAGGACAACTGGGTTGAAAATCAAAGTGTGACATAAAGTACCAGAAAATGTATTAATTGATGTACACTGTATTGGCAATGTGTTTGTAAAAGAAAAAGATAATATCTGAAATGGTTTTTGAGAAAATGGCTGTTAAGATTTGTAAGTCTGGATATGTCGGACATCAGGTATTGCGACATAGTGCCTTTGAATTAGTGGGATAAAAAAACACAAATCAGTTTCTAAACAGTTAAAATAATAAGTAGTGGTCACAATTGACCTATCCAAACAATTACTGCTTTTTGGCGTAGAATGTTCTAATCCCCGAACATGATTTGTGTTGCAATACCTGACACCCGACCATATTCAATTTTAAAAACATTTTTAAAACATCCTACAACCAAGAAAAACACACTTTGTCATGTTATATACCACTCACAGGAATACATGCACACATTAGAGCACAATGGGGGTCTATCTTTGCTGCCCAAATATATTTATTGGCAGTCAGGGCCAGAATTTGTAACTTATGTCGAACATCAGGATTGCAGCAGATATCCCCAGAATAGTTATCAGAAGCCACAAACACAAAGCCTTTCCCCCAGTTTCAAGCTACAATATTTAACAAACAAAACAGATATGAAGAACAAACTGCATACAGCTTTCTGATGTAATATACATGATGAAACATGACGTGCTAAACAGTCTGCGCCCGAAAAAATAAAACAAATATTCAAATAAGTTTTATCTGTGTACAGGCTGATGCACTATTTTAACTCTGACCCTCAGATTTAGAAGGTCCTAGTGGCTATGCAACTGGTTGTCCAAAATGGCTCATTTTAACAGTGCCTTTGCCCCCAAAAGTTCTACAATCCACATGTGTTGAACGTCAGGATTGCAGCAGCAAATGTTGGCACAAGCCTGACGTCCGATACATTTTTTATCATTGCATTATTATGTTATGAAATTCACCTGTTTCTTGATCTCATTATCTTACGTTTGCGTCACAACAACTGCACGTCTCCATCAAACGACAAAAATACATCGGTGACCCGTGTTCATTCAAATAACTCATTTACCAACTTGCATCGATTGGAGGTCAGATTTGCGACACGTGTTCGCGATCGAACGTCAGGTTGCTACAGCCATAAAATTTGTTATCACATTCACAAGAAATCATCTTCATTCTCCAACCTACTGCCTAAAATCGGTGCTGGAGTCTCGGGCGATTCAAACTCTTGAAAATGGTCCCTTACAATAAACATTTGGCTCTTTATTTTGTCTATGATTACACTCGAACGTCAGAAGTGATCGAACGTCAGATTTATGAAAACAGTTGCGACAAAATGTCACGAGTTATAGCTCTTCATTGACAAACTGGACATTCAAAACAACCACGCTGGAATGTGGCCCATAATGCATCTGTCATAACCGGACGATTGTAGGCCAAAAAAACCCAAAACAACTTTGTTAAACTTGTCAAATAGTTGAACGTCAGATCTTGCGACAAAAACTGGCCGCTCACAATTTTTTTGCCATCTTAGAAAACTGTGACGGAAAAGTAAATTTAAAGCATATAAAATATTCAACGAAAGCGAAACAACGCAATGACGCTATTTCCGGTTTGGGTCAGCGTGCCTTTCGCTAGCACAAGTTTGCGGAAATTAAGATGCTGCTGTTGCGACAAATCTGACGTCCGACAGTGGCTACTTTCAAGAGCAATAAACAAAAGCATGGCTTGCCTTCAAATCTGGGAAATACACGGATTATAAGATCAATCTTCCCTGAACATATGGGCATGGTTGGCACCAGGTTTGTTATTGTTGCTTTTACACGCGAGATCAAAACAAACCGACGGCATGTCATTGTCCGCTTTCCCGGGCCGATTTTTATTGGTGAATTCTGGCGTTTTACAGTATACTCACCAAACGGCTTTACCTTAGGTGCAGAAATTATTGCCAGTATATCTTCAATCATTCACACACACATTTCACTTGTTAAAGTCAACACGTGTCTTTTTAAACAGATTTTAGTTTCACGCAAAAGAGATCACTCACTTTTTGCTCACCTTTTGGCACTTAGTCATATTTGAACCATAGGGGCTCAATGACAGTAGCTTTGACTAATGCAAATCCACTGCGCCACCGCGTGCGCGCCAGCGCCTACATACTACGCTCAAGACAAAATACAAGGGAGGAAACGAACACGCCTGCGAATCGATGAAGCACTGTGATTCCAGAGCAGTTTTCAACCCTCAAAGTAACCATCCGTTTAAACCTTGAACTGAACAGACTCGGTAGATATTTTGCCACAAATCTATACCAGCCTTGTCCTCCGATCAAAACTGATAGTTTAGTATCAAGGCTTTTTGAAGAGTCAAACTCCATTCATAGCAGACAGTGAGTTGTCAGTTTTAGATGTGGCCGGAAATGCGCCGCAAACTCATTTTTCATTGGTTTATGTAAATTAGCATAAATCCAATGAAATTAAAACAAGAGTGCGTCTTACAGTTGACATGAACTTGTGACCCGGTCGCTTTAGTAGTCGAAGAGCTAGCCCGGTCTACCGTGTGCAACCCCCCCCCCCCCCCCTCCGCCCCAGTACTCAATAAGATGAGTTTTAAAGTGTACCTTAGTATGTCCTGAAATGTTTAAGCGATGTTCCCCTAATATCCTTAGAAACACACCAGAGATATAGCCTATGACGCAAGGATACCCCCATTCACGCTCTTCGCGGATGCTAAATAGTAAAATGAGCGTGAGAAACATTTTCCTCTAAATAAATCTGAATTCATTCCAGAAACCCAAATCAGGCATTGTTAAGACACACCTTCTGCGTCCTCTGCAAAAAACGAAATAAAAAATATATTGAATCTGTGGCTCACAGAGAAGGCATTTGTGCACCCAGTTACTGAGTAAATGGCCATTTCCGCAAAATCGCAAAAAAAAAACAAAAAAGAATAATGTGTCAGATGCCTTCAGACATTTTCTATAGCACTGGCAGTCCATTTTCAGGCTTAGAGATCATTAAAACAGGATGTCACAATTATTATAAACTTGACTAGGGGATGCTGTGATCACTGTGAGTGCCACATTGATTGATTTTGTATCCCTACCCCCAAGTTGTAAAAATACACAAAATTAGAAAAAAATAATAAAGTTATTCCATTTCATTTTGACCTCTCTTTACCTATTAAGTTTCAATAATTTGAGCATAAAGTGCACGCAATTGAGGAAAGTCGGCATCCTTTATGATATGTTTGTGGTGAATGATACTGATAGCTTTTTCCAATTTAAAATTGCCAAATTGGGAAATGTACATTGTATCCGATGCCCTAAGAAATTTTGTATACAACTGATAGTCTTTTTTAGGTTTTAATGGTTAGGATAGAGTACCGCAATTACTCCCAACCTGCTGTGATTCATTTAGGGGCCATTTTACCAGTACGCAAAGGAACGTAAAATGATCATAAAAATTGATTGTCATACTCCTCTGTTTAAATATTCTTGTTGCCAGTTTTCTTAACAAAGTATGCACATTGAGCATAATATTTGTGATCATGTCATTAATTTTAATGTGACCCATTAATTTAATTGTAATTCTTTTTTGTTAAAGTAAAGCATAAAAAGGGGGAAACGTCTGTAAACAGGGGCTGCCGTTGAAGAACTTCCTCTTTAATAAAACAGCAAGACTGTAGTAAATGGCACATTCTGCAGTCTTGTCAAATTCAGGGAAGATGTACCTCAGGGAGGTGATGTGTCTGATGCTGTTCTTGGTCTACATTAATGAGTTCAGTACAGTACAGCAGTACCACAGTTCGTCTCGAACATCCTCCATGCAGATGACTTTGCAGTGTGGAGCGCAGCAGAACATGATGAAATAGCATCCTGCAGAATCCAGGATGCTGCCAATAGAGTCAGCAGCTGGACTAAAAGATGGCCACTTAAAAACTGAGCTAGACCATCTCTTTCAATCAGATGGAAGAGGTCACCTTGAAAACTGGAGACCTTCCAGTACCAAAGACTGACCAACTTTACTGGCAACAAATAAATTATTGGATTCAGGTGGAGGCCTCACGTCAAAGCCATGGAAGTTAGACTGTTAGAGTTGTGGGAAACAAGTTTCTGATGAAGAAACTGGTGGGGACCATATTCGCGCAAATTACAGCAACAACCTGGCGCAAGCAAACACCAATTCGGTCAGACCGAAGCTGCCACCAAACTTGCTGTCTCTCTCATCCTATCTCGCATCGACTACTGCAACTCTCTCCTTTCCGGCCTCCCTCACTCCACCACTTTCACTCTCCAGCGCGTCCAGAACAATGCTGCCCGCCTCGTCCTCGGAAAGAAAAAATCTGACCACATCACTCCCCTGCTCAAACTCCTTCACTGGCTTCCCATCCCCCAACGCATCCAATACAAGATTCTGTCTCTCTCCTACAAATCCCTGAACAACGGCGCTCCCGCCTATCTCTCAAACTTAGTTCAAGCCTACACTCCTCTCTGCTCCCTCCGATCCTCTCCGCCTGGACATCCCCCGCACCAAACTCAGCACTTTCGGCCCCCGCTCCTTCTCAGTATATGGTCCATCCACCTGGAACACTCCCCGACTCTCTGTCAGAAACTCTCTCCTCCTTCCAGTCCGCCCTCAAAACTCACCTCTTTCAACAGTTCTACTCTAGCACTATACCACCACACTCCCCACCTTAACCTAAGCAGACTTTGTAATGTATTTCACTATTTGTGGTACATGAGTTGTTGTCTAAAGCGTGCGCATGCGTGCGCGAGTTCTGAGTGCGCGCTTAGTTATAATTATTATAAGATTTAAGCGCATTATAAATACCATAATTATTATTATTATTATACTTTGTTAAGAAAACTGGAAACAAAAATATTTAAACAGAGGAGCATGATGTTTACAAGCAATTTTTTGGATCATTTTGCGTTCCTATGTGTACTGGTAAAATGGGTGTAGGGCAGCAGATTCAGCCACCGTAACCTAAATGCATCACAGCATCATAAAATCAGGTTTAGAGTAACTGTGGTACTCTATCCTAACCAATAAAACCCTTTAAAAAAAAGACCTATCAGTATCAGCAGTATCAGTTGTATACAAAATTTCTGAGGGCATCGGAAACATTTTATTGTTTTCGATTTCACTGAAATGGCCATTTACTGGGTGCACAAATACCATCACTGTGAGCCACGATATTTTTTCATTCTGTTTTTGCTGAGGACGCAGAAGGTATGCCTTAACATAATATTAATATTGCCTGATTTGGGCTCCTGTAATAAATTCTGATTTATTTAGAGGAAAATGTTTCTCAAGCTCACTTTTGATCCATGGAGAGCGTGAATGGGGGTACCCTTGCGCCATCGGCTATATATCTCTGGTGTGTTCCTAAGGATTTTAGGGGAAACATGGTTTAAACATCTCGGGACATTCTAAGGTACACTTTGAAACCCATCTTATTGAGTATTGTGGGGAGAGGGGGGTGCACGGTAGCCAAGACTGGCTTGTGTACGTATTTAAGGGTTTAACGTTCAACCCTGGATGTTCAGAAAGAGGTCTGTGCATGATGGGATACTTTTGGCCACATCTAAAATTTTGCGGGCTTGTTCGTTTTCTCCCTTATATTTTGTCTTGAGCTTAGTATAGGCGCTGGCGCGCATGCGGTGGTGCAGTGGATTTGCATTAAAGCTACTCTCATCGAGCCCCTATGATTTGAACAGACACAGTGTAGCGGGCCTTTAAACTTAAAGGTTTAGTTTGGTGCACAAGCATAGCGGCATGTCTTTGAGTTAGCTCTTCAGTTTTTCTTAACTGTTTAAGCGAGTTGGTTGTTTCATTGGCTTGGCACTGTTATTACAAAATTTGAATCAGGTTTTGTTACTGTCCTTGAAGTTTTGTGTGTTTTGGTTGCAGAGTGAGGCTGTTTACATCATCATGGATGGTGACACAGCATCCAAATTTGTTTCTTCATTGGTGAAATCCATCCAAGCACTGTGCAATGGCTACATTGACTTTTCATCAAGCATTGAAGTGATTGGCCACATCCATCTCAGGATTGACCAAAACCAAAAATTCAACTATGTGCTCAGTGAAGAAGTGTCAAAGTCGAAGAATGAAGCAGCCACAGTATTTGCCAGTCATAGCTACCACTCCCAACCCCCTCCAAGCATCACCCCAGGTGATGGCAGGTCATCCTCGCAGACAGACTCTCCCAGCCGACATCGTCGAAAATCACAGCAAGTGCCTCGTGTGGACGAAAGTAACTCATTGACAGTTTCAGCACTTCTGCCAGATGTTCCTTCAGTGTCAAAGGAAAAGACTTTAGGTCAAGTGAGTAACAGTGGTGACTCACCTCGTTCAGGGACCATTTCAGACACAGACCTAGCACGTGGTGTGAAGAAGCATGAAAATGGCAGCAGTGTTGGTAAACGGGTAACCTCAACACAAGACTCACTGGACAGGAGACGAAAGTTACAGACTGAATCCCGACCCCATGACTCGGCAGCAAAACGCAATCGACCTTCTGGTGGCTCAGCAGCTAACACTGGTTATGAAGTAATCGAGATAAAAGAGGAGCCTGATGACTCCAGTGATTATTTTGGCGACGACAGTGCTGCAGGGCAAGGTGATTACACATACAGATTGAGTTAATTAGACAGTACTTTCTTTATTCATTATTACTTTTTTTGTCAAAGTTTGAACTCGATTTGCCAGAAACAGAGAATACATGTTCCAAACCAGTTACATTTATACTGTAAGATGTAAGATGACCTGTCTATTATTGAGGACGCGTCGGTGATGTATCCACGGCGCTGCGCAGTTGTCGACATATCTGCGTCATATCTGCAATGATTTCAGAGATTTCGCTTGGTTGATTATGATGTAAGTGAAGGAACCCAATTTTGTTAGAAAGCCCAGGCTGTGTGGATTTCAGAAATTACTTCCCTTTGGATTCACACTCGTAACTAATAATAGGTTTACGGAGGAAGTTGGAATGTGTACCTCACGAAGCGTTGGCTATGTTCTATGAGTATGGCTGAAAGTACTGAAACATTTTTAGAAAAGCCATTTGTAAGGGTATTTCACTCAAAGTGTAACTGTAAGATAAGATGCTCATTTTGTACGTCACATTTCTTTTAAATTTTAAGAGTAGAAAGATTGAATTTTTGAACAGTATAATTTTATTAGTATAAATTGTCTGTATCTATAGTAAATTTAGAAAACGAAAAGAAAAATACCCCCAAAAATGTGTGCCACCAGCTGATGCATTAAAGCCAAAATGTATGTTTTCAAAGAATGAAGGGACAGAAAAGTGTAGTGGTAACAGTGCTCACCTTGTACAGGTGTCCAAGTTGCACAGGGTCACCTGTAGTCGGTTGGGTACAGGCTGCAGTACGCTTGCACAACTACTCGGCTAGGATTCAGATGACATGCTTGCCCATGATAGTTCAAGCAAGGGTAGTGTGAGATTACAGGCTTTCTATTTATGGCAAATTCTTTGTATTTGACAGACAAATTTTGACAAGGACAGAAAAGTAAAGGCCGTCACCGAACGCCCTTCCGCATTTCCAGCCGTGTCAAAATTTTTCAGGATGGATTTATCTTGAGATAAACTTATCCCCACTGCATTTTGCATGCACGATGGACTGTAGAATGCCAGAGACAGACTTTTTATCATGCTGTCCGTCCTGATGACAGACAATATTAAATTCTAGCAGAAGGCCTGGATTAACTTTGTGCCTGGTAAGGCTGTAAGCTGAAGTGGTCTGACTCTTGAACTGTCATAGTTGGTATGTCTCCAACAGCTGATATGGCAGGTTTTCTGGTATTTGTTTTGGCATGTCCCACTTTACTGGCGATTCGTCCACTTCCGTCAGTCTACATTCGCTGAGCGACAATAACTCGCCTTTTGGTCAATTTTCATAATTTTGAAGTGATATTTCGTCTTCAAACCTTGTCGGCAGTTTTATATACGCTCACGAACGACAAAGAGCTCGCGATCGTGAAGTATCACAGTGAGAAACGTTTATAAACCTATCTGGGAAGAGGGCGCTTACGGTTTTGGAGAAAAACAGAAGCATTCGATCGATAGAGACTGACACAAAAAAAACTCCAAAATACCTAAAAGATTTGCAAACCTTTCGGAAATCACTCGACAACGCTGTTTACACATGGGACGCGCTCTCTTAAAACATCGGCAATGACATCATATCCGGAAAACACGACCGAAAAACGTTCGTCAAAACTAGATGTCGATCGTAGAATTTGTAGTCTGATGACGAGGTGAGTGAGCAATACTAATCAAAAAGGAAACCAAAACGGGGTTTAAGGCAATAATTCTACTTGAATCTTTTAGTTTTACAATTAAATTATACCGGAAAGCAACAACCGGAAAGCTAGAAACTCTCAGTCCTTTTGTTTACAGGCGATCTCGATCGATCGCTTTGAAGACTGACACATGTTTCGAACACGTGGGTGTTGAAAATAGGTCTAGTAGGTTAACAATCGTGTTATATCGGTGTGCTGAAGCCCACAAAACCTTTGTCGAGGAGGTTGACGTTGAAATGAATTGAAGTGAAACAGAAACATGAGCGTTCAGGAGTATGCCGTGGTAAAATTAATCACACGCTTAAGCTGCGGGAGAGTCTGTCGGTCTACATTCTTTCCGAGCGGGATTGTAAAAACACGATTTAAAATTATAAAATTAACACAATTCTTTCTTTATTGATTTATTTGTTAGTTCAAGTCACAATACATCACATATTCCCGACAACCCACACATCTGTTCATGTGATGCATGCATTCTTTGTCAGAAAATTGAAGTGTAGTTTTTGCAAAATACCAGAAAACCTGCCCATACACTCTTTAGAGGTTCATATGCCTCCCGAAGAACCTTGGGATAAGTCATTGAGTTAGGTGACAGCTTTTGTTCCACGAGACTAAATTTGCTTTCAAACTCCCAGAAAGCTGAAAATTTACACCTGTTTTGGTTAGCCTTGCTGCTAGCTGTTTTGCCATCTCTGTGGTCTCCATGAGTCATAGATTGCCATGAGCCCCTGCAGCTGCAGGAGCTCTTGAGAATTTATGATCTTGCTGGCATGGATCAGTCACATAATTTACATAGGGGAATTTATTTATTTTTTGGCTAACCTGTCATCGCAAAAGTGATGTGGTCAAGAGTACGACTGGGTGTCCAAATGGGGTGACAAGCACCCTGCATTTTCAGAAGCAAAATAATTTTTATATTTCGTATAAATCTGATGTACTTTTGCATACATAAACATTGGCACTAAGTAAAATTTGCAGTTTGGTTGTTATTGAACTTTAAAGTTTGAACATAACATTTACAATGTCACACATTTAACATTTTACAATAAGCACAAGCTGTAAGAATTTTTTTGCATTTGTATGTTTCAACATTATGTTCCCCATCCAGAATAAATGGTATGTCAATAAATAAAGTGTGTTAGTGGAAAATGCAACCTTTTATGACATAAAAACTGTTTGAACATAACTTTACACCATAATTTCCAAAAGCCACTAATTTTTAATTCTACTTGGAGAACTAATTTTAAAATGTTATGCTAAATGCACAGAAACAAGTCTCTAATTTAATTTAAGTGCAAAAGCCAATTGAAAAAATAATGTTTACATACTGACAAAATTGTTCCAATACACCTTCACTGCAATGTTATTCTCAATTTTTATCTAATGCAATCAAATACGGCTTCTGTAAGCCAAAAATGACTACACTAGATGACTTTTATCTGCTGTTAACTATTCCAATAGAAAAAGCCAATTTTTACAAACTGAGCCAAGTTTTGGCACAAATTAAATTACATTCACAAGATTGAACATAACTTTACACCTTTACTAAAAATGTTTTTGGTCTCGCAAGGGCAAATCACAAACTCTTGGGGAAAAATAAGTATGCGTACCAATCCTACTAACAAGCACAGCCATTATATCAAACTAGTGATGTTTACGTGATTTTTAAAAAGGGCTGTTGCAACATTTCAAGTGTTTGTAATAATAATAATAATTACGGTATTTATAATGCGCTTATCTTATAATAATTATAACTCTAAGCGCACACTCACAACTCGCGCATGCATGCGCACGCTTTAGACAATGACTCACGTACCACAAACAGTGAAATACATTACGACGGTCAGCTTGGGGTGGGGAGTGCGGTGATATAGTGCTAAAACTGTTGAAAGAGGTGAGTTTTGAGGGCGGACTGGAAGGAGGAGAGAGAGTGTTTCTGACGGAGAGAGAGTGGGAGAGTGTTCCAGATGGATGGACCGTAGACGGAGAAGGAGCGGGGACCGAAAGTGTTAAGTTTGGTGCGAGGGATGTGGAGGCGGAGAGGGTCGGAGCCAGAGCGGAGGGAGCGGGAAGGTGTGTAGGGGTGAAGTAAGTTGGAGAGATAGGCAGGAGCACAGTTGTTCAGGGATTTGTAGCAGAGAGACAGAACTTTGTATTGGATGCGTTGGGGTATGGGGAGCCAGTGAAGGATTTTGAGCAGGGGTGTGATGTGGTCGGATTTTTTCTTTCTGAGGACGAGACGGGCAGCATTGTTCTGGACGCGTTGGAGAGTGAAGATGGTGGAGTGAGGGAGACCGGAAAGGAGAGAGTTGCAATAGTCGATGCGAGATAAGATGAGAGAGACAGCAAGTTTGGTGGCAGCTTCGGTAGTGAGGTATTTTCTGATCTGACTGATGCGGCGAAGGTGGAAATAGCATGCCTGGGTCATGGCGGAGACGAAGTTGGCATGGACAGAGAGGAATCGAGGATGACGCCGAGGTTCTTGGCCGAGTCAGAGAGGGAGATGGGGGTGCTATCGAGTTGAAGGTGGAGAGAGGGAGGGAGCTGGGAGAGTTTTTGGCGAGTGCCTACCAGCATGGCTTCCGTTTTGTCGTCGTTCAGTTTCAGCTTGTTTGCTGTCATCCAGTTTTTCACGTCTTTGTACTAATTTGTAGCAGTCAGCCGTGCGAGTCAGTAGTGACTGAGTGTTGTCGAGTTTGTCTTTGTCTTGCAGTTGTGAGTCGTCAGCGTAGAGGTGGTGGTGTATGCGGTGAGACTGGATGATGTTGGACAGAGGAGAGGTGTAGAGTGTGAAAAGGACCGGGCCCAGGACGGATCCCTGTGGAACTCCGCAGGAGAGCGTTACCGGGTTGGAAGAGACGCCGTTGATGGTGACGGACTGCTGTCTGTCAGAGAGGTAGGAGAGAAACCAGGAGTGAGCAGAGTCAGTGATGCCGAAGGAGTGGTGGAGTCGGTGGAGGAGGATAGAGTGGTCTATAGTGTCAAAGGCGGCAGAGAGATCGAGTAGTGTAAGAAGGGAGATGTTGCCAGAGTCAGTGGAGAGAAGCAGCTCGTTGTAGAAGGGCTGTTTCAGTGCTGTGATGTTTGCGATAGGCAGACTGGAATGGACTGAGGAGGTTGTTGTCGGTGAGATGGAGGTTGAGCTGGTTGAGAACAACCTTCTCAAGAAGCTTGGACAGGAAAGAGAGATTGGAGACTGGGCGATAGTTCTTGAGTTCGTTTGGGTCGAGGTTGTGTTTTTTGAGGAGAGGACGGACGATGGCGGACTTGAAGATATCGGGGACGGAGCCGTTTTCTAGAGATGCGTTGATGATGTCGGTAATGAAGGGTAGAAGTTTTGGAAGGCCGTCACGGTAGAGAGAAGCTGGGAGGGGGTCAAGTTCGCAGGTTTTGAAGGGCATGGACTTTATGGTCTTGAGGACTTCATCCTGAGAGACGGTGCGGAAGGACGAGAGGGGAGTGCCGGAAAAGGTGGGGTCGGGAGGGCAAGCCGGAGGAGGCAGGGTGTCGAGTGTGTCGCGCAGATTTTGGATTTTGTCCGAAAAATAGGTGGAGAAAGCAGACGGGAGTTCTTCTTTGCTGTGTGTGTTGGGGAGAGGAGAGTCTTTAGAAGTGCCTAGGAGTGTGTTCACGGTGGCGTAGAGGGTTTTGGAAGAGGTGGATTCCAGGATTTGGTTTTGAAGGTGTTTGCGTTCAGATTCGGAGATCATTTTGCAGACTTTGGATCTGGTTGTTTGGAAGATCTGTCTGAACGGTGAGGTCAGATGAGCGCCAGAGGCGTTCCGCTTGTTGGCGCTCGTGCTTGGCCTCAGCTATGTCATCAGTGAGCCAGGGGGAGGGGAGTCGGTTGGGTATGGAGCAGGTGGTGACAGGGGCATGGGTGTCTAGAAGTTTTCGAAGGGAGGAATCGAAATGGGATGCAAGATCGGGAGAGGGGGTGGGGTCCGAGAGAAGGTCGACAGCTTCGTCGAAGAAGCTCTCGCGGTTGACAGATTTTAGTTTGCGGCGAGAGACAACGAGCTTGGTTTTTTTCGGGGGAGGTAGATTGAGGGAGACGAGAATAGCGAAGTGGTCAGAGGGAAGCACAGAAGAGGTGTCAGAGTCGAGAAAGAGTTGATCGGAGGTGCGGGTGATGATCCAGTTGAGGGTGTGGCCAAGTCGGTGGGTGGGTTTAGTGATGTGTTGTGTAAGATTGTGGTTTAAAAGTGACGTGCAGAGGCGTTTTGTGCCAGGGTGGTCGGGTTTGTCAAAGTGGAAGTTAAAGTCGCCTAGAAGGATGTGTTTTCCGGGTCGTGTGCTGTAGTGTTCGAGGAGGAGGTCGAACTCGGTGAGGAACATGGAGTTTGTGAGTTTGTTTTGAGAGCTTGGAGGGGGGCGATAGATACATGAGAAGATGAGGGACTGGCCAGGGAGTGTTGCTACGGCCTCGACAGATTCAAAGGAGGGATGAGCAAAAGGTAGAGACTGAGAGAAGGAGAGGTGAGCGGAAAGACAGTCCCTGTAGATGATGGCAATGCCACCCCCTCTGAAAGCGTGCGGGAAGGAGGCCAGGCGGTAGCCACTTGTATGTATACGTATAACTTTACACCTTCTGACTTGCACACAGGAAAAAATCTTAAGACTATTCAAGAAAAGTCTGTAAAGAAGACACTATCATCGAGCCTTCTTTCACCTATAAGCAGTGTGCATACTGTACTGGTAAAATTTCATTTGTTAGTCCATCATAATTACATAAACAGTAGCAAAAAGACAGAAAACAGGATGCATGAACATAACTTTTACATGGTCACATTCACACATTTGCCTTGTAACTTGACTAGTAGGATTATTTAGAAATTTGTTGATTGCCTGTAGTGTACAAAAGAATAATGACGTTTGCACTAACATGATTTCATGACAGAAACATGAAATAGAAAGGTACAAAATAATGACATGGCGTGTTTGAACATAACATGACGACACAGGACCATTTGCTAAAGCACAAAAATAAAGGTGCAGAATTATGAAATGCAGATTTGAAAGTTGTTTGTCATGATAAATATTAAGAAAGTGCACGCATAAAGGTTAAGGCACAAATTTCAATGCACAACGGGAAATGTAATCATCGTTGCATGAACGTAACATGACACGACGTAGAGTTATGTTCATGAGGAATAGCTGTGACATTATCTTGTTTTGCAGTCACTAAAATTTTATAGGTCTTGAAATTCATATATTTTATAGATTTATCTGGTTATCTTACCTACTCTAGTTTATTGCAGGACGGTGAAAGAAATGAAATTGGTGTTCATAACTTTACACAGTGCATGTGATGTACTGATGATGTAAAGTTATGCACAAACAAAAACAAATAAATGTTTATCCTAAAATGTATCACATGCTTTATTATTATAAAAAAGTAAACAGCATCTTTTCAGCTATTGGTAGATTTGTATATAAAGTGATTCTTGTGATTTTAGGCTGTAAATGTTTGAACGTAACTTTACATCCCACAAAGTTCACGAGGAAAAATTGAAAGAGTATCAAATGTGTTTTGTACCAGCATGTGCATAACTATTTTTATGTGTTGGTATCTTCTACTATATGATTTGCAACAAAATATACCCTTCAACAAAAATAATGTGCATACTGGTTTGAAAATAACATTTACACGCCAGCACGCAGAAAAAAAATACAATAAAATTATTTAAACTGAACAAAATTAGGTATTTTGGGGCCTAAAAAGGTCGTGTGTAAATAAGTATAGTCCTAATATAGTTTTATTGCAAAATAAGTGAAAACAAAATGATATATCTATAAAGTTTGCTAGAGAGCTGAAGTCCTACTAAAATTTTTAGTTGCCAGGGTCACTCTGGTCAGCCCCACACTGGCCACAGGGACCACCCTGTTTTCCCCTCTATTCTGGGGCATGTGGTTCGTCTACCCTTGGTCCATTGACCTGTATTTTCCTTTATTAAACTCTCCTACTGTCTGCGCTGCCTGTAGCTATTATATTGGATGTGTGTTGCTAAATGGTCTTGGGTTTATTTAGCATATTAGACTGACTGGTGAAAAACATTCAATATTCTGTTTAATTTTTTTTCACAAGCAGTGCAGGCATGTTCTGAGAAAGTCTTGTAGATGTCGGGACGTTAAGCAATGTACAATCAATCAATCAATCATTCAGAGCAGAATTAATCGGTATAAACTTGGAGGATGTTGACAGCCTGAGAAACAGACATGTAACAAACAAACAAAAACAAAAAAAGATGAAAAGCAAATGGTATGGAAACAGGTATGACAACTAGTAGTAGCGACTGCTGATTGTTGGCAATTGTGGCACTGAGAGTGAGTGTGTATTGTGACCCCAAGGGGACCCTTAAAATTGGCAAAGGGACCCTCAGAAATCTCCAGAGAGGGTTCCTGTTTCCAATTCCATACCATTGGCTAAATTGCTTTTCATCATTTATGTCTACCGTGTTTAAAAGATACGGTAGACTTTGAAATGGGGCTGGGTCGGGCGCATTCCGGATCATGCACATGACGTTTTTGGCGTGCAGCGCAGAAATTCTGGCAAAGAAGTAACAAGATTAAAATGACGTTACGTCTAGCTACGCAAACCTTGCTAGAGAACATCTTTTTGGTGCCAAATGCTGTGTGTGTGTATGTGACAGCGACTAGAGCCCGCGTTTGAGGACGGACAAGCTTGAAATTTTAGGATATTGTCCCTAAAAGAATTATCTCTGGACCTTTTTTAAATGTTTTGATTAAGATTGGCAAGAAAATGGGCGTTTCACAAAAACCGGTTGATCCACACTAGAGTCCGTATTTAAAAAATTTTTTAGTACTAAATATTTTGCAATCCAGACCAAAAAGGTGACTGCCAACCGTGTGAAATGCAAAGAAGTACCCAATGGAGAAAGAAACACGCTTAGAAAAAAACGGTACAACACAATTTATTAATATTTCGGGTAAATACCCTTTGTCAAAATAGACAAACAAACAGAGACATTAGCCGCTACTTATCTTCATATGCAGAAGGAATGTCACATTCCTTCTGCATATGAAGATAAGTAGCGGCTAATGTCTCTGTCTATTTTGACAAAGGGTATTTACCCGAAATATTAATAAATTGTGTTGTACCGTTTTTTCTAAGCGTGTTTCTTTCTCCGTTGGGTACTACTTTAAATATTTTGCGTATAGCTAGATAAAAGGGACGTGACAGCTTTCACAGTATTTGAATTGAGCATTTCCCATTTACACACATTTTTGGTCCAAAAAAAATTTGAACCAAATACCCAATTGTAGTGATTTTTCAAAAGAATAACTTTAATACTTTCAAATAAAGGTAACAAACCATATAGGTTCATTGGTTTGAAAAGAGGTATGCTTGCGCAAAGTGTGTCACCTGTTCTAAGGCCAAAACAAGCCATAGTAAAGGTTTCTGTTCCTTGGACCATGTTACACTTGTCATACATGGTCACAAATTGCATAAAACTAAAGCACTACTTCAAGTGCAACAAATAAAGTCAAAAAACCTTCATATAAGTGGACATATATAGCAGGGTCAGACTGACTTTAATAAGGTGACATTTCAAGATAACGTCTGCTCAATAATTTCTCTCAAGCAATAATTTTACAGATTAGAATGAGTAAACCTCTAGAAATGTGTACAATGGATCCCTGCCGACAAATTAGTAACATTAAAATGACAATACACTTGAACATTTCTTAAAAGCAGATGAAATGGTACCCTACCCCCCTAAATCGCAAAACGTATGAAAACAAGACGGAATCAAACCAGTGATACAAGCATGGCCTACCTTTGCAAAACACATCAGTTATATGACTAAGTGCCAAAAGGTGAGCAAAAAGTGAGTGATCTCTTTTGCGTGAAACTAAAATCTGTTTAAAAAGACACGTGTTGACTTTAACAAGTGCAATGTGTGTGTGAATGATTGAAGATATACTGGCAATAATTTCTGCACCTAAGGTAAAGCCGTTTGGTGAGTATACTGTAAAACGCCAGAATTCACCAATAAAAATCGGCCCGGGAAAGCGGACAATGACATGCCGTCGGTCTGTTTTGATCTCGCGTGTAAAAGCAACAATAACAAACCTGGTGCCAACCATGCCCATATGTTCAGGGAAGATTGACCTTATAATCCGTGTATTTCCCAGATTTGAAGGCAAGCCATGCTTTTGTTTATTGCTCTTGAAAGTAGCCACTGTCGGACGTCAGATTTGTCGCAACAGCAGCATCTTAATTTCCGCAAACTTGTGCTAGCGAAAGGCACGCTGACCCAAACCGGAAATGGCGTCATTGCGTTGTTTCGCTTTCGTTGAATATTTTATATGCTTTAAATTTACTTTTCCGTCACAGTTTTCTAAGCTGGCAAAAAAATTGTGAGCGGCCAGTTTTTGTCGCAAGATCTGACGTTCAACTATTTGACAAGTTTAACAAAGTTGTTTTGGGTTTTTTGGTCTACGATCGTCCGGTTATGATAGATGCATTATGGGCCACATTCCAGCGTGGTTGTTTTGAATGTCCGGTTTGTCAATGGAGAGCTACAACTCGTGACATTTTGTCGCAACTGTTTTCATAAATCTGACGTTCGATCACTTCTGACGTTCGAGTGTAATCATAGACAAAATAAAGAGCCAAATGTTTATTGTAAGGGACCATTTTCAAGAGTTTGAATCGCCCGAGACTCCAGCACCGATTTTAGGCAGTAGGTTGGAGAATGAAGATGATTTCTTGTGATAACAAATTTTATGGCTGTAGCAACCTGACGTTCGATCGCGAACACGTGTCGCAAATCTGACCTCCAATCGATGCAAGTTGGTAAATGAGTTATTTGAATGAACACGGGTCACCGATGTATTTTTGTCGTTTATGGAGACGTGCAGTTGTTGTGACGCAAACGTAAGATAATGAGATCAAGAAACAGGTGAATTTCATAACATAATAATGCAATGATAAAAAATGTATCGGACGTCAGGCTTGTGCCAACATTTGTTGCTGCAATCCTGACGTTCAACACATATGGATTGTAGAACTTTTGGGGGCAAAGGCACTGTTAAAATGAGCCATGTTGGACAACCAGTTGCATAGCCATTAGGACCTTCTAAATCTGAGGGTCAGAGTTAAAATAGTGCATCAGCCTGTACACAGATAAAACTTATTTGAATATTTGTTTTATTTTTTCGGGCGCAGACTGTTTAGCACGTCATGTTTCATCATGTATATTACATCAGAAAGCTGTATCTTAGTGTATGCAGTTTGTTCTTTATATCTGTTTTGTTTGTTAAATATTGTAGCTTGAAACTGGGGGAAAGGCTTTGTGTTTGTGGCTTCTGATAACTATTCTGGGGATATCTGCTGCAATCCTGATGTTCGACATAAGTTACAAATTCTGGCCCTGACTGCCAATAAATATATTTGGGCAGCAAAGATAGACTCCCATTGTGCTCTAATGTGTGCATGTATTCCTGTGAGTGGTATATAACATGACAAAGTGTGTTTTTCTTGGTTGTAGGATGTTTTAAAAATGTTTTAAAAATTGAATATGGTCGGATGTCAGGTATTGCAACACAAATCATGTTCGGGGATTAGAACATTCTAAGCCAAAAAGCAGTAATTGTTTGGATAGGTCAATTGTGACCACTACTTATTATTTTAACTGTTTAGAAACTGATTTGTGTTTTTTTATCCCACTAATTTAAAGGCACTATGTCGCAATACCTGATGTCCGACATATCCAGACTTACAAATCTTAACAGCCATTTTCTCAAAAACCATTTGAGATATTATCTTTTTCTTTTACAAACACATTGCCAATACAGTGTACATCACTTAATACATTTTCTGATACTTTATGTCACACTTTGATTTTCAACCCAGTTGTCCTCTTTGTGAGAGCACCTTTTGGCACTTAGTCATATATGTGTCTGCATGAAAGAAGTGTAAAAACACACATAAACATGATAATGCAGTTTTTAAAAAGCCTATTTTCCTATAGCAGCTATTTAAAGAAATATACTGTAAATTGGGTTATTCTTGAAGTATCTGAATCTTCTTGTATTATATTCTTACATTTTTAAATGTAATATAGTTGCAGCAACTATATTACATTAAAAAATATAAGAATATAATTATATAATTATAATACAAGAAGATTCAGACATAATGCATTAAATTAAACAAAGTAATAATTTAATGTCCTCTATTGTCAATAACAAGCTGTTTAAGTTTTGTCAGTTGTGACTTTTATTTCATCAATATCTGGGGAAAAAAAGAATTTTTTGCTGCTTCCAGACTTTATGAACTTGACAGTTACATCATCACTGCACATGTCTTGGATCAGATAGGGAGGAGGAGCAATAACACATGCTGTGTATTCAACAGTAGCTCCTCGAGCTGTCTGGAATTCGCAATTCATCTGTCTGCTACCAATGACAATGTAGCAATCGATATATATGTTTGTGCACAACTGCTGACTCGATGTATATTTCATCGGAAAAAAACAGAAAAGAAGCAGGCTAACACACACTTCTGCCTTGCTAGCCTTGAATGTTGGTAAAATTAATCGAGTAATGTCACAATCAAGACATGTGCGTTCCAATTTATATAAAAAAAAACTGCTAAACTGTTAATTCTAACATGACTGTTGTGACCGTGTCAATATCGATCGTTGGTAGCAGACACCATTGTTCTTATGAATTTATTAAAAGAAACATTAATCTCACCTGCTAACACTGCCCCCGCCAAAAGAGTCGGTTTCCGTTTTACGAATTCTGCGTTATAACTTCCGGTGGTGTAAAAAATCGTAATTAAATATTATATTTTCTGAAATTGTGATCATGTTGCAAACGGTAGCAGACGCCAAGCGTGATAATGATTAATTGATTATTTTTCAGATAGATTAAATGATTAATAAAAAAAATTATCCACACTAAAACTGTATATATCATATCATTGCATCGAAACCCTGAAGTTCGTTCTATTGCCTTTCTACTTTTAGCGCGACGTCAAAGTGTTGCCGGTCGCTATAGACGCACTCGGTAGCAGACTTTGGCGAATTCGATCGCATGTTACGCTGGGCCATGAACAATTAAATATTTTCATCAAATCTGTAATTTTTTAATCGGAAAAGCATTTTACATCACATTTCTACAATGTTACGTAAGATGACGCGTAACTTTTGCTGATTTGTGATTATTGCACATATTTGAATGTGAGAGTGCATGTTCACAGGGAAATGGCGTCTGTGGTAATCGACACGATCACACGTGTAAAAGTTGTCAAAAAGAAAAAACGCTTTCGACAAATTGATGAATTTCATCGTCATTTTATTGTCACAAGCCATATGAACAAGCACAAACATAAAAAAAATAACAAACAATAACAGAACGTGATAATTTTCTTCAGAAAATTTAAAGCTACAGTGAGACTGTTTACTGTGAAAGCTGTCACATACTGAATGAGTTCATTAACTAGCATGTACCTCTAGAACCTTTTGAGAGATAATGAAATATTTTTAAAAATATATATATGATATATATTTTCATGTTTTTGGGATTAATTTCATAATTCATGAATTGTTAATCTTAAAACAATTAAATCTTTTTTACGATAAAACAATCTTCTCATTGATAATAGCATGATTTTTCACTGATACACAGTATTTACATAAGCCTACAGTTTGTCTTGGCTGTTGGGTACGATTAGGTCAATTGTGACCTGTATGCCCTAGGTGTGAAAATCGAACAGTTTTCTGCACCACTTTTTCAGAGTCATTTGTAAAACAGCTAACGTAACTTCAATTTTTTTTAATGAAAAAAACTATCTTCACATTAATACCCGCATGATTTTTCATAGACGGTGTTTGCATAAACCTGCTATTTGTCCTGGCCGTGGGGTAGGATTATGTCAAATTGTGACCTGTAAGCTAGAGGCATGAAAATCGGCAAGAAAACTGCAAAGTTGATCCACTGATATGTCAAATGTTAGTACTGTAAATGTGATGATGACATATAATATCGAGTCGTCACTATGAACACCAATGACACCATGACATGAAGCTTGAAGTGACGTCATTTCGCTGCTCGTGCTATTATTATTCTTCAGAATGGTTATGCTACGCCAGACCACAGAGCTTACGAATGGCGGGAATCGCCGTGTTCTCGTCTTTATTTATGTGTGCCAGTGTGTGTTGATCAGAGGTTGGCTTGGAGAGCAGGGAAATGGATCAGCATTATAAGCCTAAAAATATGAAAAACTCTGAATGTTCCTAAAAGATAAACACTTCTGAGCTCCAGACAATATGGTAGACTTTAGGATGAAATCTTGTTTTTCCATCTGTCCATTTCTCAGGCTCTTGTCAATACCCGCGAAATTTGCATACCAATTGATTTTCCGGCACCCCCCCCCCCCCCCCCCCCCGCCCCGTTTCATTTTTCGGCCCTAGGAAAGAAGATCTAGCGTGGTGGAGGCCTTTCGTATCAGGTTGAAGGCCCCATTTCAGATTATTTTTGCTTGGGCAATTCCCATGCCTGATCTACTCTACAATTTTGAGAGCTGTGTTTTCTCTAGGAGAGAACCACCTAAAAAACGACATTTTGTTGTTTTGTTTCAGCATTTTGTCGGTTTGTCTCTGTATCTGAGGCAATATGTGCACATGATTTGTAGAGTGGACGCATCTCCGCTCCCATGTTGGTACAGGGGAAAATCATCTGTGTTCCTTGGATGTACTGATCTAAAATCACTGCGCTACTTACGGATTTTTTTGCATAATTTACGCACTGTAGTGTGTTAGGAAACTGACTGGCCCTGCACGTCGTGGGACACAGGGAGCCTACGGACAGTTACCCCTGTTGTTATGAGTAGGTGTTTTACAGGTTAACATGATTTACTTCAATTCATTTCCTTTTCTCTTCCAGATATTAGCCAGCCAGACTTCAGTAATCTTGTGGCAGAGAGTCTTGACCGTGTTGGTCAAATGGAGGGGTCTTCTTTGTTGTCAGGGCAGCATGATCAACCATTTCCAGTCATGCTCCATGCTAACCAGTCCAGCTCAACCACAGGTCTCCCAGGCACCTCGGACCAAGGAGCTGTGGCATCCTCCAGTGGAGGTAGGTGTCAGAGATATGTTTTTATTGAAACTGTTGTGCATCAGACAGGCTACTCCTCTCTTGTTTTACACTGACTTTTTGTGCACTCTCTACTATCTAGAAAAGGTGTGTTTTCAGCTTTGTATGTTTTTTAACCCTCCTTGTTCAAGCAGTCACAGGACAATGGGGTTAAGAAGGCCTAACTTGAAGGATAGTACCTGATGAACTCGGCACCAAGCTAATGAGACACTACCCTTGGAATACTATTGTAAGTCTATATGAAACATGATGTAACTTCATTAGACTTTTACAGAATTTAAGAGGTCATCTATCTAAATGTAGCAAATTGTATTCTACTTTTAGGATGGCAAGAACGTTCTTACAGACCTGCACCTAAAACCCTAAACTAACGGGCTAACACTTTTCAGGCTTTGTCGTAGATCTGTGTTGTTTTCTTGTAATTACACTAGCAGCCCAAGTTGAACTTAGCCGAGCCTGGGTTAACTTGATTGTTGTGTACTGACATTCCAACAAGATGATGTTCAATTTCTTGGAAATGCACACAAGATGACGCAGAATGGAATGCTGTTTTGATCAGCCCAGCTTCGGAGCAGGGTTGAATTATATTCAGCCTGGGACGAAGTGTAAATGAACCAACCGGGGTTGAACTTGGATTATTGTGCAAGCACAAGCGTCCTCAGAATCTTGATCAGGATAGTCCTTTTTTTGGCTCATGTGTGAAGCAAAAGTGAGTCCGCTCTGGGCCAATGGTCATCTGTCCTTCGTCAATGGTAAACTTTAACATTGACATTTTCTTAGAGACTATTCAAGCCACAATCTTCAAACTTGGTCCAAGGATACTTGGTAATATTGTGAAAACTATATTCCTGCGCGCTGTATGCACTGTGCAGCCGACTGCTGACCATGCCTGACAAATATACCAGTCTGGAACTAGAAACCAGAGATTGTGTACACAGACCCTGCTAAAATCAGTGGCTACAAACAAATTATTTCTAACAGGCTTCTTCCTGTAACAGTGTGAGGATAATGGACGATCGTTGATGAAATGCAGATGCCGTATACACACATCATATGTGGAACTTTACCTGTAGTGGTACAGCAAAGAATACATTTTTGAAAAATAATCCATGTCTGACTTTCCCACCTTGAGTGTGCTGGCACTGCAGAGTTTCTTATCTAACTAAATGTAGATGTGCCTCAAGTCCATTTCAGATGGACTGTGCCCTGTTGGTTTCCACACTGGACACATAAATTACAGACATTCCTTACTCTAGTTGTGTACCATTATCCATCAATGATGATTACCATCTGCGGTGATGATGTTAAAACACTCGAAGCAGCGTTTTTGGAAAGGCAGCCGCATCCGTCCACCAATATAATAAAAGTATGGGGACAAAATTCCCACAAATAAGGGTATTGCGACTTTAGAATTTCAATTTTTATTAAGATAATTAAATGTTTTCAGCTTGACAATGTTGCCACATGTGTTTGAGGAATACCTGGCAGTGATTAGGTTCAGTTTTGCAGTCAATAAGTCATATGACCGGAGGAACATAAAATCAATAGGTCATTTTGAAAATCCATAAGTCAACAAAAAATAACGTTTTCGGCATTTTCGATTTTGAAATGTCAGCAGCAAAAAAACGGATGTTGTCGGCGTAGTCAAAAGTAGTGTACAACAAATGAAGAAAATACACTTGCATAACAAACACTCCCACTTTTAACGAACTAATTTCATCCTCCCACAGCCACACGCTTGGTCACCCCTGTAGCCTGTTCCGCACTAGAGTTAGGCACAGCGGTTTTGCGAGCCGCCACATACATAATCTTGAAATTGATTGGGTGCTTGCAAAGCGAAGTGCAGCCGCTGCCTCTACTGAACGGGCTACTCAGTACTGTCAAGTTATCAACTGTGATGTACAGTTCTACCTCAATCACATGTGCCGTTTGTGGGCGTGGTCTAGTAGTCTGCTTAGTTGTCAAACTTGTCAACACATCTTGGTAACTTAGCCAGCAGACTCTCACTGTTTACTGCAGACTTTCACTGTTTATTGCGGTGCTTGCCTGCCATTTGGTTACACACAGTCAAGGCTGTTTTCAGTTAGACTCCGTTTGAGAAACATGAGCATGAATGGCACCAGTCAGAGGTGTAGATTTTCATGAACCTGTAGGCAGAGGCAACTTATGAGGATCTGTGCCTCTTGCAGATGTGTATTATAATCGTTACTTAGTCTGCATCTACTTCCTTAGTTTGTGTACACTATCAGATAAAATCTCAAGCAATATGAATAGATTCTCATAACGACCCTTAGGTGGTGAGGACTTTTGAACGTCTATGCCTCTTGCAGACTTTAAAAACTCACTCTTGCACTGGTTACATTCATCAGGCAGCCAACTATACCTGTTATACTTGGTGTATAAATACCAACGGCAAGTATATTTGGCAATTTCAGATTTTTATTTTGTTTTTGCTATTTTGCAATCTAATGTAATCAGGTTTGCGTTCAATGACTTCCATTACATATGGGTTTTTTTCATTAAACATGTACGTGAAAGCACTGAATTACTGTGCTACAGTGAAGAGCACAATGGTTTTCAGCAACAAGAACCAGTTTTTTTGCAGAACTGATTCAAGCTTTAGTGTCCAGGACACCAACCATAACACATTTTTGTCAAATTGTCATAGACACCTCCGCCCTCTCCTTGAAAACAAGAAACAAAGCAAGAAACAGATTGTGGTTGTCAATATACAAGTAATTACATGATGTGGACTTTAACTACAAGACGTGAACAAGCAAGATTCAGTTACTGATTGTGTAACCATGAAATAAGAACGAAGGTTATAAATAATTATGTGTCAGTGAGCACGAGAGACCACTGTACATCAATTGCAACATCTTACATTACAAAATTTTGGACATCATATAAAAATACGCATATCTCTGCAAAAATTACAAACAGGCAGCACTGACAACAGTAAAGCCATTGCCTTTGCTTCTATACACATCTATTATGAATACGTGAACTGCTGAACTTTGTGAAAAAAACTGGCTACAGACATCTAGACCCAGTCCGCTGTGGCACCCTCATACTGACTCCGTGGATCAAAATCAGCATCAATGAGATCAACAAGAGACTTAGAGTTAATGCAGCCTTGAGGACTGATGAGGATGTATGCCTCTTACAGGCGGAAAGCGTTTTGCATCATGTTGGACTGTGTACCTAGTCAGGGCCCATGCTTGCAGTATTGTTTACATTTTCTCGAGAGAGGGGGCAAGTGTCACCCATCACTGTTGGCAGCTGGCCTCCCGCCTCCCTAATTTTTAGGATGCACTCTGTTCATTGAGGGCTGACTGTGTAGGCCTACACTGCACTAGAGCATCATGCTAGCTGGCCATAGCTCTCTCTCTCTGTACAGGCCAACTTTTCAGCGACTGTCTAAAAAATGAATAAGTCATATGACCGGCTCACTGATGGAGCAATGTGTCATTTTAAATTTGTATGCCTCAATGACAGATGAGCATCCTATACGCTGACCTGGAGTTATAATCCATAGTCTTAAAAAGGAGAGAGATTAGTATAAATGTACAAGTATGTGATGCTTTTGGCTTTTTTTTTTTTTTTTTTTTTTGCCCCATGAAACTCAACGCTGCAATGCACTTTTACACTATTGATAAAAGTTCACATGCATTAGAAGGGATTATAATTGTGATAGGTTGCTTTCCTTTGCTCAGTCCAGTTACTACATTGTTATGTATTTTGAGTGTGTTCCCTCAGCCTTGCGTTAGCAGTTTTTTTGTTTACTTTTCTCGCACAAACCTTACTTTGAAGTCTGGAAGTTTTTGGTCATCACTTACACTTAGTCACCGTCTTTTTGTTTTTTTTTTCTTGTTTTTTTCTGGAGTTGTTGAAACTGAAATTGCTTTGTGAAAAATTAAAATCTTGAATAACTAGAGGATTGAAATATAATTAATATATTGTAATCTGCTAAACACCTTTTCAGCATTCATAATTTTGCAAACTGCTTTTGTAATTTACCCTTTGCTGACTTTAACCTGTTGTTTTAAATTTGTGGATGCATCTGAAAAAGAGAGGTAAAGTTGCTAAAAGTTCACACAATTGTATTTGGTTGAACCCTCAGAAAGGTCAAGGGTCACGAGATCAGGAGAGATACCCTATGGTAAAACCATATATATATGCATACTAATTTGGGTGATCCCTTGGAAACGTCAACGGTAGATTTTCTTTACAATTTTTTTTTTCACAAATACTATTTACAACTTCCATCTCGAAACTGGTACAGAGATACCTGATGGTAAGACCTTCTTATGCATGCTAATTTGGATGACATGTTGGAAAGGTCATGGGTCACAAGAGGTCAGCAAATATGATGAGAAATGTCTTCTTTTTAAAAAAAAAAGATCAGTTTTTATCAGGATTTTTGCAAAACGTTTCAACCAAATTTAACAGAAAGGTAGCTGATGATAAGACCTTTATATGCATACTAATTTGGTTCACTACTCAAAGGTCAAAAGAGGTTGACAAAAGTGGAAAATGCGAAAAATTTTGAAAAAACATTGATTTCGCAGGTACAAGAGCCAACTCATAACTTATTGTTTGAACACTTATTTCAGTGATGGAAAGGTCAAGGTCACAAAGGTTAGATTAATTATGTTGATTGGTCATGCACCTCAGCCATAAGGGCTTTGCCATTGTTGTTAACTTTGTGCACCAAGAAAAAAAAAAATGAAATTCACTGTACAACACATCGCAAGTTACAGTACAGGTTTGTATGATTCATTATTTTTTGTGTGCTTGTTGCCTTGTGACATGTAATACTTGTACTCAGAAACTGTTTTATCAATTTTCAGCTCTCTTTTCAAAGATTGGAGGCTCACAGAAGAGCACTGACTGCATACAAAAGAGTCTGTTTTTTTGAATGGCCAAGTTATGTCGTTTCTAATAATTAGCACTATAGCAGGCATGAAATGAAAATCCTTTTTTTTTCCCCTGCATAAATTGTGTCCATGAGCAAGATTTGGCACTTACAAAAGCAGTATTTTAAACTGATACTAAGCTAATATCACTATGAGCACAATTTTGTGCTGAGGTATCCAAATGAATGTGCTAGCTTTAATTTTTATTGAATCCTTTAATTTTCAAAAATATTGTCTGGAATGGCCTATAGATGCTCAAGTGCTGTCCTCCAACCTTTGTATTATTTTAGACCAGTCGGATGCACATCAGTATTTCTTTTTCACTGTGAACATATTTGTGTAAAATTAATTATTATGTATCACTGCTATCAGTAGTTTCAAATTGTCTGGCTTTTGTCTGGTCAGATCTAGTAGGCCTGTGCTCTGTTTACCCCCCACCACCCCACTCAAAACAGGTGCTGGTCTGAAGATTATGGACCTTAATGAGATTGTAAGGTCTAAAATTACAGACTAGCACACACAACGCCCCTTGTGCATGTATTCACCAGTACTGTAAACAGTACTAGCAGATGCATATGTAAGGGGTCAGTGGCAGTAGTCAAAGTACAGCCTTGATTTACTGGTTGGTCTGGTGGTACTTGGTATTGTCATCAGTAAATAATGATGATGTATGTCAAGACAAAAAAGTACCCGAAGAAATAAAACTCTGCATCCAGTTTTTGCTGTGTACTTTTTTTTAAAACGAGTATTTGTCCTGCTATACATGTGTGTGCATGCATACCTTTCTATTACATTGAAATTGAAATTTCTCTGAATTAGTCATACTGGAACTCAAGCCAGCTTGAACTATGAATTAGTTGGTAGGCACTTGAGACTCAGCCTGCAATGCCCGCTTCTTCCTGAGGGCCACTATGGGACTAGCAAAAGGCAGTTCTGATGAACCCTCAGTCTTGGGGGCTTGGGTCTAGGCCTCTTGCAGCTTTTGGTGGACACAGTTATGCAGTGAAATCCACCAGTCTTGCAGTGAAGTGTGGACTGAACACTTGACAAGTTTGATTCTCTTGATGGGTTTTACAAGTTTAATTTATGAAGTGATGTTCAATTTTTCTCCAACATGTGATTGATATTAAAGTCTGTTTCAACTCCAGTCTGATATAACATGCATCAAAAGCACTGTGAACATGAGAAATTCCGTATGATTATGACCTGTGTAGTGTTTGTTTGGATTTTGACTTGGACACTGTTGCACTACAGTTAGTACTGACTATAGTTCTAGTGGCAATCATTAATATTAGTTTCCATTTATACTGTATGTGTATGTCGCTAGTAAGGGAGGCATACTTTAGTTATTAACTGTGTTTAAGTTAATCAATCAATGTCTGGGACCTTATAAGTGGCCTATTGGGTAAAATATTTTCAAAAGGGTGGGGTGGACGGGGAGGGGGGTGGGGGGTGGGGAGCACAACAAGGCTGTGTCACACTTGTTAGAAATTTACTCCTCACATTTGGGTGAGAAAACATGTTTCTGGCTCACCTGGCAGCATCTTCAGGGGCCATTGGCAAGCCGGTGCCTCATTTGGCTACCCTAGAAATTACTTATAGGTGTATCTTGAATTGTTGACTATCAGTATCACAGTATTAGTATGAGTATTATATATAGTGACATTTGTGTCCATACTTTTCCTTACTCTTGATTCTGATTGTGAAACAGTGGGTGATGGATTCTAGTGTTGTTGAGTATACTTAACAGTTTTTGAGCATGAAAGTGGAAGGGCTCCTCTATTGTTCATAACCATGACTGAGAGTGAGAGTGCTGTTACAGAGCTGAGGGCATTAATTGATAAACAGTGATTGAAAGAATCATTCCTCAATTTCCTGTGTATGTGTTTGTTAGTGGCATAAATGCTTTGGGGAAAAAAAGAGGCTAGTTTTGAGGCCTAACGTCTCTCTTGACTTGATATTACTTTTAGCTTGCAGTTTCACTTTCACCTAGTTCTTCCCGTTTGTTCTTCAAGCGCGTCCAGATGTGTGAGGAGTAAGCTGGTTGCCAGTTCCTGAGTAGCTGGATTACGCGACTTTGAGCTGAGATGAGGCTCAGTGAGCCGAGCAGTTAGCTGTTGCGCTTAGCTGACACTGTATTGCTGTGAATCACATGCAATATACAGCAAAATTTAAACTCAGATTGTTGAAGAATTGTTGACATTTGCTTCCTGGTCATGCATTTGTTACAGTACAACCATTCTTGGCTCATGTGTGATGGCAAAAGCGAGTCCATATAATGGGCCATCCAGTGTCTTGTCTGGCATCTGGCGTCCATGGCAAACTTTAACATTGGTGTTTTCTTGGAGACTATTCAAGCCTCAGACTTCAAACTTCCCCCAAGGGTACTTTGTGGTAAAACCTTTGTAAACACCAATTTCAGTGATCTCTCTCAAAGGTCAAGGTCATGGGATCCAGAAATGCATCAAAAATAGCCAAATTTTTATGCAAATTGTTTTTTCTCAAATGCTGTTTTCAGCATCAAACCCAGACAGATGCCTTATGGTAAGACCTTTCTGTGCATACTAATTTTGGATGACCCCTTGGAAAGTTCAAAGGTCATGTGAGGTCAGCAAATGTGAAAAATGCCAGTTTTTGATAGAATTTTTTTTTTTTTTTTTTTATATGACTAAGTGCCAAAAGGTGATCTCACAAAGAGGACAACTGAGTTGAAAATCAAAGTTTGACATAAAGTACCAGAAAATGTATTTGGGTGATGTAAACTGTATTGGTAATGTGTTTGTAAAAGAAAAAGATAATATCTTAAATGGTTTTTGAGAAAATGGCTGTTAAAAATTTTAAGTCTGGATATGTCGGACATCAGCTATTGCGACATAGTGCCTCTAAATTGGTGGGATAAAAAACACAAATGTTTCCAAACAGTTAAAATAATAAGTAGTGGTCACAATTGACCTATCCAAACAATTACTGCTCTTTGGCTTAGAATGTTCTAATCCCTGAACATGATTTGTGTTGCAATACCTGACATCCGACCATATTCAAGTTTTAAAATATCCTACAAGCAAGAAAAACACACTTTGTCGTGTTATGTATACCACTCACAGGAATACATGCACACAGAAGAGCACAATGAGAGTCATCTTTGCTGCCCAAATATATTTATTGGCAGTCGGGGCCAGAATTTGTAACGTAGGTCGAACATCAGGATTGCAGCAGATATCCCCGGGATACTTATCAGAAGCCACAAACACAAAGCCTTTCCCCCAGTTTCAAGCACAATATTTAACAAACTAAACAGATATGAAGAACAAACTGCATACAACTTTCTGATGTAATATACATGATAAAACATGATGTGCTAAACAGTCTGCACCTGTAAAAATAAAACAAATATTCAAATAAATTTCATCTGTGTACAGGTTGAGTGCATTATTTTAACTCTGACCCTCAGATTCAGAAGGTCCTAATGGCTATGCAACTCGTTGTCCATAATGGCTCATTTGAACAGTGTCTTCTCCCCCCAAAATTCTACAATCCATATGTGTTGAACATCAGGATTGCAGCAACAAATGTTGCTACAGCAGCGGTCGTCGCAATAAACTTGTTATCACAAGAAATCTTCATTCTCTAAACTACTGCCTAAAATTGGTACTGGAGTGTCGGGCGATTCAAACTCTTGAAAATGGTCCCTTACAATATTTATAAAATAAACATTTGGCTCATAATATTGTCTATAATTACAGTCGAACGTCAGAAGTGATCGAACGTCAGATTTATGAAAACGGTTGCGACATAATGTCACGAGTTGTAGCTCTCCATTGACAGACCGGACATTTAAAACAACCATGCTGGAATGTGGCCCATAATGCATCTGTCATAACCGGACGGTCGTAGACCCAAAAAAACAAAACAACTTCGTTAAACTTGTCAAATAGTTGAACGTCAGATCTTGCGACAAAAACTGGCCGCTCACAATTTTTTTTTTTGCCAGCTTAGAAAACTGTGACGGAAAAGTAAATTTGAAGCATATCAAACCCCACCCGGGTCTGCCCTGGGGGACTTGGGTGGGGTTAGGTACTTTTTAGTTCCCAGGGTCACCCTGGTCAGCCCCACAGGGTGAGTTTTCCTCTCTATTCTGGGGCATGTGTTTCTGTCTACCCGAGATCCATTCACCTGTATTTGCCTTTTTAAAACTCTCCCTACTGTCTGCACTGCCTGTAGCTCTTGATATTGGATGTGTGTTGCTAAATGGTCTTGGCTTTATTTAGGCCCCATGTTTTAGGTTTATTTAACGTATTTGACCGGCTGGCGACATACATTCAATGTTCTGTTTAGTTGTTTTTTTTCACAAGCAGTGCAGGCACGTCCTGAGAAAGCCTTGTTGCTGTCGGGACGTTATGCAATGTACAATCAATGAAGCATATCAAATATTCAACGAAAGCGAAACAACGCAATGAAGCCATTTCCGGTTTGGGTCAGCGTGCCTTTCGCTAGCACACCCCACCCGGGTCTGCCCTGGGGGACTTGGGTGGGGTTAGGTATTTTTTAGTTCCCAGGGTCACCCTGGTCAGCCCCACAGGGTGGGTTTTTCTCTCTATTCTGGGGCATGTGTTTCTGTCTACCCTTTGTCCATTCACCTGTATTTGCCTTTTTAAAACTCTCCCTACTGTCTGCACTGCCTGTAGCTCTTGATATTGGATGTGTGTTGCTAAATGGTCTTAGCTTTATTTAGGCCCCATGTGTTAGGTTTATTTAACGTATTTGACCGGCTGGCGACATACATTCAATGTTCTGTTTCTTTTTTATTTTTTCACAAGCAGTGCAGGCACGTCCTGAGAAAGCCTTGTTGCTGTCGGGACGTTAAGCAATGTACAATCAATCTTTCGCTAGCACAAGTTTGCGGAAATTAAGATGCTGCTGTTGCGACAAATCTGACGTCCGACAGTGGCTACTTTCAAGAGCAATAAACAATAGCATGGCTTACCTTGAAATCTGGGAAATACACGGATTATAAGATCAATCTTCCCTGAACATGTGGGCATGGTTAGCACCAGGTTTGTTATTGTTGCTTTTACACGCGAGATCAAAACAGACCGACGGCAAATCATTGTCCGCTTTCCCAGGCCGATTTTCATTGGTGAATTCTGGCGTTTTACAATATACTCACCAAACGTCTTTACGTCAGGTGCAGAAATTATTGCCAGTATATCTTCAATCATTTACACACACATTGCACTTGTTAAAGTCAACACATGTCTTTTTAAACAGATTTTTGTTTCCCGCAAAAGAGATCGCTCACTTTTTGCTCACCTTTTGGCACTTATAGTCATATCATATTTGGACTAACTCTTTTTGTCAGATTTTGCACAAAAGTAGCTGGTAAGACCGTTCTATGCATACTAATTTACTGGTCTTCTCGCAAAGGTCAGGGGTCATGGGGATCCAGACACAAGGTTCATTTTTGGAGCATGACCTGCGCCACCCCCCTACCCCCCCCCCCCCCCCCTCTCCTCCGAACTTTTTGATATTTTGCCTGTTTTGCAAGCGATGGGTAAAAAGGTGACTCGCACACATTTGTCCTTCTTTCTCAACCCCCCCCCCCTCTACACACACACACACACACACACACACACACACACACACACAGAGAAAGGTCAAGGGTCACAGAAGGTTGCAAGCATATGAAAAAAGTCAGTTTTTGATAGAATTGTAGTTTTATCAAAGTTTTTGCAAACTTTTCAAATTTGGCATAAAGGTAGCTGCTAATAACACATTTCTATGCATGTTAATTTACTTGACCCTTTATGGAGGTCAAAGGTCACAGAAGGGTGACAGATTTTTTAAAAAAATGAGAAACTTGGATTTCACTGGTACAAAAGCCAACACTTAATTTTGTTTAGACGCTTGAACACTTGCTCATTTCAGTGACCTGTTGGAAAGGTCAAGGTCACAAAGGTCATACTTGTATGGATTGGTCATACACGTAAACCATAAGGGCTTTGTCTTTTTTGTTTAAAAACTTGTGGAAATAATGCTGAGGAAAACAATCGATGTACAGTGGCTTCATGAAAATGGTCTGCCATGTCGTTTCAATAGCTAGTAAAATTATTAAACTCTGCTATCCCAACAGTAGACATTTCATTTATGTAAGCGCTGTTAATAATGGGTGATTTTCATGGAAATAATTTGTTTCTTGCACTGCCAATTGTCCATAGTGACGCGCTCTATTTGCATACAGTTCATTGCGCTTTCTTGCCTCTCGCGCTAGAAAGCTGTCTAGTTTGAGGGGACCCACACCTGGGTATTATTGAGACCCTTTTAAACCTCATGTACATGCAGCTATTGTGAGCAGTACAATGGGCTTGATGCACATTTGGCTATTGGTAGCCTTTTTGTAGAAGCGATCTTGCAGTACTAACGACAGCGGAAGGGTTGTCTTGAGACTTGTCGAGTTGTTCAGGACATTATTTCATAAGCTTCCTGCATTCTTTGCCATTTGTTTGGGTATGGAAGGTTTCTAATTTGAAGTTTAGTCAGGGTTATGAATTTAATGTTCAGGACATTTTTCTGTCTCTTGTGTGATTTATCTTTTATTGGTGGTATTTAATCAAGTTAGCAATTTTAGTGTGGTGTTATTAAGTACCGTAGGGTAATAAAAGACAGGTCCCACCCAGGTATGCATCCTGACGTTCTGGTCCCGATGCCTGCTAACATCCGAGCATGAAGTCAAGAAAATGTGAAACTCTCGGGGGCGTTTTGATCGGTATTGGTAGTTAGTAACTACAGGCTCCGATTTACTCGTCGGGGAATCGGCCTACAATTCTCAGTCCATTCCTTGGTGTATTCTGCTGTGTCGCATTTTATTCCTTACACCTGGACAGTAATTGTTGTTAGTGTGGTCCATGCATGTATCTGTGGCTCCTTCAACAAACAGTATGACGTCATAGCGTGTAGCGATTCGTAACAGATGCCACTCAGTTGGGACCTTTGCCATGGAGGACTGTTGGACCAATTGCTGGCCTTGGTTGAGTAGTTGACTCGCACATGTCTTGTCTTAACAGCAGAATATAGGATGGCAATATAGTTACTGGGGTTCTAGTTTGTCAGTTGTGTGGTGCTTTATTTTTCCGCTGAAATTATGACCCAAAGTCTTTAGTGCGTGCCTCATGAGGCTTTGGTTGGTGTCAATGTCTGATACTCTGGGTAGCTCACCCTTAACGGGTACGCATGTATGGATGACCCATCCTGTATCAGGTGTGGGTTTCGTGGTGACCCACCCTATTTCAGGTGTAGGTGTATGGGAGGGCTGCCGAAGCTATTCAGAGCGCTGCCCACCCCATTTCGGGTGTGGGTGCAGAGTGCGCTGCCCACCCCATTTCGGGTGTGGGTGTAGAGAGCTGTGCTCAGAACTATTTTAGTCAGACTTATTTCACACACTGGTGTATTCCGAATGATAAGGGTTAATCTTTGCCTTTCCTCCAAGGCATTGTTGGGAGCGGTGCTGGTTTGAAGGGACTGACTGAAGAGGGGGAGTGTCCCACCAGTGAAACGGACCTTAGCCTTTTATCACTGGAAATACAAGATTTGAACCGACACCATCTGGCTAGCATCCCACCTACAAAGAAAAAATAGGGGACCAGAATGACAGGATACATACCTGGGTGGGACCTGTCTTTTATTACCCCAGTACTCGGTAGTAGTAGTTGCTTTTGATTGGACATGATGCACTTCTAATTGCATTCACAGTGTTGAGAACATTTTACATAGTTGAAGCATAATGTTTACATCACTCTCGGATTTACTTCCGAAATGTGTCGTGAAAATATGCACAGGATGAGATTTTCACACCATTTTGTCTGTCCCAACCTGATGACAACATGTGTCATACAGAAATGTAGCTCTGCAGCTAAAAATTTGAAGAATTTTGGTGATATTGTGAGAGTGTGCTGTGAGTTTATGAAATTTTACAAAACTTGTCATTCTTCATGTATGTGCTGTTCCGTTTTGGTGTTTGCCATTTGGTGTGTGCTTTTATCAATTACACATTCCATTTGGTGTATGTTTTTATCAGCTGTATAATCGATCAGACAGCGATATTATGTTTCACTTCTCTTTTCATCGTGAATGCAACACTTGTGCTAACTAGGATACGTTGTGTTGCCGTACAATGCTGTGTTTGTCAGTTGATTTGATATTCTCATATCCAGTTCTGTCCGTGCGACTCATGTGACAGATTTCATATGAAATGAAGCTCTGCACTCTGTTATCTTGTTCTGCACTACAGTGCCTGGTTCTGCACTATGTCTGGTTCTGCATTGTGGAGTCCCATGTTGGCATACATTTAAAGACGTTGTCCTAACATTACACATTCAAATTTCATCATCCTGCTGAATGGCTCTTCATTCAGCAGCCCATGTTTCATAAAATTTTCATCGTGTGTTACGCAGTTACGGGCACACATGTACCACATCTAATATAATGTAATAGAATATTAGTCTAAAGATATTTTTAAAAAAACACTCTGCACAGTCCTGTGTAGTACAAACGTTATAAGCATATCATTGCTGAATTATACCAGGGAAAACCATTCAAACTTGTGCATTGAATCAAAACGTGCCTTTCGATTGTGCGTGTCACCAAATCTAAATTTAGGACGTCATACTGCATGACTGTACAGGGATTGCAGGAGGTGGATGATAATGGTTAGATCTGTTGTGAGGTCAGTGATGATTACAGATTACACATAGAGGTGTACATGTATACAGATATAGCACAGTGCAAGAGTACAACAATAGTTTCCAGCAAAAGGGACAGATCCTCCTCAACACATGTAACTTACCCCTATATATATTGCGTTTGCACACATGCAAGCACACACACTGACACTTTTTATACTTTCGGTCTTTTATTATTAATTGAACAGAGAAATTGATAGGTACTTGTGGAGGCGTGATTAAAACAAAAAATGTAACGCACTTTTAATGGAATGATATAAAATTTGATCCTCCAGTCAGCTTATTCTGTAGATCTGCAGTAGCCTAGTACCTGCACTCCCATATCTACAATATTGAACAAACACAGAATGATGTAGATGGGGAAATTGACCTTGCATAGTGACCTAGAACTGGAAGTAAAAGCAAAGCTTTTTTTTTGTTCAAACATTAAGGCGCGGTCTGACGGGAAGCGAAGCAGAAGCAAAGCAGCCAGTAAAACACGAAACATCGCAGTTTTGACGATGTTTCTCGTGTGACTAGACCTAAAGCATAACAGCAGCAAAGCGCGAAGTGAAGCAAAGCCGATGCTTCAGTGTTTAGAGCGTGCTCTAAAATTTTGCTTTGCTTCGCTGAAGCATTTGATTGCCAGCCAATCAGAAGATCCGACTTTTACGACAACTAGGTTGTTATCATTTCGGCGATCAATGGCGGCATCAAAAGCTACTGGGCTTTTTGTAATAGAGTTGATGATCTTGTTCACTCTATTAGAGTGTTGTTTGCCATTTCGGCTTTCATTTTGCAGTCTTGTTGGCCGGCTTCACTTGAGTAATGTCCGGCAGGCTGGTGGTCTGTTTAGTCACACGTTCATTGCGTGTACTGTAGAGTCCGACTGCGCTGGATCGGGAGGTAACTGATTTACAACTTATTGTGCATTGCTTCCACGCAGACTGCTCATGCAAAACTTCTCATCGTGTGACCGGCTCACAAAGCAAAGCGTTATAAACGCACTATTTTTAGATGCTTTTAGAAGCAGATGCTCTGCTTTGTTTGCCGCTTTGCTTCTGTTTCACTTCCCG
Source organism: Semisulcospira habei (assembly GCA_036245525.1). Taxonomy (NCBI): domain Eukaryota; kingdom Metazoa; phylum Mollusca; class Gastropoda; family Semisulcospiridae; genus Semisulcospira; species Semisulcospira habei. The sequence goes on along the minus strand of BTPG01000002.1, from coordinate 224,844,216 downwards.
TCAGACCGCACCTTTACTCATAAATAGAGTGGTTTAGACTGAACGTGTTTAATATGGGCTTAGTTTTTTTCAGTATACTATAATATTTTTTAGAAAAAGCAGCACAAAATTATCTTGTCACACGCCTGTACTGGAGGAGCGATGGCCGAGCATCATTATCGTAGTGGGATAATAGAGTCAACACCAAATGAATACATGAATACATAATAACAACATGAAAAACAAGATGGGATGAACCATAACCCACAAAGTCCCTTCTATATGAGAGCTGTCCTCGCTGTCAATGGTCTCTACCTTTTGTCTTTGACCTGATTTTGATGTTGGATTATCTCCTATTGAAAACGTCTCGCAGATCTGCCAATGTATCGGTGATTTCTATAAGGGGCGCAGGACATACGTGTCATTGATTTGTCAATCATCATTTGTCATGACGTAAGTTGTAGTTTTTACATAATTTTGTATTTTACGTGATATGAGTTTCATTTTCGCTTCATATGCTTGAGAAAATGGTGACAAAACTAGAACTTCACGGTACAATTTCAGTCTTGCTATAATTTGTGTGAAAGCAGGTTGACTTTACCTAGCTACATGATATACCAAGTACCCTGGTCACCTGCATGCTCTTCTGAAACCCTGCACGCTCTTCTGAGAGCGCGTCGATGTGTGTGTGCGTGTTGGTGCATGCGTGCACGCACACTCCAATCATCTCCAAGAGGCATAGATCCTCATGTGCCTGGAGGGTGCATGAGGATCTATTCCTCCTGGAGATGTGCGCATGTTTGTGTGAAAGAGAGAAAGCCGCAGGCGTGAGAGAGAATGACATCATATTTAGAGTATTATGTCGGTGTCTGCGTGGTGACGGAGTTGCCTCGTTTACGTCACCGCCACTGTCTGACTTTCTCTAGAAGTAAAGCTTTTTTTAGTGTTTTAATTCTTTTCTGAAAAGTGTTATTTTTGCTAAAGAAGTTGAAAGGATACAAAGCTGGCTAACGAACTCATCCAATGTCTTTCTTCAAACTAGCTATTTATGCAAAAGTTCAAGTAAATATGATAAAAATTATGGACTGTAATCTGGGTCAACCGACTTCGTATAAACGGTTGTTTATACGTCTTCAATGAGACATTCAATTACAAAATGCTCTGAGGCTCTCATAGCCACCAACTTAAAAGTATTTCACCAAGTTTCAAGCTTGTGTGTACAGAAATATCGGAGATTCTCTTGTTTACATACATATGCACACACATACGCAAATACGGCGCTTCGCACCAAATGTACGTTCAGCAGCGAGGTTAGTGTAACTAGACATAATGAAATTTTTATCTTGTTACTTCAATTGTTAAGCGGTTTAGCCTGCCCGCCTTTGACATCATGGACAAGTTATTAAATTCTCCCCACCCCGCGACTATGAATAGAAGGGACTTAACAAACAACACTACATCCCGAGCCCTATCTCCCTGTCATAACAAAGAAGAGGGATAGAAGGCAAAAGAAGAAGAAATGCAGTAGGAACGATAGAACAGAAGAAAGTATCGAAACCTGAGAAACTTGTCGAAATGGCAGCTACTGATCCCAACCGGCATTGCCTTAAATCGTTCACCCAACCTGCAACTATACCTACGCTAACTATATATACCTAGTGACCGCATGTGCAACTACACTTTCTTGAACCTAACGTCCTAAGCACAAGACACCTAAAGTCGCAACCTGTAACCCATCCGCTTACATACTGCGAAATACACCACAGGCACCCAACCAAAGGCACTTTTGTGACCCTTTGCTTTTGGCATTCTTTTTCCTGCTGTGCATGACCTGTGATGCATATTAACCCATATCATACGGACTCTAAAAGCTTCAAATTTGTACACTGCCATATGCAGGCTTCATTATAGTACTTACATATAAGGATTATGGACCAATGGCGTTAGTTCAAGTGTGGTGCCAGAATAGCTTCGCACCTCTAGGCTATCCTGGCACTACCCTTGAACTATTTTAGTCAAACTTATTTCACACACTGGTGTATTCCAAATGATAAGGGTTAAAATCCTGCAGCATTCTGGCCAGTCCTTGCGTGGAAGGTATGACGCAATATGGTAATGTGATTTTTAGTTTTGCATACTCTGTAGGGAGAGGGTCTGCAGGGAGCTTAGATTCTCAAGAGCCTGTGCAGCTGGAGGGGAGCATGGGAATCAATGCCGTTTGCTGATGACGGATCAGCTTGTTGTTCGTCAAAGTGGTGGTGTGACTATTTGAGGTTAAGGCTTAAAATTAAGTGTTGCTTGAATACAGGATTTTGAGCTTAGATCAACCCAGTGCTTTTTCAGATAACATGCAGTGTAATCTAATCAGTAACATTTTTTTTTTAGAAGTTTTATGTTTGTGACATACTGCAATTTCTACCGCGGCTTAAATTATGTTGTGCACTTTGTAAACTTTATTCTGGAGATGTTGTTTTAAACACATCAACAAAGTTTTTTGTCTGAGCCCATAGTGGTAATAGTATGTTGGCCAGAATTGTTCAGTGGTGGTCAGTCGCAAGCAACCTGCTGGTTTAATTTCATTGGGCTGTTTTGTTTATTCTTTCTGCTGTTTTCATCTTTTTTTTTTTTTTTTTTTTTTTTTACTTAGTTGAGTCTTTGGGTATGAACTAATGAAGTATCAAAATATTCCAGGCTTTCCACTAAGATTTAAAATCATCTGTTGATGAAAAGTCCATCCTAGATGCTCTGCAAGAGGTACATTTGTACCGATTGCAAATATGCATGTGTACGCCAACAAGAGTGGGGTGTTGTGAGATTTTGTGTCGTCATCACATAACCTTCCAAAAGAATAACAGTGATGTTAATATTCACAAGAGTGTCTGAAGCTGCAAGCACAAAACCAGCCTCTTGTGTTCTAAAAATGATAGCGGCTTCTTTTTTTGTTCACCCCGTGACTGACGATTTCCCATTTTTCAGTCCCTGTCCAAATTTGTCCATCGAATAAGGAGACTTTCCCATTAACTGAAAACCTGTGTCCCTTATAAAAGTTGATGTTTAATTCCTTATGGCAGTGTTGTTTGACCTTGTGGTTAGGAGTGAATTCGTTATACATAAAAAGTTCTTGAATTCCGGTACAGTTTTGTTGTGTTGGGTTTCATGAGTTTGAATTTTCATTCAGATTTGTCAATATGTATGCAGTGTCTTAGTGTTAATTTGTACTATGTGAATGTTGTGACCATTGGTAAATTATGTGTCATGACCATTTTGTTTAACTTTAACTTGTAAAGTAAATAAAAGGCTTCAGTACATGTATTTCAGTTGGGGCACCTTGTTCAGATGACTGCGTTGTGGCTGGTTTGGCTACTAGTTACAGTACTAGGGCTAGTTTCAGGAACATGCTGAGGCTTCCAGCACTACACTTTTGGTCATTGGTGTTACTTAAACTTGTGCTTTTCTCTGGTGGTAGTTAGTGTGAAAACTTCTGTAGCCAAATAAACCTGTTGCTTTGTGTGGACATTGCTCTTCAGTTCTTACATGTGCAGCCCTTAATGCAGACAACAGTTGGTGAAAATGGACCGGCAAGATGCATAGACGTCATGAGCCCCTCAGCAGGCTGCGAGTGCTTATGAGGATCAATGCTTCATGCGAAGGGAGGGAGTGAGCTTGCTCTGCTTTCGCATCCTATTCCTAAATGGGCGCTGTTCAATGTACCCCTTTTTTTCCTGTCAGGGAAATCTGGAAGTGGAATTGTTGGCCTTGCTGTCCCTCTCAGTCTGACTGACATTGACTTGACAAAGAATCCACCCAGCTCTCTGCAGCAAGTTTCACCCCTGCATGGCCTTCACAGGATTCCAGTAACAGGCAAAAAGGACAACCCACAAAAGTACTGTCGTGTGTGTAAACAGAGGGGCATCCGCCGTGACAGTCGTTTCCATTGCCCTGCATGTCCAGGGCAACCAGGCCTCTGCAGATTGACAGATTGCTTTGCCATCTATCATCAGACGTTACTGTCCAAAACTTCTAGATTGTTTTACAGCCTATCATGAGATGATGTCCAAGACATTGGATCGTTTTACAGTCTGATCATAAAGATGATACTGTCCTAGACATCTTTTCTTTCTTAGTATTTAGTGGAAATGTCACTGTCTTTGGATTTACGTAAAAATGCTGTCTGCTAAAAAACCTGGGTTAAATCTACAGTTGCTACTGTACCTCGTGGTATAAAGGCCGCACAGTTAGTGTTTAAAACTCAAACTAGACAGAGGTGCCTGCTGATTCTGCCTAGCTCCGTTACAGAAAATTGGAAGAAAATAACTGGGTTACTCATCAGAAACAATGCAGGTCTTTTCGTTTTAACACATTTCCAACTGCAAACAAGAATTTCTCATTTGCACGAGGCTTTTACTAGGCCCGCAATCGAGAGAACTTCATTAGTCACATGCACTTTCGTTTTCACTACTTTACGAGCAGAGTTAGCTAGATGTGATCTAGCAGATTTAGATGTTTAGGGAATGAGATAACTCTAGTCTACCGTCTTCATTCAATGTGCATTTGAACAAGTTGAGATATTAAAAAATTGGCGATTTTTCACAGCAAAAGAAGTGGTTGGTGAGATCATGATGGACGCAGATAGTGAAGAAGAATTAGTTATTAATATTATGCATACTTTTTTCCTCCTTTTCTTGGTCAAGAATCGTATTTATGATCTCTTTCTTTGCAGTTGTGATTCAGAATTTCCATGAATCATGATAAGAGTATTATGTAAATACACATAAGCAAGCTCACATGCCTGCTGGCACACATACATGAACATAGGGACTGTTTGGTACAGTGGAGTCCGCTTAACACGAATTTCTGGGGACACGGAAAATCACTTCGTGTTAAACGTATTTCGTGTTAACCAATATGGCCTCAAAATTGATCACGGCTCTCCCGGCAAGGAAAAAGTGTGTAAGAGATGCGCACATGAATGAGTACGAGGTTAAAAGTGCACATTATCGTACTAAATATGCTTACCTTACCTTTAGTTTGCTAGGAAAACACAAGGAGACGTGTACAGCTCACATATTTAATGTAAAATCCATCGGGTAAAATCCATAGTAAAGTAAAAGCAACACAGGCTGAAGTACAATCTTGCATCGGTAGAAGCAACACGGTAAAAGTCATTTAAAAAACGCCATGATCGAAGTCTATCTTGCGTTATTGACAGCCCGTGTCGAGAGACAATCGTGGATCTTATTAATCTTGTTTTTTTCACTTTAAGCGTAATCGACTTCTGTTTTACCTTACCACGATCAGTGGTTAACTGAAGTGAGGGAGTGTTGGGTTGTG